>OY282508.1:8224764-8544764 GCA_958295605.1 Ajuga chamaepitys
TACATTTACTGCACTCATAAGGAAATAAAGACTTAATTTTTTTTACTTATTCAAGTATCTCTCTAACAAAAAACACACTTATTATCACTCTCTCTATATATATGCATCTATCTATTTATCTCACCTGTTATAATCATGCACCAGTACGTAGGAAAACAACAGTAGACAAGTTACCAAAGAAAAAAAGGAAAGTACACTGTAGAATTCGACCTTTCTTTATTCAAACTGTGATGCAAAATATAAAAAGAAATGTACACACGATGGGTCAGTGGTTGAGAGTGATGTATAAACTGTTCAACACTACTTTATAAACTTCACTTTATTACTCTATTCTAAAACTTCCCGTCTAATTCCGATCAGATGTGGTCTGCTTGGGCGCTATATTATCATTAACCGTCTGTGTTTTATCCACGGCACTTTCCCACTTAATTTCCTGTCTACACCTCCATTAGCACTAAATCTCAGTGTGTCACCTTACTAGCATCTAGCGTCTTTTATAACATAGTTAACAAATATGGGCTTATTTTAATTATATTTTCCAACTTTAGTTCTTAAGTGTGTAAGAAAGAATATGTTGATCAGGAGTTAGGTGGCAAAAGACTTGTTCTTTTGACGAGAAAGAGCAAGATCACGTGATTTATTCATGCTTAATTTTATAATAGTTCGTACAGATAAAACAACAACATTGATTATTAGCTATATAAGAATGCAGACACACAGTGAGTTTGACTTGTTTTGGCAAATTATATAGGTTTCTTAGGTCTAATTATTTCTGACAGAGTGTAAATAAATGGTAGTGATAATTAAAATCAGGTTTTTAATTGCAAGTAAATTGTCTTACGACTAAGGACAGTAGTACTATGTTAATGCTTGAAAACCATTGTCCTAAAGATAATATCTTGTGTGTTTTTTTAGTATAAACATTGGCAGATTCAAATATGACTTAGTTCAGTGAAACAATATTAATTACACTTGGTTCAATCATGCTTTTAAAGTTGTTTTTTCCCAATAAAACAAATTTGTATCAAACGTCTAAGTTAGTCATTAATTCAAGTTTTTTACCTATCCTTAATGCACATTTCTTTATTTGGGGTTGAACTGACTAATTCTTTTCTAACAAGAAACCCTCTATTTCGAATAGTAATCAGTCTTCACCTTATATCACCCATATTTAATTTATATAGTCTTATATATGAGACATCAAATCATGTTTAAACAAAAATTTAGATGTTTGGGTTGACCAGTGGACGGGGTAGGGTGGTACATCCCTATAAATGTTAGTTTGGACTGTATATGGGGATTGACCATCCACCCGTCCAACTAATTATCATTTGCATCACAATTAATCTATTAATTTGTCATCCATGGTATCTTAATTGTTGCTATTGATGGTAGGTCTACTACAACATTATCTATTACTATGGCCTCAGAAGTCCTTTAACCACGGAAAAAATAGTTGTGTTTTAACTTTTTTATAGTAGTGTAAACTCATAAATAAGTTATTAATTTGATATTTACAGTTCACGTCATATGCTACTCTTTCCCAAGACAAACGTTATTTTTTACAGTTACTCAAATGATCGTATACATACTTAGGGCTAAAAACTTTTGTGGTCCCGTAACTTTTGGCTTGTGCTATTTTAGTCCCAGAAAAAGTTATGAATTCAATTTAGTCCGACAACTTTTGAATTGGATCCATTTTGGTCCTAATTTGGCCGGCAGTGATTAATTTCGCTGAAAAAGAGCGACCGAATTTTTTTTGCACATGACCCACACGTGCTATATTCCGGCGAAATTAGTCACCGCCGGCCAAATTAGGACCAAAAGGGATCGAATTCAAGAGTTGTGGGACTAAATTGAATTCATAACTTTTTTTGGGACCAAAATAGCACAAGTCAAAAGTTACGGGACCAAAAAAATTTTTAGCTCTACATACTTACGTCCCAATTTAAACATCTAATGAGAAAATGTTTTAGATTAAATTATCCAAGTAATTCTCCAATCCATTATAGACACCGCAAAAGAAATTTATTTTTACTCTAAATTGTTGTTTCTTGGGATTGAAATAATTAGTGGTGAAGTGTCAGAATGGTAAGAAGAAAAAGGTGTAGAAAGATATGGGCCTTACAAATAAATGGAGCCTCAGCTCAGAGGATCTACTCATTATGTATATGGAATTATAAGGTTTTCGATGACTCATAATTGAGTATTGGGCAGGAGGAAAAGCATATCTAGGACTATAGCTAGGATAGTTTAAAAAAAAAAAAAAAAAAAAAGAGTACTGTGTGAAAACTACAGAAGAAAAAGTGGTGGGGCTGTTGAAATGATTTTAGTAAAATTAAAAGCAGGAAATTGAATAAGGAGAGAGAGAGAGAGAGTATAAATGAGCTAGGGATTCCCTTCCCTTGGGCTTAGCCTTATATAAAGGGAGTAAAGAGATGTTGGAGTTTTACTTATTTTAAAGGAAAGGAAAGGAAAGGAAAGGAAAGGACTTAATTAACCAATGGAAGAACAGCTCAACTCTCTTGCTGTCACTCATCTTCTTCAACACACCCTTAGAAGCCTCTGCATTCATGACAATTCTCAATGGGTTTATGCTGTTTTCTGGAGGATTTTGCCCAGAAATTATCCACCTCCTAAGTACTATATTCATATCAACAACAATTAAATACTTATATCATTTTTTAATGTTGCATAACTATCTTTTTTGTGTAATCATAGGTGGGATAGCCAAGGAGGAGTATATGACAGGTCAAGAGGGGTGAGAAGAAACTGGTATGCTTTTTAGGGTACTCTTACTGTGTGTGTATGTGTGTTTAACTTGCAATTATTTTAATTACATGAATTCTTAAAGGATATTGGTTTGGGAAGATGGTTTCTGCAACTTTGCGGCGTCGGCGACTGAGATCAACGGTGGCGCTGAATATCCGAGCTCATCGGTTCATGGCAACTGTGAGTATCAGAACTATCAAGGTTTGCAGCCTGAGCTATTCTTCAAAATGTCCCATGAAATCTACAATTATGGAGAAGGGTAAGAGAGGAAATTAGTTCAATTCAGTGTTTCCTGTTTGTTGATTTAATGAATTATATTTAATTGTTCAGTTTGATTGGAAAAGTGGCTGCTGATCACAGCCACAAATGGATCCACAAAGAACCAAATGATCAAGAAATAAACTTTTTATCTGCATGGCATAACTCAGCTGACTCCGTAAGTTGTGACTGGCTGATTATACTACTAATTTAATAATGCCGCATATATTAACGATATTTTTATCTTTGAAAACAAACAGCACCCCAGAACTTGGGAAGCGCAGTTTCACTCTGGTATAAAGGTACTAAATTTCACCACCCAAACAAGTAAATACGAACATATATATTCACACATACATATATCATCATCAACTGTTATTGCAGACCATTGCCTTGATTGCTGTTAGGGAAGGTGTAATTCAATTAGGAGCTGTTCACAAGGTTCGTACTCTCACACACCTGGCTGAAAAGTCTTTCAAGATAATAAAAATTATTTTAAATGCGTATCAAATAATTTATACAACTAGTTTTCTCTAACAATCATAATGATTTTTAGAGCATTTTGAGAAAAGTTTTTTGTTTGCAGTAGTATAATATAAATGAAATTAATTGAAGCTAGGTTATTGAAGACTTGAGCTATGTTGTGCTTCTAAGAAAGAAATTCAGCTACATAGAAAGCATCCCAGGGGTATTATTGCCACATCCATCTTCAGCAGCATACCCATACAAGATTGATCCATACGGTGCACCAGCAGAAGCGTGGCATTTCCAGAACAGTCTGGTTCCTCCAAATGAATACTATGACCATTTTAGCCATCAGGCCCCCATGAAGATAACCCCATCAATGAGCAGCCTGGAAGCTCTCCTGTCGAAACTACCGTCCGTGTTACCGGGGTCATCCTCAGCCCAAGAGCATTACTTAGAGACGAGCAGGCCGATGGAGCTGCTGGGGGCGGAGAAAGTGGCCAAGGAGGAGTACGAAGAGGAGGAGCAGGACGCCGGAGAAACGTATCACCACCATTTTGGTTATCATCAAGATTTGAATGTAAGTAGCAGCATGAACAACAACGGAACTTGATTCATTCTTGTTGAGAGCTTAATTATTTAGGTCTTGGTATGGTATGTAGGGTATTTTAGGTAATTGATTGAGGAGTTAGTAGAGTAATTAAGCTTTTGTTTTGATGATGTTTTATCTTAATTAGGTTGAGAATAAAAGTGAGAGAAGAGGAGTAATTTGTAATGAAAGTTGATATAAGTAATACTTATCAGTTATATATTGTAAATTAGCTGGTGAAGTTACGTGTTACTGAAATTTTTTCTCCTAATCTAAGAATAAAGAAAAATCCCTCCCCTTCTTTTATGGTGATTCGAATCCAAGACCAAAGGCCTAGATAGTAGATGCTCTGGCACTTAAACTATCCAACTTCGTCAATGAAGTTACGTGTTACTTCACTTGTAACAAAATAGTTGGTGAAATCTATCTTTTAGTCTCTCTCACGCAGACACAGACACACATATATATTCTGCAAGTCGTTACTATTTTGGCTACAATGAACTAGTATGGCAGGGCTAAAATCATTTTTGGTCCCGTAACTCTTCACTTGTACAATTTTGGTCCCAAAAAAAGTTAAAAATTCAATTTAGTCCTGTAACTTTGGAATTGGTTCAGATTTAGTCCATTTTCTTTCCGATAGTGACAAATTTGACTGGAAAATTGCATGTATCATTCACATGACTCATTTTTCCAACATAATTTTTAATATGTGGCACCAACAAGTGATGAGAAACGAGAAAAAATAAAAAAATAAAAAAAATCTTCTTTCTTTTAATTTTTTTAATTTTTAATGTTATTTTTACTTTAAAATCACTTACCGATGCCAGGTATTTAAAAATTGGATGGAAAAATGAGTCTGCTGGCCAGTACATGCAATTTTCCGGCCAAATTGATCACCGACGGCAAAAAAAGGGACTAAATTTGGACCAATTCCAAAGTTACAGGACTAAATTGAATTTTTAACTTTTTTTGGGACCAAAATTATACAAGTGAAAAGTTACGGGACCAAAAATGATGTAAGCCCAGTATGGCATGTACAGTAATTAATTGCGAGTGAAACAATAAATATAGTAAAGGCTTTGCCCATCGAGGAGATTGCCCAGTTGAGATTTCATATTTTCGACTCAAGGAAAAAAACATCGACACATTATATAAATTGTGGAACTCTTATTCTCCTGTAGATTCATGCATTGCATGATGTAAAACATACATTCTTAGGAGTCACCTTGATACGGAAGAGGGTGGATAATGGAAGTACAAGAGACTTTATTCCATTTTTTATTTTTGGTACATATCAATAATTCAATCATTACCTTAATTTTATTAACAACTCCTTACAAAACATTTCATAGAATACATGGTTGAGTGGAATATAATCATTTCAATATACTATATTAGCAAACGTATGAGAAGCAAACAGAAAAAATATTGTTTCAACAAGTCAAAATTTATTTCCGGAATTGGAAACTGGATTTTTGCACAATATTATTAGGTACAGACTAATTCTATGCTAGTGTCCAACTGGATTTTCTAGTCATTCACTTAAAAAGTAAAATGATTAATCTTTATTTGATCTTCATTTACATTTTGAATAGATGGTGAGACCACCCAATCTTGTACTATCTAATTGGATAGTAAAAAGTTTCTACTTTGTTACTCCACAGTTCCATAAAAAGAGTCTTATTTTATATGAGTACATTCTTTTATTTTTTATTAAATTGATGAAAGTACAACCTTCCACGTCATAAATTATTACTTTTTTTTTTAAATTAATCGTGTCATAAATTTTTACTTATACTTCTTCGTTTAATTGTTAGTTTGACTAATACCTTACATATAACTTATTTGTCAAATTAACCAAATATTCGTCTGCCTCCCGCTTCCAACAATCTTAGATCACTGACCAAACGGTTTCTTTCAGAGTATAATATACCGACCCTTTTCTTATTATTTTTATTTGCTTATTTGTTTATTTTTATGTGTGTGAATGTGGATATAGGTTTCTGACATGGGTGAATCGCGGAAAAAGAAATTTACTAGAGGAAAAAAATAGTTGAATGGGTCGAGGAATTTCACAACTTTTTTGTGTTGTGTTCATTTTCACGCCTGAAATATAAATACCTCTATTTACTCGGAATACATCTTAAAAATAGTATTTAGTCACTTTGTTTAAGCACATATAATCATATTTTGTTGGAAAAGTCGAACTTATTTTAAGGTATTCGAACGATGTGTCCGAACTATATTTTCACATTTTAAAAATATTTAATTAGGTTAATACCAATCAAACGCTAAACAAACTAACCTTTATGATGTGTATTTAAAAAGAATTTGACTGTTAACATGTCCACCCTTTCCAGACACATAGCAAAGATATGGGTTTGTTTGTGGAATAAGATGATTTGTCATTATTATAGGAAAGTTATATCATTATTATATTTGATATTACCTACAATTTTTAAATCTATTTAATATTTCCAATATTGTGATAGTAAGTACTATCTCCGTCCCGACTTAATTTGTCTACTTTAATAGGGCACAGGGGTTAAAAAAAACAGATTTTGTGAAATAACAGATTTTGTGAACTGGCAAAGTTATTTGGGACAAACCAAAAAAGTAAGTAGGTAAATTAAATCGGGACGGAGAGAGTATTTATTTTGTAAACTTCATATTACTTTATAATTTTAGATTTTCCATCCATAAACGGTTTCCAGATTTATTTGATGATTGTCAAATGATTTAAGTGATTCTAAGTTTCTAAACTTTATTTATTCTATTTATCAATAATTTTAATAAATTATTTAGTAACTTTTTTTAAATTAAAACTTCTTTGCATTAATAATCAAACAGAATCTTCCAATGCAACTAACCAACTCAGGAAATTTAGCTCAACCCAAGTATTAAAAGATGAGGAGGAAACAACAAACTTCGCCAAATAGTGTCACATCCCATTGGCTACCCTCGAAACATGATGAACACCTAGAGCCAACAGAATATTACTCCCTCCGTCCCGTCCCAATTTATCTATCCTGATCGGCACGGAGATTAAAAAAAATCAAATTTTGTGGAATCTTTGACTTTTTTAATGGTGAAGATTGAATGTGGAGATTTTGAGGGTGGAGATTGTGAGAGAAATTTATCATTTATGGGTCGGCAAATTAGATTGAGATAAACCAAAAAGAAAAGTAGGCAAATTAGAACGGGACGGAGGGAGTACATAATTCCTAAACATCAAGTTGGATGTTTCCTAACGGACCACATAATTGTTTCATAACTACTGCTTGCACTGCTAAAAATAAATAAGAATAAACCTCCAAAGCCAAACCTCTGCAAAAACAAAGCCCATAGGACATAGTCAACAACTCCGCTGTCAACACAAAACATGGTTGATTTATCAATCGAGCACCAACTGTGCGTACCTCTCCGTGTGAATCACGCACCACATATCTCGCACTGAATCGGTCTTCTTACACATTAAAGCATTCATCCCATCCACACGAAGCACCCCCGCTCTGGATGCCGCCACCTCCTTGCACTTCCCTCTGTGGCAACGCTCATACTAGACAATGACTCTCTTGCCTTCTAAAAATTCTGTAGATAAATTGTAGCTCAATTAATTTGGGATAACACCTTAGGTGTGTGTGAATGTGAATCAGCCTTATTATCATGAAAACAGGAATATGTAACCAAGATTACTTAAATAATAAATGGCACAATCAAGCAAACTATGGTTGAACAACGAAAGGAAGATGTCGATCCATTTGCACGCCTCATATGTGTATGTCTTCTAACCTTGCTTGTAAAAAAGTCCACCGGTGAATGTTCCGGCTGAGAAACCTCTGATGCCTAAGTCAGTGATCGGAGAAGAAAAAGATCCAATGAAACAGTGATAATCCTTCAATAAGAGAGAGTGTGTGTTGTTTTAAAACATGGGATACTTATAATACCTTAAACCTAAGGACAAAAAGGGAAAATCCCTTAAGTCACCAAAAACCCTACTTAATTGGGCCTATCCACCAAGGGCCCATTTTCGTTAAATGGCCCTTTGATTCAACCCAAACTCTTAGTTCTAGTGTTTGTACCTAGTGTCGGGCGCACATCCGCAGCACTATCCATCCTACTTCAATTGCCTGTTTGCGGCCGTCTCTCCCAAAGATCTCCTCTCGAGGCATCTTCTGCTCTATCTACGGTCATTACACTAGTCCGTGCGGCTAACCACCGATGAGGCCGCTTAAGATGTGCAAATGCCCAACTTGGAGGCCCTCACCACTCCTTGCTCAAGATAGGGTTGTTCCTTACTCCCATATCAACACCATAGAAGAACACTCAAGAGTCCCTATATCATTCTTCCTCCGGATATTCCTTCCAAACTTTAAAGTTTCGTTTAAAATAACTTTCTGATATCAATTTGTTTATAATCAAATTTTGTTGGAAAAATGAAAATTAGCACATATGCATAATGTACGTGGCAAACGTACAGAGAGTCAGCAACTTAGTTGTAATAGAAACTAGTTGTCCGCATGCACGATACGCACGACAGCTGAAAAATTCATATATGATAAACTTATATTATTGCTATCAAGGATTTTAAAATGTAAACATAATATTAGATGAGAAAAGTTTGAAAACTAGTGTTATAAGGTCATGATACACAGGGTCAGCCTTGACATTTTAGGGGCCAAGACAAACAAAGAAAATTAAAACCTCAAAAAAAAAGAAGGCACATTTTAAGTGTTTTTTTTTTTTTTTTTTTTTTGTGTATGTGTGTGTATGTGTGTATATAACTAGGAAAAACAACGTAATTTATCAAAATTAAATTCTATTAATTGTTCATCTTGAACTAACAAAATAAAACAACCACAAAAGGGGAAACGGATTATAGCATAACGTTTAAAATAATTGTCATTAAAATTTATTGAAATCCTTAGTCATGAAAAAAATTATAAAAAAATAAGGCAACATATGTTGTTTTGAAGATGGTGGGTTTTCATGGTGGAATGATCATTGGAGACAGACTGAGCAACGACAGCAATTGAGCAATATTAGCATATCACTGAGTCTCTAAATAAAACCTAATTGAATATTCGTATTCAATTATTCTTATCGTAAATCTATGATTCTGGGAAAACAATAAGCTCTTAAAATTCTAATATTAATCAACTAGAGTTAATAGTGGGAGAGTATTGAGAGGAAGAATTCTCTAACACGAATATTCTTCAAATTTACTTTATTTTCGATTTTTTCTACCTAAAGCCTATTTCTTTCAATTTGGATCTAAATAGGTTAAACTTAATATTTGGGCCCTTATATTTCTCAAATGATATAGATAGACGATATTAGATCTAAACATAATCAGAAGAGTTGAAACATATATATATATATATATAGAGAGAGAGAGTAATGATAAGGAACCCACCGGTGGGTTTTCTTATAGAGCCCACCTATTCATATATTGCGCCACCTCACCCTCACACCACTAACAAAAACACGCTATATATATTATTCCTTCCTCGCCTCTTACTCCAGAAAATAAAAAAATCACTTTTCACACCACTAACATAAACTCGCTATATTTTTTATTCCTTTCTTGTCTCTTATTCCGAAAAATAAAAAATTATTTTTTTCAATATGCAAGATTTTTTTATCCACTTTATATCTTCTCTGAAACTCTGGAAAACAAAAAAATCACTTTTCACATCACTAACAAAAACTCGCTATATTTTTTATTCCTTTCTTGTCTCTTATTCCGAAAAATAAAAAATCATTTTTTTCAATATGCAAGATTTTTTTATCCACTTTAGGGTTCAATATGAAACGGATAAAAAAATCTTACATATTGGAAAAAAATGATTGTTTATTTTTCGGAATAAGAGACAAGAAAGGAATAAAATATATAGCGAGTTTTTGTTAGTGATGTGAAAAGTGATTTTTTTGTTTTCCAAAGTTTCAGAGAAGATATAAAGTGGATAAAAAAATCTTGCATATTGAAAAAAATAATTTTTTATTTTTCGGAATAAGAGACAAGAAAGGAATAAAAAATATAGCGAGTTTTTGTTAGTGGTGTGAAAAGTGATTTTTTTATTTTCTGGAGTAAGAGGCGAGGAAGGGATAATATATATAGCGTGTTTTTGTTAGTGGTGTGAGGGTGAGGTGGCGCAATATATGAATAGGTGGGCTCTATAAGAAAACCCACCGGTGGGTTCCTTATCATTACTCTATATAATATATATATATTATATGGGTAAGGTTTTAATGGTTAATTTCACTTTATCACCATGGATGGTGGCCTAATATTAGCCCTTGGATCATAAATTAAAGGATAAGATTGGTTGAATTGTTGGGTCATGCATTTAATTCACCTAGATTGAATAAAACACATTTAATGGTGAGAAAATGGGTAGCCATGACATGTAGGTAAAAGTGATGATGTATCATTTTTTAATTTTTTTTTAAATTAAATTTTAAGAAATCTAAAATTAAAGATTTCATGTCCTTTTTTGACATTTTAGTAGGGATTATAGACTTTCGAACGTTATTAAATGTACTACATGCACGTTGATTGATGAGAATCATTAAATATCATAATTGCTACTTTATCCACTAATTTAAAATAAGTAATTGTTTAATTCAAATTTAATTGATAGTTGCTAAGTAATTAATAATACTTTTCTTTAATACAATTAGCTGCATTTTTTTATGTTGTAATTAAAATAATAGGTGGCAACTACTAATTAATACACATTTATCTTTTTTCAAAAAAAAATACACCTTATAATTTTGTGTTGCTTTTTTTGTTTCGTTTTTTTTTTTCCTATTAATTAATAGGTTGTATATTTGCTTGGTGTGCACTCCTTAATAGAATTATTTTTTTCCTTAATAATTTATGTACAATTTTTTATAGAATTTTTTTAACTTCAAAATTATAAATTTAATAACTAATAATCAACTAGAAAATTTAAAGGAAATAGTTGATACGTCTTGATCTAATAAGTCGAATTGGGTCAAATAATTGGATCGTCTTGACCCAATAAGTCCAATCGGGTCAAATAGTAATGACACCCTAAATCTATTGTTTGAGTCCTTATTTTTTAGAATTTTTTCAACTTCGAAATTATAAATTTACTTACTATAGTAAATTTAAAGGATATAGTTGGTACATCTTGATCTAATAATTCGAATCGGGTCAAATAGTTGGATCGTCTTGATCCGATAAGTTGAATCAGGTCAAATAGTTGGTACATTTGATTCGAAAAGTGAACAGGTCAAAAGTGGTACCTTATTAATCTGATAAGTCGAATCGATCAAATAATGGGTATTTGTTGAGTTGATAAGTCGAATCAGGTCAAATAGAGTGTACTTGTTTATCCGATAAATCAAAATTATTAAATAATTGATACATGTTGAGCCGATAAGTCAAATAGGTCAAATAGTTGGTACATCTTGATCTAATAAGTCGAATCGGATCAAACAGTTGGATCGTCTTGATCCGATAAGTCGAATCAAATTAAATAGTGAGTATTTGTTGATTCAAGAAGTCGAACGAATCAAATAGTTGGTACATTTGATCCGAGAAGCTAAACATGACAAAAGTGTTACCTTTTTTATCTGATAAGTCGAATTAATCAAATAGTGGGTAAATATTGAGTCGATAAGTCGAATTGGGTCAAATAGTGTGTACTTGTTTATCCGATAAGTCGAATCAATCAAATAGTGGGTACCTGTTGAGTCGATAAGCCAAATGGGCCAAATAGTTGGTACGTCTTGATCTAACAAGTCAAATCGGGTCAAATAGTAGTACATTGTTGATCCGATAAATCCAAAGGGTCAAATAGTTGGTACATCTTGATCTAATAAGTCGGGTCAAACAGTTGGATCGTCTTGATCCGATAAGTCGAATCGAGTCAAATAGTGGGGATTTGATGATTTAAGAAGTCGAACGGCTCAAATAGTTGGTACATTTGATTCGAGAAGTCAAACAGGTCAAAAGTGGTACGTTGTTGATCTGATAAGTCGAATCGATCAAATAGTAGATATATGTTGAGTCGATAAGTCGAATCGGGTCAAATAGTGTGTACTTGTTTATTCGGTAAGTCGAATCGGTCAAATAGTGGTTACATGTTGAGTCGATAAGGCAAAAGGGCCAAATAGTTTGTACATCTTGATTTAATACGTCGAATCGGGTCAAATAGTAGTACCTTGTTGGTTCGATAAATTGAAAGGGCCAAATAGTTGGTACGTCTTGATCTAATAAGTCGAATCGGGTTAAACGATTGGATCGTCTTGATCCGATAAGTCGAATCGAGTCAAATAATGAGTATTTGTTGATTCAAGAAGTCGAACGGGTCAAATAGTTGGTACATTTGATCCGAGAAGCCAAATAGGTCAAATAGTGGTACCTTATTCATATGATAAGTCGAATCGATCAAATAGTATGTACTTGTTTATCCGATAAGTCAAATCGGTCAAATAATGGGTACCTATTGAGTCGATGAGCCAAACGGATCAAATAGTTGGTACGTCTTGATCTAATAAGTCGAATCGGGTCAAATAGTAGTACCTTGTTGACCCGATAAATCGAATCGGTCAAATAGTTGGTATGTCTTGATCAATAAATCGAACGGGTCAAATAGTTGGTATTTGTTGAGCCGATTAGTTGAATCAGGTCAAATAGTGCGTAGTTATTTATCCGATAAATCGAATTGGTCAATAATGGACACCTGTTGAGCCGATAAGCTAAACGGATCAAATAGTTAGTACGTCTTAATCTAATAAGTCGAATTAGGTCAAATAGCAGTACATTGTTGATCCGATAAACTGAATCGACCAAATAGTTGGCACATGTTGATCCGAGAAGTCGAATGGGTCAAATAGTGGTACATTGTTGCTCCGATAAGTCGAATCGGGCAAATAGTGAGTGTCTGTTGAGCCGATAAGTCGAATCGGGTCAAATAATGTGTATTTGTTTATCTAATAAACCAAATCAGTCAAATAGTGAGTACCTATTGAGCCAATATGCCAACGGGTCAAATAGTTGGTACGTCTTGATCTAATAAATCGAATCGGGTCAAATGGTATGTACTTGTTAATTCGAGAAGTTGAATAGAGTCAAATAGTGAGTGCTTGTTGACTCTAGTAACGGAGTCAAATGGATATCGTGAAATCAAGGTTTGTGGAACCGGACCGGCAGGTTCGACCGGTCCAGCCGCGAATCAACCCTTAGTCCGGTCCAATAGGGCTAATTAACTGGATATACCATTAACCCAGATATACCCGTTGAAAACCGTCCAAAAACGATTGTCCCGCCAGACCACCAACCCGCTAAAACTTGTTTCTGTTTTTTATTTCATTTTTTTCTTTTAAGAGATCTATGACTTCCGATCTGATCCCATAAACACTGCGTGAAACTACTAATTTTTTAAGTAATAAATAGTGTAATTTTACCTACAATCACTTTTATCACAAGCGAAACTTTGTAGTTTATCTAAAATTACTTATAATTCTAATCTATTATTACAATTATTTTATTTTATTTTATCTTTTTTTTCTTTTGCATTATATGAATTAATTAAAAAGTCAGCCTTTTTCTCAATATATTACAGAAAAACTAGATATTAAATGTATGTTATTAATTGGAGTTGCAATTTTCAATAAACTAGCATTAATTACTTAATTTTAAAATACCAAAATGACCTTTTGAATCTAAAGATTCTTAAGGAATCTTATTACATGAATAAAATAAAATAATAACATACAAAATTATCTTTAACCCACTATAGTATGTAAAATGTCATTTAATATTATTTAATACAACAGATATTTTCGTCGTAATCATCCATAGTTACAAAAAGCAGGTAATCATTACAAACTTATATATATATATATATATATATATATATATATGATACATATATTGTAGTGTCCCTTAAATTTGAGGGCCCTCTCACGCCTCTCACACCCTTACGTAGGTTGGGCCTGATGATACAAACAAACTATGTATGCAACGCTAAATCTCTAAAAATCCAATGAACTATGCGTATAGCTAATACACGATTTTAATGTTTAACTTGTTGCATGTTTTTACTTTCGTATTAGTCTTCTATTGACACAATTTAAAAAAGGAACAAAGTGTAAATAGACCCTTGAATTATACTTTTGGATACAAATAAGCATCTATAAACTATTTTTTGTGTCCAACTACACTTATTATTTTAAAATTGAACAAATAAACATTTGAACTCTTGGAATTTGAGCAAATCAAAACTTCCGTCAATTTTTCCCAAACGGCCGTTTTCTCGCTGCGCTGACATGGAGGTGGGCCCCCGGTGAGGTTGATGACTTTGTAGGTGAGCCCGACACGTCATTGACCGTGACAAAAAAAAAATAGTCATTATCAGAAATAAAGAAATAAACCCCGCTATCAAACCCTCATTTCCGCCACCAGACTTATCGTGCCGCCGTACAACTGCCTGGCTCTTCTATCAGTAACTGACCGCAAAACCCAGGCCACCGAGAACAGGGTGAGAACTGCCATAGCCGCCGCCATGGCGAACCCAACAATCACCAAATAGAAGACGCACCTCGCACTAACCATCGCCACACCACCGTCTTTCTCCATACGTAGAGGGGCTGTCAGTCCACAATCACCTGTTGATGCTTTCAGCCATAGTTACTTTCTACTGTTACAGTAAAAGGATGAGCAAGATGAAACATTTGTCTCCATGCACGCGTGGACTGAGTTAATTCCTTTATTTTATGCAATTAGTAAGCAAACGACGTTTGGAAAAAATAACGGAAGTGTTAGATTTGTTCGGCTTATATGTTTGCACTGTTTATTTGTTCCATTTAAAAAGAAAAAGTAAGTGTGTGATTAGACGCAAAAATAGTTGAAGTGTTTATTTATACTTAAGTGAATAATTCGAGTGTTTATTTACATCTTTTTTCTTTAAAAAATATAAAACAACATGCCGTATTTTTTTGACAAATTTTTGTAGAGTACGTGTTAGTATAATCTTTTATTTTTTGGATTTATTAATTCAAACATAGAGTAGTATGTCCAATGTGTAGTCAATTCAGGGTAAAACTATACTTTATGTAGTATAAGATTTTATATTAATTAAAGATATTTAATATTTTTAATGTTGAAACTCAAATGTGTACGAATTTAACCTACTATTTCAAATCCAACATATAATGAAAAATTTATTCCATATTTTACATGTCATTTTATTATATGCATTATTAGTGTTGAATTAAACATTACAAAAATAGAATTAATTTACTATATTACACTTAAACAGATTTGAATTAAAAAAGATATTTAAATTTTAAAATCGTAGTAAAAAAATCAAAAAAATAAAAAGAAAACAGAAATACCGTAATAGTTTGAGAGCCCGTGAAATTTAGATTAGCAACTATGTGTAAAAGATTATCATCCTATGAATATAAGACAAAAGATGTAACGAGGTGGAAACAAGGGGGCGAGTAGGCACATAACTTATGCAAAAGTTCTATAATTTCCTATTTCAAAAAGGGATAAACTAGTGTATAGGCACATAAATTTATTATTGCCCGATAATCTACAAATTTAAATATGGTAGCAGATGTAGATTAACATTGACAATTTGCAAGATGACACGACAATCAGACCTGTTCGATAGGAAAAATATTATGGTTATTCGAGTCAACATACCTATTTATTAAGTTTGTATTACTATAATTATCTGAATTTGTCTGGGTCACAAAATACAAATAGATTTAATTTCATCTGTCATGTGCCTGAAAAATGACTAGAGGTGATAAAATCGAACTAACTTAATAGATTGCTTACAGGAACAGAGCCAAGGTGAAAACTAACGGCGGCTGCCGCCCCTTTAAATCTTTCAACTAAACTACCGCTTATAATATATTGTGTAATTGTAGTTAAAAGAATGATTCTTCCACCCTCAGATTTCAAAAAAATTTAATATATATCTCAAAAAGATTGTGCCCCCCGCCCCTCCCCTCCCATGAAATCTTGGCTCCATCTCTGATTACTCAGCCTGTTTGATATTTAGATGAGCTGAGTTATAGGAAATTTGACATGAGGTGTTATCTGACCAACTTACTCAATCTAATAAAAGTAACCGCAGACAAACCCAAAATTATAATATATTTTAAAGAAATAAGTTGAGTTCTACTCACTAATTTCTATCGGATAAAATTTTTGATTGACCGAATTCAACTGGACTGCACCGTCCAAATTGCAAACTACTTATGGAGTAGATGCGTGGCATCTATCTCTATTGGCAGCCGTATCTGGACAAGTTGATGGATAACGGTGGATTTGATTATGACAGTTGATTTCAAAATCCATTTGACCGTTTCTCAAAATATGGACAACTTATCAATGTTGTTCGGATCTCCACATCTCTTGATTTAACTATGTGCTACATTTCTCTGACAATTCTATAACTACTAATTCACGCCAATTTTACATTAAATATATTAACAGTACATCACCATAGATCTCCTGACATCTTTTCACTCTATCAAATACAGTGATTGAAGCTTACACATAAAAACAAGACTTGGCCCTCCTTAGAAAGTTATATACATAAATGATCACCTACCAGCCCACACATACTAGTGTGTTGTGTCCAAAATAAATGGTAAGACAATGTCTTCATTTGCTCATTTGAGCCACTTTTTTCATTTCTTGATTTATATTATACGGAGTGTTTGACACAATTACTTCTACTAGAATTTATCACTTAAAGACAAAAACTAGAAGCTTCTAATTGCTTCGTGTATTTTTTGTAAATTTATCAAACTTCTTTTGGTGAAATGTGACAAAAAACATTTATTTATCAAACACTCCCCCAACACGGGGCTAAGGCAAGTTGCCGTTCTTATATTTCATACCGTCTCAAGAAGTGAAAAACAATTTGAAGAGTCAAAGTGTATGATAAATTGGATGAATTTCTGATAAGAAAAGCCTCTGTATCTGGAGAGGTTATATATGAAACAACGCAAACCTGTGCAAGATATATGACTGAACTATGGAACCCGAGTAGCGCAAGTATCCTACGGACACAGTCTGAAGACTCGCACGAAGTGATTTTTGTCGAAAGTAGAGAAATTTACAGCTCAAAACACACTTGCTATAAAGAAAATACACAGGAAGATGGACACACTTGTGAATCCATTCGAAAATCTATACTACAGCGATGTGAATCAAATACAAAATGGTGTATAACAATATAACTCATCCAATTTGAAATCTAAACTCACGCAGCAAGGGAAAATACACACGATACATGTATATGTGACTGGCTCTCGGGTAAAATTTGATCAAACAATTGCTCAAAAATAATATTCCTTGTAATAATGTACATAAACCGCCCTTGAAGAAATAGACATGCAACATCCAAATCAATACATCCTACGCAACCAACGAAAAGATACTTCTCTGCCCCAGAATAATAAAAGCATTATGTCACAGACAATGGCCCATCTGCTCTACAAACCACGAGGAAAGTTACTAACTTGCCCTTCCTCCAAAACGTCTTTGTCATTTGCCTTGTAGTTTATCCTAATCCGCATGACTAGGGATTTCTGAAAGTGAAAGCATACTTGCATTAGTGGAATCACATTGAGAAGTACAGGCATTCATCTTTAATGCTTAACAAAATAGCAAACTAGCAATCCATCCCAGTTCCCTGCAGTTGAATTCGTGATCTTTTTTTTATTTTATGAGAAAAATGGTACTCTAAAACTCGCATTCAAAAGATGAAGGCAGATACAGCTGGTAAATCTAAAGATTGTCTTAAAATACAGGCAAGAGCACCAACAGTATTAAGTCAAATAAATTACAAGATAAAAGATGCATAAATGCATGTATTCTCTTACCTTGCCATGCTGGCTGTTTGTGATTCGTAGCTTCTGTGTGATCTGCCCATTACCATTTGCTGGAAGTGTATTACCACTAGCTGGATCCATGTGCAGTTGAAGAAACTGTGCAATGCATAGAAATGGTATGGAAATGTGTGAAACAGATGCATATATGATACATCATCATAGAGTATTGACTTTTGAGCACTCCAGCTTAACAACAACAAACAAGCCGCTATGATGTTATCCAACTATATTGTTGACTAAGATGTTATCCCACTATGTTGATTCGCCATCATGTTTGATTTATCATTTATACATGGTATATCATATCTTTTTATTGGAATATATTTCCAAGTCTTTTTCTAGTCGCACCTCTTCCTGTTTCAACTTGAGCTCATGATTCTCTACTTTTGTACTTGCCATAAATCTCCTATGGCACATTTCTATGATCTTCTCATCTATTGGGGCTCCTTTCATTGTCTTCTACTGCATTCATACTTATTCCATCTCTAGTTTGTCTGTACATCATCACAGGATTCCCATTTCCCATTACGCTCATTTATTGTTCATGCTCCTATCTAGTATCTAGCTTATGCAAGGGCAC
This sequence comes from Ajuga chamaepitys, assembly GCA_958295605.1. Taxonomy (NCBI): domain Eukaryota; kingdom Viridiplantae; phylum Streptophyta; class Magnoliopsida; order Lamiales; family Lamiaceae; genus Ajuga; species Ajuga chamaepitys. The sequence goes on from OY282508.1 coordinate 8,243,325, forward strand.
GGTCAAAGTGAAGTTATTGTAAGCAGATAAAAGACCTAGAATGCTCTCTTATAGCTCACAGTAGAGAAATGTCGAGAAAATAAAAACGAAGTGAAATTTAGAATACCTTGGGGACAGCTGCCTGGAATACAAAATTTGAGTAGATATCAGGCGAATTGTTCACAAATTGAGCCTCAATCAGTGTGGCCTGTAAATTTCCAGGCTCCTTTGTGAAGTTGAAAGTTACTTTCAACGAGTTGCTCTCAAATGCAACAACTGATGGATAGCTTGGGCCATTGGTTTCAGCAACTGAAAAGCAAAGGTGTCAATTAATATGAATGGAAGAGTTATGACAACAAGGTACATAGGCAGATTAGGCGGATCATACCAGGCACAGATGGGCTGGGTCCAAACCCATCCAATAGATCCATCATTGAAGAACTTGCGACATGGGAAGAGGATGGTGCTGAAGATGCAGAAGGGGGTGTCAAATCCAACATACCCTCTGAACTTTTGTTATCTTGACTAGATGACAATACATCAAGCACAGATGAGGTACTTTGAGCTGCAGGAGTTCCAATAGACAATAGGTCCAGCAAGACGTCAGTTCCGCTCTTTGGGGTCTGACTGGTTCCTGAAATATTATTGAAGGAAAAAACAAAGAAAAAAGAGAGAGTTTAGAATGTCAAGTTTTGGCAGAGGAATAGTTTATCTCTGCCCAGTAAACCTATCCAACTAAAAAGATGGCAAAAATAATAGTAACAGTATTAACACACAGCAATTCAAGAACTCTTAGAAGAGCTCAGCACAGAAAACAATAGAGTGGTATCATTTGGGGGCATGTGTTTCAAAGAAATTTTTGGCATGGTAGACTGCACAAATCTCAGATAATTGCTAAACTCCTAAGCTTATCTTTTTGGCTTATAAATTAGAATAACCTTGTGAAGCTGGAGACAGATCAACCCCAAGAAGATCCTGAAGAAAATCTCCACCAGCAGAGCTGGCTGGGGTTTCATCAGTGCTAAGGTCAAGTAAATCGACAAGAGGAGCTCCTGAAGTTGGTTTAACAACACCATTCGGCATTTTTGGCAGAGCTCCTTGGGAAGTTGAAACAGCAGCTGGCACAGATCCGGCCCTCCTTCCACTATAAGTTGCTTCATCAAGCACTGGCATCCTTTCAACCAAGGCAGACCTGAATGAAAGCAGACAGCATTTTTTAGAATTTATGGCCCATCTATATAGGAGCAAAGAAAAGAGTCCGCAACTTTTGAGATTAAGGATAAAAACCCTTTAACTATACCTAATTTTCTCATGTTTCTCGATAATAGCATTAAACTCAATGGCTCTTTGTTGCAGCTCCAGCACAAGGCTTCCCTTTTGATGAAGGATGATATCATTTACCCTCCTATAACAGATAAAAATGATTACCAGCGTGAAAATTAAATTAAAGCTGAAAATGACTCCATTTGGAAAATGCTATCAGTATAAATGAATTTAGTAACAAACCCTTGCCAAGGTAAATAGATGCAAAAAGATATTCAACTGAGATTATTAAACAAGTTAACATGAGAGACGCAATTCTGGAAACCAAAAAACAAGACGAAAATAGAAACTGCATATGTTATCAGTATACTTTCTTATTACTGGTAACTGCATATGCTGCCAACCAGTAGACAATAAGTTTGAAATAATGAAGACGTACTTTGTGCAGGAAGGAAAGCGACTTGATAGCTTTAATAATGCAATCAAACACATGGCTCGAGTTGTAAGATCAAAAGAATGGCGTCCAATTGCAGTTTCTACAACATCCACAGCATCAGCCTCAGTTACCTGATCAGACAACAAAGCTATCAAAGTTGTCCAGGAAAATGAAGACTTTGCAGCTCAAATCAGGAGTTTAATGGCACTAATATTATAAAAAGAATGAAACTGAAGCTATAACCATCAATAGCATATGAACAGACACTACACCCATCATGCTTAAATCCAGCAGTAAACTAACTGGTCAAAACAAGTGGTACACAACTAGGATAATGCATTTCAGATCCTTCTCTATTCTATAGAGCAATGGTAGAGCCAAGACTGTCAAACAGGACAAAAGTCAAAAGAATTTAACCATGACAAAAAAGGAAAGTATGAACTTGAATACATGTGGACATGGTAAAAAATGATACTGCCAGAACAGAACAAGATTTTAATCGATTTTTGGTATTGATACACAGCATGCTACAATTTTCAGGACAGCATAATCATCCAGGTACTTCAATTGATACAGAAGCCTAGAAATCAAAGATCACGTTTAAAGGGAACTTTCAGAAGGCATCAACTCACAGTTATTGGGTCCTCTACATTAAGCATGCCAGCATTACCAACCAACATTTCTCCATACTCTCCAATGCACCATACAGCAACTCGAACTAGAGTTTCCTGGTTAAGAGATAGCACCAAGTTACTACATGAGAAGACAAATACAAGACGATTTCCCTAATTTCACAGAGCATTCATACCACTGCAACCATACCTGTTCACCTGCTTTTTGTACAGCTTTGTATAGAGCTCTAACAGTATATCCGTAAAGGTTAGAAGCATTAGTAATTACAACAATTAGTGCATGCCACACTTCATCCTTTACAAAATTCGCAGCCTGAAACACTATCACAACAATCAATTCTTTCTTCAAGTAAGCAAGATATAATGGTCAGTTCCACCTCTGCATAGTCTACAGAATTTTGAAATGTCGCCATTATAGAGCTCGGGAGTAACAGTGTAAGAGTAAACTGTAGAAAAGTATAGATGAAAGGAAATCTGATAAAATATCTTAATTCTGCAAAAACTGCAGTACAGGATAAACATGAGGCCAACATGTTAGCAGATTATGCTACAAATACAGTAGCAGCTGAGATATGCAAGGTAGTTCACATTTTCTTCTCAATCACAAAAAAGTTATCGAAGCACATAACCAAATAACAGTTGACATCACCAACAGATATACATGGCAGCCAGGGACACTCAGTCATCCAAATAAAATTAAACTTCCTTTTCTAAAGGCAAAATTTGGTAAAAAGTTATCACATTGGTCCAGAACCAAATCAAATATGAAAGAAGTTGCCCAAAATTGCCACAATCAACCCCATGCTATATCACAGAAAGTACACCAACTAAGAGAAACCAGAAAACTTTCATTTCGCACCTAGATCACAAAAAAAACAAAAAAAAAGAAAAAACAAGCTTGAGGCTCTGCATATTGACTCACAGGCTTAAATCAAACACATCTTATAAAGGTGATGCTCTTCCACTCGCTATTACTGTATTACAGGTAAAAAATTAAAAACTGAGATACCTTCCCCCCCCCCCCCCAACTGGTGAGAGACAATAAGGTACTAGATATAGTATGCATGCATTGCGGAATAAGTGGAAGGGAGAAGGAGAAAAATATAAATGGATACCAATTTGTCAATCATCAAGACAGATCTCTTCCTTAAAGTCAAAATATCAGTTTATTGAAATTCAAACAAACTACAAGGTGTACCTGCGAGAGAACCTTCACCATCTGATCAATATACCACTGTTTTTCAGGGGAAAACCTGGAGTACCATAGAGCAGAGGAATGAGCATGTCAGCAACTGCAGTAACTGGAAGATACATCAATCTTAAGTTTGACCAAGTTATTGTATTTCCAAACACGCATACGGCAGTTCATGGAAGTATTTACTGATTCAGGTTGTGGGTGACCACTGAATAAATATTGAAGGGCGTGTATTGATATAAGCTGAGGAAAATGAGGAGATGAAATACAATAATGAGTGCAGAGGTTTCAACATGAAAATATGCCGCAGAAGGGGAGTCAAGACGCTCACTAGCAGGGGAAATGGAAATAAAGAACATTTAACTGTCCCTATTGTTGAAGCTGTTATTTCAGCAAACCCAAGATCTGGTTCCTATCACACATGGTGAATCTTGATTTTTTTAAATTTCTTATTAAGTTATTAAAGCTCGAAAATGTGACAAATAACTCATCTGCAGTTCAAACCAAAACAGTGTAGTTTTCAAATTTATGAGCTGGTGAAAGTACATATATGAATACAGTACACATCAATTATCAGAATATAAAATTTTCGAACAAGAAAAGAGAGAACCCTAATTTGATGAACTTCAAAAAACTTACTTCTCCACAATTGAGCAAATTTTAGCTGTGAGGTCTTCCTTGAACTCTGGGTCACTTACTTCAAGATAGTCAACAAGCTCCTTAGTCAAAGACTTCACATTGCTTTCATTTATCAGAAGACAAACAAGCTCTAAGGCCCTTTTACGGATAGAAGCGTCTGGATCCTGGCATCCAATAAGCATTTATAAGCAGTCACCCTATAACTTTATACTAGACCAATAGTTTAAAGGTAGTTGGAGAAACAGAGTAGAACCAAAAGAAACATAAGAGTATTGGGTTTTCAATAGAAAATTCAATTAACCAGAAACTTCAACAATTTCACTTATGCACAATGATGATGTCTGGAATCTTGGGGAGGATAGGGCCTCATTGTTGTAAAAAATCGAAATAAGAGAAACATATGGGCCTTTACCAATGAACAATGTCTAGAAGGAACAAGGCCAATATCAAGGTCATAAGGAGACCATACTAACTTCAGAGAAGTAAATGGTACATATTTACGAAACCAATGGAACAAAGAGAACTAAGAAAATCAAACTAAACCTCATCAATTTAAGGAAACAAAATAAAATATGGCAACATAATACCTTCACACATTCCAATATTGTTGCACGATGCCTCTGCACTGCTTGACTATCCAATGAAATAGCTTTCATCAGCATATTCAACGCTACATATCTGCGAAAAATAAGTTTCAGATTAATCAGAAAAAATATAAGAACCAGAAGAATGAGTTTACCAGCGTGATTATGTTCAATCAAAATAGAAAACAGAAGTCCAGAACAAAAAAATAAAGTAACATTAAGAGTCTGTTTCAGAACTCTAGAAACATAACCAGAGTAATTTAATCTGTGTCTACTAACATGGTTACAGATGAAGACTTACAATGCAAAAACCAGAATCTTAAGTTGCACCTAGATCAAGTTACAAGCTTCAAGAAAATCAATTTCCGAGTGAAAGAAGAGATGCTGTATGCCAAAAGCCACCTAAAGATTCATCGTAAGAGATCACATATGGACCTAACAAGTCACTAATTTCAGTGATCTCATAAATATATAAATAAATAATAGGACCAACTTGATGAATTTAGTAGATCCTTTTTATGGAGGCAGAATTCAGTTTCTAGGATTGTTTTAACAATTCCTTTCCATTTTGATCTGTTGCAACGACAGATGCTCCTACTACACTCATAGTCTCTGATGGATGCGAACCAACTATGTAGCATGTATATCGAGAATTCAAGTAGTGCAAGTACTTCTTCAGAATAGCTCCATCAGGGGTCAAATTAAGTGATTAAATTAAGCACATCATTCTCTTGGCAGTATAAAGCAGCAAAATAGATTTCATGTTTGTGCTTCATAATTTCAACATATTTTAGCAAAGCTTTGAGCTTTGGTGTTCTTGTTTAGTAAAAATTATAGCAGAAACAGTAAATGCAGAAAAGTTAACATGTGCTATACCCGTACATATACAGATAAATATTAACAGGTAGATGACAACCGCATCAGTTTCTTGTCCTCTTCATGATCCAAGAACATTTTAGCTCCCATTAATTCAGTCCAGTGACAAAAAAGCGTGCCTAGGTGGTAGGCGAGGCGTTTTGGGGATCACTGGATCAGGCGCCTAGAAGGGGTGACGCATGGCGGCCTTGGCAAAGGTGTGGCCTAGCGCTCTCTAGAGAGGCTCTAGGCACGAACAGGCCACACCTTATTTTGTAGTGTAACATAATCATATACTTTGTGCTTTTTCTGTATATACAGGGTTAAAAAACCTAGTTTTCAGTGAGTAGTTTATAGAAGAAAGATTCTTCCCCTGCTCCTCTGCTGCGCCTCCTCTGAACCTTCTTGTACCGGCCAGTGACTACCATTTCTGGCAGTGACTGGTGACTAGCGACAACTTGTGTCACTTTTTTCTCTTCTTTTTTTCTGTTTTTAGTGTTTTTCCCCTTTTTGTGCAAGGAGTTTGGTTTTAGGATTTGAGTTCAGTTGAGTATAGTACTGCATTTTTTTGTCTTAGTATTATATGTTGTGATTGGGTTATTGTATTGTATTACATTATATTATAGACTTCGAATTTGGCTGGGGTATTATGCTAAATGATAATGTTATTGGGGGATATGTGTGTGTGTGTGTGTGTTGTTTGTGCATAAAGTGAAATTCACTGGGCTATAATGGTGCATAAACTGTTATGGAAACTGGGAAAGCTAGGAGGGGAGTTGAATGAGGCAGAAGAATAAGATGTGGATGGATACATGTTGATGATAAACCACAGATTGACCTAAGCTGTTATGATGATGATTTTTTTCTTTTTTGATAAGGAACATTTTATTAAAATTAAAAAGTCATACAATGGGAAGAGATTTCCCAAATCCAAGACTACAAGCATTCTGAAAATCATTCTAAATCAATGGATGAATCACTATTGAGATGTTAACGAAAAAGCCCCTACATAAATTATGACTTGAGATCGAACAAGCCCCTAAATGATGATGATGACGACGTTTAGATCATTAGTGGCATTAATATATGCCTAATCTATGTTGCATTTTGTATTTTTCAATTATTAGTTTTCACTTTTTCACCTTCAAATGCTCTTGGAACAAATGATACGTTCTCATGTTTTACTATTATGGTCCGGAAATCTATGTTTTTATCATATTTTAATTAGTCCATATGCTGAAATATTTTTTATGTATATATCTTTCTTTCTTTTTTCTACTTTGGGCACCTTGCCTTGGGCCTAGGCAGTGAAATAGGTTTGGCTACTTACGGCACCTTTCACTTTTCAGTCACTGATCCAGTCCACTTAGCCAGGGGAATAAAAACTTCATAGCTGACTTTAAGTTAAATAGGGCTGAGAAATACCCATCAGTTGGACCTGACAATTAATCTTGGTTCTACAAGATAAAGTTTTGAATTAGTCAGTTCTTTTTATCTAGCAGTGCACAAAATTTTAATGCTTCAAAAGCCAAAGACAAGACCTTAAGAAATAGCTAGTTTCTGACAAGCTACTAAGATGGTCGAACCAAAAAAACTACCTAATATTGTTGTCACGGCTGGACAAAAACCTTCCCAGAATATTGACAGCAAGTACCCGTAATCCACCATTATCTTCAATACTCATGATCGTGGCAACACATTCATAGAGGATGGCATTGCCCGCATTTTTATTTGACTCCGTCTTCGTTGCCACCTAGACATCAGAGGAACAGAATAACTGACACTGGATAATATAGAACAAATAACCCCTTTCAAAGCACTGAATGAAGAAGCTCCAAGTGTCAAACATCAATATTAAAAGTTTGCAAGGAGCATCAACGTAAAAGTTATGTGACAGGTAATAGATCAAACTCAATTCTTTTTTATTCTCCTTATCTTGTTTAAAGGTAATGAATAGACTGTTAGCTTACCTGTGCAAGAATATCATTCATAGTGTCACTAGCATCAGCATCTCCTTGGCCCAGCACATGCAAAAACTTGAGCAATCTAATATGAAGAAAAGGATCTGAGATCCCAGAAACATCATATTCAGGTGCATATGGACTGTTTGCGAGATCCCTTAGAACTTTGACCACGCCATCTATGCATTTCTAGAATATAACAGAAAAGGAAGGTTCAAAATCTTCTGAAGTTGGCAAGGTTCTTTGTATCTTGGCTCGCCTTCTCTCCAGAAACACATAAAGGTGGCAAAGTAAAATTACCTTTCTGAAATGTTCAAGAGCCTCTGTACTGACTTTAGACATATCTGTACAGAGCTGGACTCCAGTTAATAAAACTCCATGGTGCTTTTCTTTAAGCAAGGCAGCAGCAGGGTTTATAAAATTCTCTGCCAGGTCCGGAACTTTCTTTATTATCCTTATTGTGCATAATGCTGCCTGCATATAGCAGAGAAAGTAAGATCTAATATAGAGAATGAAATCTACAGATAATTGATATTGTGAGTAAATGCTAAACAAACATAGAGGTTAGGCCACTGCGCAAACACTTTAAATTTTAAGTACACTTTTCAGTTTCCTGGAAACAAAGGATCAAACTGATCCAGAGAGAAATGTGAAATTGAAACTATGAGTAAAAATCAAGATGAAGCAACGACTCAAAAACAAAACAATGTGTAAGCAAACAATATGCTCCAGTCCCAAGCCAATATTACTTTTACTTTATCCTAGACCAACCCAAATGTACTTTCATTATCATCTCATGGTCCTTCTAGATTCATTTGGAAAGAGCAAATGCAATTTAAGTTTACTATTGCAGTGACTTGCTCTGACTGCCCTCAGAAATCTACCACCTAACAACAAGCCAATCCACCAAAGTAAGTCCTGAAATGTCAAGTGTACCATTATTTATATCACAGCTCTAGGATCAAATCAACATAAATTGTTTATAGTTAGAACGGCAAACACAAGATGGTGACATGAACAAAAGAATTCCTAGGCATATATGATGGCAGAAATCGAACTGAAATGTTTAGGTAGTTACACATCATTTACAAATACAATAAACAAGCACAGAATTTTGAAGGTTCACAATTACTTTAAGTTAGGCCTGCGTGATAGGGCATGGAGCATAAAAAGGCATCCTTCAAAATAAATGATTAACTCCAGCTTTATAAATCATCCAGCAGTTTTGATAATTAATACACTGAGAGCTATACATCATCAGAATGGAAAATTGTAGTGCTGAAGTCTTTACATGGTGTAAGTTATAAAAAAAAAAAAAATAATAAATTAATTAATTAAAAAAGGAAAAAAATCATTATCATCATTAGAGAAATCAGAAGTCTTACTTTCTTCCTGATGTTAGGATCCCTAAATTGAAGTAGCCTTTCAACTTCTGGAGCAAGATCACGAGCCATTTCTGCAGAACAGATATTACCCAATGCACAAAGTGCAAGTCCAACAATATACTGGTTTGTATGATTTAAGTCTCTGTATACAAGTTAAGGTAAAAAATAGAATTATAATTTCTAAGCAAATAGATGAACCATAAGATACGTTCACAACAATATAAACCCACAGAATATGCTTTATAAAGATATGGGTATGCAACTAACTTTTTCTACACAAAATGGAAAGAACCGAGTCTCAAGTGGATACTGTTTTATTGAATTGGTAACAAGCATCAAAACTTCCTGTCTTTCATCAAGAAGCAACATAAGGCCGAGATATCCTATTCTCTTCTCTGGGAATCCAGGAGCTGCAATTAACTTTAGGCATTCCATTTGACCAAAATGTGTAGGATAACCAAGCATATGAATGAACATGAGCTTCGCCAAATTGCGATGCCTATAATCGTGGTCATTTTCACTAATAGCAGCTCGAATAGAAGCACATTCTTTTCTTACAACAGCACGCTCCTCCGCAGCAGTTTTGCAACCACGTATAGCCCGAATCATATCCCTAGCAGATGATATAAAAGGTTTAATGAAGTAGAACTCGAAAGATTCTCAACGCGCAAAGAAGCACAAGAGAATGCATAATAAAGGAAATGGGAACTCAATGGGATTTAAAATGTATTAATGTTGTGTTAACGTTCGCAACCAGAGGAGAAAGAAAAATTGTACTGAAGAAAAAACAAAGGTAGAATTTGTCTTGAGTTCTTGTGGAGTGTGATCCTTCGAATAACTAGACAACTAATATTTGCAGCAAACAATAGGATACAGAAATTTAGGAAAATCCATGAAAAGATGGTCTAAAACGCAAGAAATGTCTGGAACTAACAGATTAAAGAGTGATCAGAAAACTTCATCAAGCAAGCAAGCATCATAAAGTAACTACGGTTTTACAATTATGACACTTATCACTGCTAATAGGAGTATCCTTCATTTTCCAAGTCCAAGAAGTATTTCTCCTAAGCCTGATAACATGATACATAATAAGTGTTATCATCAATATACTGATTTCAAGGAACAAATGACGATGCATAGCTGTCAAAGGCGCGCCTCGGGCGCGAGGCTCCCTAGATTTTGGAGTCTGCGCTTCTATACATCAAAGGCGGGCGCAGTTCAGGAGGCGCTCACCTTGCTGCGCCTTGTGCGCCTCATGGTTGGCGCCTCGGGCGCGCCTTTTGGACAGATTGCCTATTTTGTTTTAAAAAAACGTTTTTTAAGTTAATTTTCACCCTTCTTTTAATGTTAAGTTGTTCAACACTTCTTTAGGCTCTTAGAAACTAGGTTTCATAAGAAAAATAAAAATATAGAAGTAGAGAAACAATAAAAACAAGAAGGCCTATGACTCCACCCACGCCACAGCCCAGCGGCCAGCCGACCATGTTAGATTTGCATGTTGAAGTAATGAACTTGTTTGAATCTTATGATTTGTCACTTGAGTGTTTTGATATTTGAATTTTCAACTATTATGTTGTTTTTCTTTGTGTGTTTGTGCAACTATTTACTTGTTTAATGTTTATTGTAGCCTAAAAAAGAGTAGAATTGATTTATTTTGCGGTTGGTACTCGGTTTTTGAATTGTTGGCAACTGTGTCCAAAGGCACGCGCCTCGGGCGCCAGATGGCCCCTTGCGCCTCGGCGCGCCTCGCGCCTTAGACAGCTATGTGACGATGCTTAATAACATCAACAAAATATAGGATTGTTAAAAACTTGAGCATGTTAGGTTTCTTAGTAAGATACTGTCAAAAATGCAACACACACACACACACAAATATTATGTGCAATTATCAGTTGTGGGAAGGGGCACACAGACACCGTTTATGCAAATTTTGAGATTTTTATCTCCTTTACAGGAAACCATATTTTCTATATAAGGAAGCCAGTTCTAAGATTCGCAAACTAGAAGTCTTTCCATGCAAAAAAAGCACATTGTTTCATAAATTCAACTTTGTTACCCTTCAACACAAAATGAAGTACTAGATTTCTTTCCTAGAAAGACTAGCCATATATTGTAGGCTAGCATCACTCATGCTGCTAAAGACAAGCTTGAGCACTTCATGGCAGAAAATTTAAGAAACCAAAAGTAAAGTTTCTTATTGAGCTTGATTTACTTCTTCATAATTGTCTGCGCAAAATTACACTGAAAGAGTGCAACATTTTATATATAGTCATCAACCTTCACAATCTTTTACACTCCCAACAAAGAAGCACCACAAACACTTACTAACTATTATCTATTTATCAGTTAAACAATAGCAAAGAAATGAGCCAATTAAGTTAACAACTTCTTCATGCCGGAAAATCAATTTGCTTCCCTCAGACTCTGTTTCCGATAAATAGTCAAGCTTCTTTTATCTTCAGAACCTCAGCTTAGAACAGATCTTAAACTTTGCTAAAATGTTTCTCCTATCACTTACCTTTCACATAACCAAAATAAATAATTGTTTTGAAATTTACATGTCTTTTAAGGGAGTTAGAGCTCCTCATTTTATGTCTTTGTTTTCTTTGCACATGGAACAGGTACTCCATCTCTTATGCATGTGATTGATAGTCCATTTAAAACTGTGTAAGAACTAAGAAGATCCTACTTCCAAGACAGACTCCCATTAGGCACTGACCACAGGTTGCTCATTGTGCAGGCTAGCGCCAATTCTATTGCCCATCCTTGCTCTTCACGCGATTCTATCATAAAATGTTTGTTACAATAGGGTACAAGATTCCCAATTCAGGAAACTCAACCAAAAGGTGCAGCTTTCCTAATCAAACTCGAATAAGATGTTCAAGCTCCCAAAACTAACTAAATTATCTCCAAGTATTTTGATGCTATATAATAATAAAACTCTCTTGACAGTAAACAACTTCCTTACTTTGTCCCTCCCCGTAACCGAAACTCTCGTTAACATTTCAGGAACAGTCTATCATGGCTCCATTCCATAATTCACCTCTATTTCTCAATCTACAGAGAAAGAGCAATCGCCTGTCAACGTGAAGTCATGAACAATATTGTACAGTAAGCAATATGTGCACAATCAACCAACAGAAGCTTCAATTAGCTTTCCTAACATGTTCTTCCTTGAACAGGAATCCTCCCAAACCAAATTCATTTTCTGTGGACCTGTTAGTTAATGCACCAACCATCCCTGTTCAGGTTCCTCACGATGCATCAGAGGGACATGATCTAGAGTAAAGCTTGGGCACCATAATTTGGAAAACAAGAGATGCAATCTAAATTCATTCCGTAGTTCTTTAGATACAATACTCACTTTTTCACACAACAAAATACTGCTGGTAAACCAACTCTCAATTATAATTTCACGACTCAAGTAAATTAGGGCCAGACCCTACAAGACCTCGTGGAAACAGAACTATTAATTATCACTAAATAAGTTACAGTACACAAAGTTAAAGTTCCACATAAATCTTTGAATGCCACAGGTTTTCAGACCTTAATTATTCAATTGATCAGTTCACTCGTGCAATCCTAAAAGTATCCCTCGGAGCTCTCCTTCCACTAACTATAGGGCAGGGAAGGAAAATGAGAAATCCGTCACCAAGCAATTAAACCACAAAATTAAATTGAGGACACAAAACTACTAAATTACACCTTCAACTACATTAGAGAGCGACATTATCAAACATTCGAGTAAACCCAATCAAAGCAAACAAAAGTTGAACCAGAATTGTTGCATACAGGGAATTTGCTAACTTGATCCATTAGTAGTCTACTGAGATACAAACACGCTGAATATAGAATGAAGAGAACAGGAAAAACAAGCTGATCAACCTGAGGCGGGTGCCGGAGGAGAAGGGATTCATGATTGGGTCCGTTTGGAAGCTCTAAGATAGCTATACCAGATCCAGCTGCAAATTTTATCGAGTTTGACACACTCCAACAGCTCAACTGCCGCAGCGAATTCCTCAACGCTTTAGAGATCGAGAAAAGGCGATGCAGAGATCTGAGAAGCTGGAAATCAGAATTTGGATCTGGAACTTGAATTCGGAGAATAGAGAATTTTAAAAAACTGATTTAAATAAATATTTATTTAATCAGCTGAATATAATCGTATTAATGGTGGGAAATTGTAATGTTACGGAGAGGTGAAACTTTTTAGAGAGAATGCTCAAGTGAAATTCCTCCTTTCATAAACAGGCGTGACATGGCGTTAGCAGCCCTAACTTGCCACTGGAGCGATGTTTCTTTACTACTCCCACCATCGTAAAACGACACTTGGGGGATAATTGGATTGGGATGTAGTGGCATGTACCACGTTCGATGAGGCACATTTATGAACGAGACATCCGAAAAGATATTTTAGTTTAAGGGTATAGTAGGTTAGGATGTGCATTGAAAATTGTAAAAGGTGTATTGAAATTTGTAAAACATGTGTTGGAAATTGTAAAAGGTGATATAGGTAATATGGTGTTTATGTGGAGGGATGGGTCATCCGGTGTAAAATAAAATACGTTGAGGATGGCTCATGTCACATCCGGACGGGAACATCCCAGTCCTCTTATTTAAGTTTCATACCTTATGAGTATATTTGTTTAGTTTGAATGAAGAACGTGGCAATTTAACTTAAATAATTTTATTAATTATTATATAAATTTTTAATATATTTTGATTACTTTTTAATGAATATTTAATAACATTTTATTAATTTTATGAAATTCTTTCCTAAAACAAATATTTGGTCTAAAATTCATATAATCAAAATTTTCACACCCAAATTTTCCACGTCTTACTCAATTCGTAAAGTAATTTAATATATTTAATTGAATTATGTCCAAATATATTATTTTTCAATGATATTAAGTAGAGGTAAATTAGGAAAAATGTAATCGACTGCCCCTCAAGCGGGGTTTGGCTGCACATCTGCAGCACGTTTTCTTCATGCTCTGACTCCTCCCTGACTTGAGTTAGACTCCTTGCTTGTTCGATGCAGAGCTCCCGACCCTCCCTGGGTCGAGTTCAACATTGATGGCTCTTTTGATCACATTACTTCTCATGCAGCAGGTGGCGACCTGATCCGAGGTCCTTCAGAAGAGCTCAATATTGCTTTTCACATCCCTCTTCAGGCTTTCTCCAACTTCGACATAGAGCTCCACGGGTTGCGATTGGACAGACACTCCTTAAAGATGGTCTACCCACATTTGGATCAAGATGGACACAATAACGATGGTCATGTGTATCACATCGGGCAAGCTTGGACCTTGGCAAGTCTCCCACCACTGACACGGGTGGGGGGCTTGTTGAAAAATAAGGTTGTCCGGATTATCCACATTCAATGTGAGGGTAATGGTCATCCTGGCTACCTCACTGAGTCTAGACATCACTCTACAGCGATGAAGACTTACATCCCCCTCTACAACTTCATCATATCTTCTTTCACTTATGCGGATGGATCAGCTTGGCTACCCTAGCTTTCAAAAACCGTCAGATTTTCTTCCTTTGGACCTTTTACATTGCTCATATTGTGACTCCACCTTCTGTTGACCCCTTTTTCCCTACGTTGCATGCACTCGGTATTTGAGAGTTTGAGCATTTTCCGTCCAATTCCTTGTTGTTAGTTTCTTTGGATAATTGATCTCATTATATTTAGGTCGAGGATCGTGCCTTATTACCCAACTCACACTTTTTTCTTTATAAAAAAAAATGTGTATATAATACCCTCTTAATATAAAAGGGGACTACCTCCGTTAGACATTTTGGGGAAAAAAATTATTATCTTTGTGAGACGGGTTTGAATATTTATATTTATATAAACGTTTATAGTGATGGCGTGAGATCACTCTTCAGTATTACTACCTTGTTTATATAAAGTGTAAATTTTGCTTATTCTTTCCATTATTAGCCATTTTTGAGTTCACACTGGTATATTTGACAAACTCGGATTTTGTCCTATGTCCAGCCTGTGTATCGTGTACTCTCAATCACATGTGTAATATGTGTTTATAAAATTTTTAAAATTATTTTAAAAATATAAACATAATTCAACAATTAAGAAGAAAAAGTTAAACAATATCTAAAAGGAATTCAAAATTATCTAAAAATTCAAAAATTAATTTTATAATCATAATTTTTATAAAAAAAAAACTCACAAATCACTTGTTTAATTTAATCAGGAATATATTTTTTAAAATCTAAACATTACTATAAATACTAAAATTATTTTTAAGAAATAAAAAATAATTTGAAAAATCTAAACATAATCTTAAAATTTCAAAGAAATCTCAATTGCTTTTAATATATTAAAATCATGTTACAAGATCTTAAAATTCATTTAAAATTGCGAAAATCATTTTAAGACTTTAAATATATTTAATGTAAAATTATTTTAAAATATTTAGAAAGTTGATAAATAACTTATAGGTAAACATAAGATTGATAATTCAAAAAAAAAATCTAGTTTGAAAAATATTAAAAAATCAAATATAAATTTAAAAGATAATTGCTTGGTTTTTTTAAATTTTTTAGATTTTTAAGTACGATTTTCAGGTTTTTCAAAATAATTAAATTTTCTAAAATCGTTTTTAGACCTTTTGTATATATTCCTTTTTAGATTTTTTTAAGTAATTTTTATTTTTAAAATAATTTAAGGTTTTCTATAGCATATTCTTATATTTCATTAATGATAACTTTTTAAAAGATGGAAATACTTTTTCATTATAAAATGTTTTTAAGAAAAATAACTGAAGTGCATTTATAAATTGATTAAAGAAATAAAACAAAGTGCAAAATTAAGGGCTTTTCTGGGGTGCACCTAGGACACGGTGCACCTGTATGAGTTTTACCTGCTTTGCAGGTTACATGTTAATATTTACCATTTTTAATTTATTTATATTTCAAATATATTTTCCCCACCTGTTTTATTTTTCAATTTTCCTCAACTCTTTTAATAAGTCAACGTTTTGCATCTTTTTTGTGCCGGACTTTTATGTTATTTTTTTTTTTAAATTTGGGTCTTCGAATTTTTTGGACTTATTTTCTTTAATTTTTTTTTTTCGTGTTTATGACCCAAATTTCTTTTATTTATTTTTTTCTGACTTTTTAATATGTATTGATTCCAATTTTGGTTTTTTTTTTCGGACATATAAAATGATTGGAAAAAAATGCTGTAACTGACTTTAGAATTTCAAAAAAAAAAAAAAAAGTACATAAAAAAATATGTGTATGTATATATATGTATATATATATCAGTTTTCTTGTGATACTAATATAAGCCACAAACTTGCACACATTAGCTGAACGAACCAATTTCAATGATGTTAAACAATAAATACATTCAAAAGCTTATTTATGATTGGTTTGGTAACTCAATTACCAATCGTGAATAAAAACTATCATCATCTTCTATAGAATTTCCCATAAGCCACCCTCCATATTCAACAAACAAAAAGAATAATTAGAAAATATCAAGCAAAGCCTACTAAAGTTACATCGAACCCAAATACGCGACATATCACAACTTCATTCACCCAATTACACTCAAAGATGAATCGAAAAAGGCATCGTATATATTAAATCAAAAGCAGTTACTGCAACTTATCAATCGCCTCACAATGAATCAGATATTGTTATCTCGCAAGAAATGACGAACGAAGAACTGAATTTTATCAGAATGTAACATAAAGTAAGAATTATAAATTTACCGCTAATCCAGCACTTGAATCTGAGGTATTTTGAACAAATTGATTTTGCAGACGAAAAGAAAGAAGGGAAGAGGAAAACATTGATGAAGATTATAGTAAATCATGATTCGGGAAATATTATTCTAATTAATAATCACCAAGTAACTTATTTAATGTTAATGAAATTATGTATAACCGGTTGAATGGGTAATAAGTATAAGGAGAAAGAGTAATATTTTGGTCTAACTATTAGATTATGAGTTGACCAAATCTAATGGTTTAAAATAGTTCAGGTGCACCGTGTCCCAGGTGCACCAAAGTTGGACTCTTTAAAAGCTATTCCCGGGCAATTTGTAGGTAGTAAAATAAAGTTAAATTTTTATAAGCTATAGGACGAAAATTAATTTAAGCAACATAACTATTTGAAATAAAAATGGATGAAAGTTAACAAACGAAAATGACTATTTACTCTTATATAAATGTAAATGTGAGTATGAATACAAACATTTTTAGCAAATATATAGTAGTACATTTATAAATATTTAGTTTTTTTGAAGGCACATATATAAATGTTTTCTTTTAAGAGAATGCTCTAGGAGTTTGGCTGACTGACGAGCAAGAGGAAAAGTTCAAGTTGGAAAAAGATTTGTGGATACTTTGGGAAAGAACTACCTGACGCAAATGTTCTAGTTCTAGGAAAATAACACATTTTCATCTTGTATATTTGTAGTTTACTTTTCTTGTTTAAATTCTTGTGAAGATTATAAATACTAAAGTGTTTTTTCCAGTGCTCAACCTCATAAAAAATTAATTTTGAAAATGCAAATAACTTTTTTATTTCTAATTCATTTTATGCAAAAATATATAAAATCATTCATGTTTTCACGATATTCAATTTGATATCTATATCATATATATTATAATAAGATATTCGTTTGAAAACACAATTGTTTATTAGGTAATCGTTTGGATTAGATTTGAGTGTTTATCGTGAATTGCACAATCGGATTGATTCTAGGCTGCAACTAAAAATTAGTAAAATAATTCTCTTATAAAATATTATTAGTTGAGTTTTTCACACAAGTACAAAAAAATATTCTCTTTTGTTTGACATAATTTTTTTAAATATTTTCTTTGCTTAAGTTATGTCAGGTAGAAAAATTGTTATTTAAATGATGAAACTCCTACTTAATGGCAGAATTATTTAATTTTATAAACATGTTATGTAATCATTAAATATGCTAACATATATTTATATATATTAGGGTTAATTACCAAACAAATCACGACATTTAGTCAATTTTCAATTGCAACGTGGCATTTGAAACTTGACAATTTTCTAGCACACCCTAATTACAACATCTCCGCCCAACTCCGACCCCCAATTCCTGACATGGATGGCGAAAAACGATGTTGTTTCGTCTATTGACTGGGATGCTCCAGCCACATCAGCGAACACGTGAAATTTATTAATAAAATAAAATAAATTAAAAAGTAGAAGAATTAGTTTGCTTGCTTTTATAATAATAATTATAATTATTTTTGTTGCATATAGAGTCGTTTATTTATATCTTAGGGTTTAGAAAGGAGATTTTAATTATACTGTAGATGTTTATATGTTATTCATGATTTGCATGTATTCTATAATTATTTGGTGTGTTGAGATATAATTGTTGTTAGGCTAGTTTAATCAATATACGTCCCATATTTTTCGCAATTATGAGTGACCACCTAGTCATGCACCCACGAATCACATAACCAAGATACTGATGTGTGAGGGTGTTGATGACCATATAACACACAAGATAATATGTCTGAGAAACAAATTGAAAGGATAAGGAAAAATTATGGGGTAATTCTTAGGAATTGTTAGGAGTTTTAGATACTTCTTCCTGGAGGTTGGTATGTTGTCTATAATCCACACCTCAAGCGCTCCGAAAGAGGGTTTGAGACACAAAACCGTGAAGTCTCACAACAATAGAAACTTGTGAATTATGGATACATATACATGTCTGCATGTGTGTTATATATGGTCACACATTAGTTGATTTTGAAATCAAATATCCTAAGATGTTTTTTTTATATTATTGAATTTCGAGTTGGTTATTCTATTGCTATTAGTTATAATATTTATTTTGTTATTGTTGTTTAGGGTCTTTACATTAGTAATTAGGATAACCACCAAACCTATCCAGTATTCGGCCCGCCTAGATATTTTAGTATTAACACCTCCGTAGCATTCCTATTAGGTCATCTTCACTAGTCTCGATACGATCTTGTTTGCCACTAGCTGCTACTACACCGTACAGTTGCGGTGTAGCTTATAGAAATTAGCGCTATCAAGGTTTTTGTGCCGTTGTCAAGGACCACTGATGAACGTCGAAATACTCAGTTTTCTTACATTGTCTATGTCCATTTTCTAAAATACAAGTGTTTATCACATTTAGGTGCAATTTCATGTTTTATTGCATTTTCGGGTTGAAATTCTTTTTTGATATGGTATGATGCACTTTTGGGTGTTTTTTAGTCGTGTTTTGAAGGTTAGAAAAATATGGGAGATCAAGAAGGTCATTTGCACTCATTTTCTCACTCCGACCCGTAAACTAAGGCCCAAAAAAATCCAAATTAGGTCCTGGACGAGCCCAACTCAAAATTCATCAAGTCGCAAACAAAAATTGGGTCGAAAAACAGGTGGAAAGAGGTTAAAACGATGAAAAATTGAAGAGGTACGAGAAGACGAGAACTGAAAGACGGCGTCGGGAGCAATACCTCCACGGTACCATTCCCGGTACTTGGCCACTAGACTGATCCCGCCGGCGGTACCGTGCCTATTGGTGCGGTCTTGCCCGGCGAATTTTGGTCGTTCATCGTAGTCTCGTATTTTGGTCATAACTTTCTCATACTATGTCCAATTGAGGTGATTCAAGTTGCCACGCATAGCCAAGACAAAGTTCTACAACTTTATGGAAGACATCAAAAGCCGATCTAGATGGAAGTTGCCCAGAATTACCGAGAAGGACGAATCGAGCGCGATCAATGGGTTTGACTCTACACTTATGAAGGTCCAGCAAGCTCCTTTTGTAATTTTACCCTTTTACCTTACTAAGGGCTTTATTTATGCAGTATTTAAGGGGTGAGAGATGAGAATGTGTCTCCCATATTAGAATTCCCTCACTCCCATTTTCAAACAACACTTTTCATTTGTAAAATTTCTCACTTCTAATTACTCTCTCTCTAGAATCTCTCATCTCTCTTCTCTCTGAAATTAGAACTAGGGTTCTTCACATTTTGTACAAGGATTCTATTTCTACCTTGGGTTCTTGATACTTGGAAGAAATTTGAGGTTTCTGATACCACAAGTGATGAAAGTTTTCTACTACAAGAAATTAAAGAATTCCACCATATTTATTACAAACCTAAACATTCCTTCTCTTTTCTTTTATTTTCTCTCATTGCATTTATTGCTCTTTCCCCCCTCTTGTATTAAATGCTTGGATGTTTGTATTTGGAATTTTTTTTTTGGTCCTGTAACTTAGGGCCGGTCTAGAAAAAGTCTTGCATGTTTTGAATTATTAATTTAGTCATGTATATTAGGATCGACAATTGAGTCCAATTTGAGGACAAATTTTGCCGAAAATTGTAACATTGACCGGTATTTATCACGTGCACTGCACACGTTCACAAACTTTGGGGATTTTCGATTGTTGTCTCTTTTCCCTTCTCCTCACTACCTCTACTGCTGCTGCCAAATCGCTCTCCGGCCAAAACACCAAGTGGTCTTATGATATTCTTCTAGAAACTGCCAAAGTTATTATTGATAGCAACATCACTAGAGTGCATCAGCTTATTTGGATGCTCAATGAGCTAAGTTCACCTTGCGACGACATTGATCAGAAGCTTGCCTGGTACTTTAAACAAGTGTTGTTCCGCCACATGACGGATTATGACGAGCGGACTTACAAAACCCTTATCGCTGCCCTTGAGAAACATGCTCCTTCAAGTCGACTAGGAAAACGACGACGGTAGTGAGGAGAAGGGGAGAGAGACGCAATAAATCTGAAAGCCCCAAAATTTATTAACACATGCAATGCATGTGACAAATTGCGGCCGATGTATAATTTCCGGTGAAATTCGTCCTCGAATTGGGCTCGATCATAGCATACAAGACTAAAATTGATAATTTAAAACATACATGACTTTTTCTGGACCTAACCTAAGTTATAGGAGCAAAAATGGAATTTTTCCCGTTTATATTTAATGATGGTTGGTATGCTATTAATGCAGTGTTAGTAGTAATTTGTGGTTTCTCGAGTTGTGAGTAGCCTAACCCTAGGGTTATGAGTTCTTGCTAATTACTTGATTAAGTTTTTGGGGATTTTGTGGTGGAATTGACATTGTGGTAATGTATTTATACCTTAGGCATAGGTAACCGGTGGTATAATGGTTCTCTCTTATGGGCCCACGGGGACGAAGAGCGAACCTAAATCAGTAATGTCAATCTCGTAGAATGTCTTAAGGCTTCGCTTCCTTAAGTAAGATTCGCTTGGGGTGGGGATTAATGGGTTAATTTGATTGCTTAATTTATTTGCTTGCCTCGTCTTTATTAATTCCATTGTCGGTCTTTAGTAATCGAAATTGGGGTGAATTATTTTGTAATCGGTTAATCTAGTGACCCTTCGACCTTCCATCACAACCTATGAGTTAATTAGTAATTACTACATCATAATCCTAGGTTTAAGGCGTAATTTATACCTTGGAAACCCATTTTAGTTCTAGAGTACCTTTTAGTTATTTTATTGCTTAGTTGATGCTTGTTTAATAATCAATCAAATCCTTACCTTTCCACTTTAGTCTAACTTAGTTAATCGGTTGACCTTAATTGCATTAGATGAGAGTATCCTTCCCCAAACTTAAAACTTGTTCGTCCCGAACAATAAAGAGAAAGACAAGAGGACACGTGTTTAGGGCTAAGTTTAGTGGCATTTGATTTCAGAATTTTCATAAGAAAGAGTAAGCGATCATGATAAAAGCAAGCATATGTGATAGACTAGATCCACTACTTTCGAGACATAACACTCACAACTTAAGATCCTCACGTGGTGAGTGTATCTCTCGACTCTCAAGTGTATCAAAAGGGAAGTGTATACGCTCACATTGAAATGCATAAAATGCCTACCATAAGCTTGCCAATCATCTAAACTTCGATGTATACCGACGTGTGTGACAAAGAATAAAAAAGGTCTTTAATAGGTTGTAATGTTGGCTTGGGGTAAGGTGGGAAAATTTCTGGTATAAGTGACTATAAAACGGACTAAATGAGTTAGCTAATCTCATCTACCCCTCAAAAAATGGTCACTCGACCTCACTCTTTACTTCCTTAGTAAACCAATCCCAAGAATCGATTTCTTCTCCTTACCACAAAGTCCACAACCTAAATGCTTTCTCAATTCTCCCTTGGAGTGTATTTTCTTTTGAATTTCTACAACCTTGAGAACATCTATCGAAAGGCATTTATAATATTAGCCTCTCCAAATCAAAAGCAACAATTGAGTATATACAACTAACTTTTTCTTTTGTTTTTCTGATTTTTCGATTTTTTTCGATTTTTTCGATTTTTCTCTTTTTTTTTTTTTTTTTTTTTTTTTTCAACAAATATAAACAAACATTGGAGAGAAACTAGTATTCTCGATTCTTTGCCTATTGTTTCAATTCCTTCCACCCTTCAATATTCCCAATAGTTCACCCCTTTCAATCCCAAATTTACCCGACTACCTTCCAACCGCCTCCCTCATACTCACATAGTCCAATTAAGGTCAAAGGCTAAATCGAAAGGTACTTGGCTTGTAGAGTTGGGCTGTCAAACAAGAGGCTAAAAGCTCAAGGGGCTCAACTAGAGACAATATCAAATTTGGTACAAAGGAAGTATTTTCAAGCTTGAAAATAGGCTCAACTCAAGAATTGCCTAAGATCATTTTCAATGTCACACAATGCACCGAACACATGCAAAATAGAGAATTATGGCAAGTTCTAGAGACAACT
Organism: Ajuga chamaepitys; assembly: GCA_958295605.1. Taxonomy (NCBI): domain Eukaryota; kingdom Viridiplantae; phylum Streptophyta; class Magnoliopsida; order Lamiales; family Lamiaceae; genus Ajuga; species Ajuga chamaepitys. The sequence goes on from OY282508.1 coordinate 8,266,023, forward strand.
AAATGCACTCAATGAATTTCACACCGAAAGAAAGTTTAAATTACTCCAAAGATGGAAGTATCTTATAAGGCTCAAAAACTCACTTGGTTGCAATTTTGATCAAAAGTTTTGAGTGTATGTTCAATTTTGTTTCAACAAGTCTATCATACTCTACCATGTGCTTCTTTCAAAAATATTTGTCAAAATTTTTCATCATTAATCAATGCCACATTTTTCTTTCATAAACTCATCCAATTGCTTTCTCGAGCTACCAATTTGTACGAATCTCAACCTCTCCCCAAACTTAGTTGCGGACTAAGTTTGTGGAAAAAGAAGAATACAAGTTGGTGCTCGTCGAATTCAACCAATTATTAACAAACCAACTAACTAACTTAACAGAAATAATCTTACTCCTAAAAATATGCAAGGTATCAAAATTCAATAAAGATCATATCAACATAACCAAAATAAACAAAAGATAGCAATTGGCTCACAGTGGGTCTCGGCCGAGATGTTCTATGTCTCGGCCGAGATGGCCTCCCCTGCATTTTTCCTTCATTTTGCTCCCCTTCACCTCCACTTTATGCTATCTCTTGATTATTCTAATTTATACCTGCATATTTCTTAACAAAAACATCAAATATGCCACAAGGCATTTATTAAACAACTAACTAGGAATTTGAAATACGCAAATATTAAAAGATACCGTCGGGTTGCCTCCCGACAAGCGCCTTTGTTTAACGTCGTTGGCTCGACGGATGCTCTTTATATAAACATAACAAACAACTAGCTATGTAAATAAAACTAACGCTTAACACATAAAACAAAATCGTTCTAAACCATTCCCCGGCAACGGCGCCAAAATTTGGGTAGCGTCGTTTCCGACTACCAAATTAAATCGTGTATGAAGATACACTTAAACCTTACCGACTACTCTAACTAGTAGAATGGCAAGCAAGGGTCGATCCCACGAGGAACAGTCGAACAAATTTTGCTTTTATGTGTTAAGCTATTATTATGAAGAAACATAAAGTAAATAAGCTAGAAAACAATAAAGAAGTGGGGGGTTAATGAAATAACAACTACACCTAAATAAACAAAGACAAATAAAGAGATTTTTATAGGTTTTTGGTTTTTTAAATAACAAAACGATTCACCCTTGATCATGTTTCACCGAGGTCTTGGACGATTTATGTAACTATTGTCAATGCCCTATTCAATTTTGATTCTAGCCCTTATCTCAAGACTATTAACAAGCTCTAATAGCCTTGTTATCCCTTAATCTTAGTTAATCAAAACAAGCTCTTCGAATAACCCTATTCAGTTTAACCGAATCCTCGAAAAAGCTCTCTTAGATTCAATCACCAAATGCATTAAACACTAGGACAACGAGATAAATTCAACATAAAACTCGCAAGCTCGGTTTTAGAGGTTAAACTTTGTGTTATCTCCAATAAATAATTATTGTTTGCTACTCGGGAATCGGAAATCCTACAATTACGGATAGTGACCTCCTATTCTAGCAACACATTCACAAATCCCTTAAAGGGTGATCAATCCAATAATAAATTCATAAATGTGAGTCAATAACAGCAAATAACACAAAACACTTGAATACACAATATTTTCGGTAACATTAACCGTAATAATCACATAAATGTCTTGGACTCAAGGTTCCACAATAATCAAGAGTGAACTAAGGGTGCTAGCCACCCATTTTACCTAATACAAAGATAAAATAACAGAAAATTAAAGAAAACATGAAAATAGGATAGAAAGAACCAAAGGTTAGGGGTTGAAGATCAAGATCTTCAACCCCTTTCCATTTCCTTGCTTCCAATGGAGAAAAGTGGCTGATTATGTGTGGGGGATGGGTTCTAGGTTGTTAGGGTTTTTTTTTTGGGTTAAATTCGAATGGGATGATATATATATAAGGAGAGAAAGTGCTAGTCGAAAATAGGCAAAATCGCATTCAGGATTTTAAAACAGGGTACTTAATCTCGGCCGAGACGGGAGTGTGTCTCGGCCGAGACGTGAAAAGGGGTTTTCAAGGGTTTATGGGTCGAAAGGCTATCTCGGCCGAGATTAAGTATCATCTCGGCCGAGATCTGGGTCATTGAAAAACTTTGAAATTCTCTGGCAACATTTCTCGGCCGAGATCTGTTGTGTGTCTCGGCCGAGATCTTCTTTCTGCCCAACTCTTCATAAATGCCCTGGAGGCTCATCTCGGCCGAGATTTGAGTCCTGTCTCGGCCGAGATCTTCAATTAACCCTTCTTTTTGTTGCCTCGATCGATCCCTCGACTCCGCGGTCGTTTGAGGTTCTTTTTCGACCCGTTTTCACCTGTTTTAACACAAAAACAGCACAAACGCATTATTTTGCCCATGAGAATATAAAAGCACTAAATACACGTGATTATGCACATTATTGATACTAAAATGACACTAAAAGTGCCCTAAAGTGCGTGCACGAAACACGTGTACCAATCCTCTTTGTGGTTCGACCATCTTATATATTACTTCTGTCACAAGCCGTACTCTTGCGCTTTGAGAAGGTCGTTCTAATCCTAGTGATAGAGCGATTTTTGCGACAAGTTCAACCACCATTTAGGTTCTAAGTAGATATAACAGAGTGTTAGTCGTAGGTAATCTAGGCTTTGTTTCTTATAAAACATTTTTTATAAAAATTGAAAAAGAAATTATTTATTTATTTATTTGTTATGCTCAGCTTTTGACTGCTTGGTCTTAGCAGTTTTGTGAGCAGTGCATGGAAATAAGGTCTAAGATAGGGGAAATTGTACCTATAGACCTCGAGACAGAAGCCATGTGCCGAAAGAGAAAATCTATTCAAACTAGAGGGGAATTATCTCCAATGGAGGAAAACCAAAATAGACAAGATGAGCATGATCTAGAACCACAAGAGAAAGTTCAACCGCCTATTAGAGACTTGGTCAAGCTTGTGGTAAATAGAAATTTAAGCGGAATAAGCTAGCCAGCAGTTCAGGCCAACACATTCGATTTAAAGCTAGCCCTAATCTCTATGGTTTAGCATAACTAATTTGCGGGAGAAGCTACGGAAGATCCCAATGGCCATCTAGGTCATTTTTTTGGAAATTTGTGATACAATAAAGATTAACGGAGCCTCCGACGATGCTATCCGCCTGCACCTTTTCCCGTTCTCAATAGGGATACAACGAAGACTTGGCTCATTACCCATAAACATAAGCAGTTGGTCAGACTTGTGCCAGAAGTTCTTGTTCAAATACTTCCCACCAAGCAAGACGTTGAAACTGAAGAGCAAAAATTCACAATTTCACCAGCAAGATGGAGAGCCACATTATGAGGCATGGGAAAGATTCCGAGAATTCCTCCAAATGTGTTCATAAAATGGTTTAGAAGATCAGCAGGTTTGCTACTTATATAATGGACTTTCTGGACACACTAAGACGATCACAGATGCCTCATCTGGAGGCCGATTATTGGCTGAATCCATAAATGATGCATCATTATCCTAGAAGAGTCGGATGATAATAGTTTTCAGTGGCGAGTAGAACGATCGATATTAAGAAGAGTAGTCGAGGTCTCTGAGAAGGAAATAATCGCTATTCTTACTAAGAAGATTGCGCAATTGAGCGAGCAAGTTAGTATGCTAATGGAGCATGCTCAAGAAGTTACAATAAATCAAGGAAACCGGTGGCATGTAGGCCGGTGACGAAGAAGCTCATTACATGGATAATATCGGAGATATAAATTTCAATCCAAATTTTTGGCTGAACCAAAAGGGAAATAGGTACAATTCGGGATGAGAAATTATCCAAACTTCTCTTACGCAAACCCAAACAATTCAGTGCAATCATCACCACATTTTACTGTAAATAATGGGGTAACCAAAGGAGCGTAGCTTGTAAGAGTTGGTCAAAATGAGAAGATCGAGGCCCATATGAACAAATTAGAAGGCCACACTAGTGTGGCAACATAGGGAGCCTAGGCTTTAGTTGGTTAGCAAAGAAAATTAAAAACACTCATCAGCAAGAGAAATTCCCAAGTGACACTGAGAACCCCCAAGGATCAATGTAACATGATTATGGAAGAGGATCGTGGTGAGAAGAAAGTGGGAAATGAAAAAAGAGGAAATCCCAACAAGAACTAAGGGGATCACATATGTGATGAAGATATTCCTCCTTACAAAGTGCAATTGCCTTTTTCAGTGGTTCTAAAAACCAACGAAAATCCTAAAATGCGTATTGCAGGATGTGCTTCTACGAGTGGCACACTTCTTTTTCCGATTAATTTTACTATAAACGATATAAAAGAAGACAAAAGTTTTCCGATGTTAGTAAGACATCCCTTCTTGGCCACAACCCAAGTTATTTTTGACCTGAAATATAATGAAGTAACTAATAGTGCTAATAAAGAAAATGTTACTTTTACCACAAAGGGTAGTCCTAGTAGAAGGGGATGTCATATAGTGGAACAATTCATTGATTTGGAGATAGAATCTGATAAAGAAAATGAAATTAGTATCCTTAAACCGACTCATAAAGACTACGTGGAACCTGTAACTAATGATGAGCCTATGAGCAGGTATGATGAAAAGGAAGCTAACATGGTGTTAGAGAAAGAGAAGGAACCGATGGCTAAAGAGTGCTCCAATGAGGAGTAATAGTAGAGTCACTTGAACAAAGACATACTTGGGATAAACTTATGGAGTAAGACCACGTTCCTACGCAGTATGGCAATGACGAAGCTATGAGAACGATGAGTATACGAGATGATGTTTGGTCAATATTTCATTGATGTGGGGCACTGCTACATAAGGAAGGTAGTCTACATATCCAAGACTTGTGATGGATTATGAGTACCTCTGAGGTGCTATGTGATGAAGTCACAAATATGCCCATAAAGATTTAGTCCCGACTCAATAATACCAACTACAAGCGGACTGACACTGATTTGGATGAAATATAGGAGGTCAAGTGTTCGGGGGGGTACATCGAGCCGCCCGAATATGAAAAGCAACTATTTTTGAACAGCTTTGATGGGTTATGCTCCGCTCAAGAGAGCCTTTAGTTGAGCTTCTCCTGCATCATTATATGGGTTAATTACAAAATGCAACCTGTACTATTAGCCTTTTTTCGATTTCTAGTCCAAACTAAATATTTTTTCCGATTGCAACCTGTATAACGCGTTTTTATTGCAGTTTGCAACTCCGGTCATATTTCAGGCTATATAGGCCATGTGCCATGCACATGACCTCCATGGGCCAATAATATGGCGACACGTGGACAATAATTAAAAAAAAAAAAGAAAAAAGAGGAAAAAAATACTTATAAATTATTTAAAAATTTCAAAATAATTCACAAAAAATATAAAATAATTTAAATTTATAAATATTTAACATAAAAAAAATATTTTGAAATTTTAAAATTAAGGAAATTAACAAAAAAAATCTAAAATTAATTTTAAAAATTATTAAGTATATAAAAAAAAGAAAAATCGAAAATACTTATAAATTATTTTAAAAAAGTAAATTTTTTTAATTAAAAATATAAAAATTATATACATATCTAAATAATTTTATATAAAAAAATAAAATATTTCGAAAATTTTGAAATTCAGGAAATTAACAAAAAAAAAATCTAAAATTAATTTTAAAAATTCTGAAAATAAATATAAAAAAAATCAAAAATAGTTTTATTTTGAAAAAAATCGAAAAAATTGTAAATTATTTTAAAAAAATAAATAATTTATTAAAAATATATAATTATATAAATTTTTAAATAATTTTATATAAAAAATGCAAAAAAAATTGAAATTTTTAAATTTCAGAAAATTAACAAAAAATCTAATTTTTTTTTTTTTTGTTAATTTCCTGAATTTTAGTTTTTTTAGAATTTTAAGAATTTTTTTTTTTTTTTTAATTTCCTGAATTTTAAAATTCTCTCGTTGGCGGACACATTGAAGGAGATTCAGCTGTCTGGTGCAGACGTCAAACTAGAAAAAAAAAAAGAAAAAAAAAAAGAGAAGTCGGCCTTCCCTCTCGCAGTTCCGTCGTCATCTTGCCACTTGAATAGCTGCCGGGTTTCATTAGGCCGAGAAGCCAGGTTTATCGGAGAAGACTTAGACTTCTACTGTCCATGATCATTATTATTGTTCTATGCGCGCGTAAAGAAAATGGAGAGGAATTGGAAATTTAATTCTCAATTCCCAAATTCATTTAAAATAGTTTTCAGAAATAATTTTTTTAATTATTGGATTTTAAATGAATTTGAAAATTTCAAAATAATTATTCAAAATTTATATTTAGTTCTAGAAATTTTAAAATAAATTTTAGGTTTTTTTGTTAATTTCCTGAATTTTAAAATTTTCAAAATATTTTTTTAATTTTTTAAATAAAATTATTTAGAAATTTATATAATTTTATATTTTTTAATAAATTATTTTATTTTTTAAAATAATTTACAATTTTTTTCAATTTTTTCAAAATAAAAGTATTTTCGATTTTTTTTATATTTATTTTCAGAATTTTTAAAATTAATTTTAGAATTTTTTGTTAATTTCTTGAATTTTCAAATTTTCAAAATATTTTTTATTTTTCTATATGAAATATTTATAAATTTAAATTATTTTTATATATGTTTTATGAATTATTTTAAACATTTTAAATAATTTATAAGTATTTGTTTCCTTTTTTCGATTTTTTTTATTAGTGGCCACGTGTTGCCATATTATTGGCCCATGGAGGTCATGTGCATGGCACATGGCCTATATAGCCTGAAATATGACCAGAGTTGCAAACTGCAACAAAAACACGTTATACAGGTTGCAATCGGAAAAAATATTTAGTTTGGACTAGAAATGGAAAAAAGGCCAATAGTACAGGTTGCATTTTGTAATTAACCCTCATTATATCCTGTCTTTGCTTGAGAACATCCTCAGGATACTTGTGCACTTAGGGATATGGGCATTCCCTGGCAAAGTGACCAGTCTTCCTGCAGTTGTAGCAAAGATCCCCAACTTTCTTGCTCATCCTTGGGGGTTCTGAGGGCCTGGTGTAATGAAGCTTGGATGGGTTTCCCTATGGGTGCTTCTTCGTAAAACATGTGAAATGTTTCATGAGCAAAACCATCTCTTCAAGTGCTTGCCAGGGGTGGGCACAATTTGGTTTTACCGACCGAACCGGATCGAAACCGGCATTTCGGTACCAACCGAAAATTTTCGGTTCGGTATTCGATTTTTTTTTTTTCTTTCAATTTTTCGATTTTCGGTTCGGTTCGGTAAAAACCGAACGGTAATTCGGTTTTTACCGAATACCGAACAACATAGTTATTAGCTTTTATATGATTGTATGTTTATAATTATAACTTATAACTTATAAGGCCCACTTTGGCAAATGGCAATCCTGATAATGGGCCCATTGATATCACGTTACTTATGCATGTATTTAGGTCGATTTAGGATCATATTTTATATCATTTACGTGCATATTTGACCGACATTTATTTATATTAATAATATTTGGGTCATTTGACGTGTTTCGACTTGTTTTGAAGTTAATTAGGTATTTTTATTCCATTTGGATGAAGTTCGAAGAAGAAACAAGTCAAATAGGGTTAAAACGGATGAAAAAGGAGTTAAAGGAGTCAAAGGGTCAACACGGCCGCGTCAAATATGGATACGGCCATGAAGTGGCCTAGAACATGTAAAAACGCACTGCCAACCAACACGGCCGCGTCAATAAACAACACGGCCGCGTCAGAATGTGTCCCGAAAGTGAAGTTTTCTGTCAGCTTGACACACCTCTAGTATTTTGGTCATATCTTGAGATTTACAACTCCGATTGAGGTAAAATTGCTAGCGTTAGAAAGCTGATTCAAATGGCTACAACTTTGACTGAAATAGACAAATCCCAAAAATGATCGGAAGACCCTAAAAAATGGATTGGAATTCAGACCTAAAAATCTGCCCAGGAAAAGCGGACGCGGCCGCGTCGCAAGGCCAACATGGCCGTGTCAGAAAGGCTTTTCTGCGAAAATTTCCTAATTTTAATAGGATTTTGATCCTATCTTCCCCAAGATTCGTCCCCAACTCTATAAAAAGGACCCCAAGCTCTAGGAATCAGGGAGAAAACATCAAGAACATCAATTACATCATCGTTTTACCTAGAAGAAGTCTTGGAGGACAAAGAAGATGAAGATCACCGAGACGGATTCATCCGGGTTAGTCGTTCTTTCTTAGTTTTATCTTTTACAATGTTTTTCGTAGAATTTTGTATTGGGTTATTGCTAGGCATGAGTAGCTAAGCTATTCGTGTCCTAGGGTTAGAAAGTAGGGATTATTATGACAATATTTTGATTTATGGTTTGATTTATTGATTCCGTTCTTTACGTGTTTATCTCTATGTTTGTGCTTATAACTAGATTTATCTTGATCACCTAGATTTAGTAATTTAGTTTAGCAATTCTGCTTCGAGAGGAGGGAATTGTTATCAGACTTAGAACATAGAGCGCAGTTGTCTATGACTGTGTAGGCCGTGGCTTAGGATCGTTTGGGAGTTATTAGGTTTAATTGACTCGAGAGGGTAACTAGCTTAATTAATCAACGGTTTAATCGCTTCGAGAGAAGGGTTAGATTATTGTCGTGCCGCTTAATAAACACTAGAATTGGTAAATCAATAGGTTAATCATATTCAACATTGGAGTAATATCCTGAAATCGAAGCCCTAGGATATCTATTCTCCTTGATTGTTAGTTCTTTGTGTTTCCTAAGTTTGAAGTCATATTTAATTGAGTACTTTAATTAGTAAAATCAACCTTTTGCAATTTAGTATCTAGTTAGGACATTCATAGAGTATTGAGGTATCAAACTACCTAAAACTATTCCTTGTGGGATCGACCTTGATAATCATTACTACACCTACATCCGTACACTTGCGGAACACTAGGTTAGAAACCGATGTGTCAAGTTTTTGGCGCCGTTGCCGGGGAATAGGATTTAGCGCTTAGTTTTTATCATGAAAAATAGGAGGAAACTAGACTAGATTTTATTTTTTCGTAATTTTAATTTTAATTTTCGTTTTTATTTTTGGTTAATTTTTGTGTTACGCGGTATTTTCTGTTTTTGGTCTTTGTCAGGCTTCGCATGCACACCAGATCAAAAGGGAAAGAAACCCTTCTTCCTTTCGATCCAGAAATTGAAGCGACAACTCGTAGACACCGAACTAGAAGAAATTTTGCGTCTGAAATGGAGAACCCACCACAGGATCCGACTCCGGATGATGCCGTAAACAGAGTACTGTCAGCTCTGGCACGCTTGGATGATCGAGTCACTACTATACAGCAGCAGCTACCTGCACAAGGGCCACAACAGCCACAGCAGCACGGACCAATCCAGATAGAAACCAGCTGCAGGGGATGAAGATGATACTCCCATCAGTGACTGCCTGAAGCCTAATCCAAATCAGCAGGCAGGAGGAGTACAACCTCCACCACTCAATGCTAATAATTTCGAGCTAAAGCCTGCACTAATCAACATATATAGTGCATCAAAACCAGTATGGGGGAAGTGCTTTGGAGGATCCGAATGTGCATCTGATCAAGTTTCGTAGACTGGCCGACACAATCAAGATCAATCATGTGCCGCACGAGCAGGTCAAGATGAGACTGTTCCCTTTCTCACTGAAGGACAGAGCACTACAGTGGTTTAATTCGCTGGAAGATATCAGAGATTGGGAAGACTTGAGTACTTCTTTTCTGTTGAAGTATTTTCCATCAAGCAAGATGCTTGACCTGCAGAATCAGATCAACCAGTTCTTGCAATTGGACCAAGAGCCATTCGGAGAGGCTTGGGAGCGATTCCGGGATCTTATCCGGAGTTGCCCTCAACATGGGTTTACCAAGAAGCAGCAAGTGTGCAAGTTCTACAATGGTCTACTTGCTCCAACTAGAAATCAGGTAGATGCAACTGCAGGTGGAAGTTTGATGGAGAAGTCAGTGAGGATGGTATTCTCAATCCTGGACGATATGGCCAGAACGAGCTACCAATGGTCGAATGAGAGAAACATGCCAAAGGGGGTAGCAAGTGTCCAAAAAGTCGAGCCCATCAATAATGAGCCAATTGAAAAGCTCACATCACAGATAACAGCATTGACGAGCCAGGTAAATTTTGCTAACTAATCTGACGTTAGCACAACAGCCAGGGGGTCAGGAAGAAGTTGAAGATGTAAATTTTGTGAATCAACGAAACTTCAACAATTTCCAGAACAATCAGCCTCGGTACAATCAGTACCCTCAGAATCAGAATCATCAGAACTTCTCGTATGGTAACTCGCAAAATACACTTAATCCGCCACCCGGATTTGCTGTTACAAATGGTATGATCCATGACGGTAAGAAGCCATCACAAGAAGAGATTGCACAGTCACAATTTGAAAAGTATGATGAAAAGTTAGCTCAGTTGGAGAAGAAAGTAGATGGGAAATTTATCGAGCTAAATAAACATATCACTGGGCAAGGGGCAGACATCAAGAGGCTCGAGAATACATTGGTTCAGACTCAAGCTAGCATTGGTGAATTGTCATCAAACATGAGCCAATTGATAAAGATAGTAGGAGCTCAACACAAGCAGGGCCAATATCCGAGTGATACAGTGGTTAATCCGAGGGAGCACTGTAATGTTATGAAGCTAGAGGAGCATGAAGAGAGCATGAAGGACCATGAAGCGAAGAAATCAAGCGAGGAAGTCAAAAACATTGAGAAGGAGGAGTTCAATACAATCATAGATAAGAAAATTTCATCTCCTATTCTTGATGAGTCTTTTGATTTTTGTTTTAAAAATTTATTCTTTGCTAACCTTGATCCTTTAGAGCAATCTAGCGCTGTTGTTGTGAAACAGGAACCATTAAAGGAGAGAATCCAAGATAAAGAGGAAACCAAGAAGAGGAAGGATGGAAAAGAGACGACGAAGAAGAAACCGAGCAGTCCCAAAAAGAACGCAACCACAAGCATGAAACCGAAAAGAGCAACAAAAGCAAAAGATCCAGGGAGTTTTACTATTTCTTGCTCAATTGGTAGTCATGATTTTCAAAATGTAATGTGTAATTTGGGGTCTAGCATAAATTTGATGTCTCTTAAGCAGTATAAACAATTAGGACTAAGGGAGATTAAACGGTCCTTTACTACTATCCAATTGGCGGATGGATCTTCATTAACGCCGTTGGGAGTAGCAGAGGATGTAGTGGTAAGAGTGTTAAATTTTGAATTCCCTAGTGATTTCTTAGTTGTCGACATGAAAGGGAATGATGAATTTCCTTTTATCTTAGGACGACCTTTCTTGGCAACTAGCCAAGCACTTATAGATGTGCCTAAAGGGGAGTTGGTTTTTCGTGTTCAAAACGAAACCATCACACTCAAAATACATAAGTCGAGTCCAAGGGGTAGGCATAATTGTAGCATTGTTTATACTACCCAAGCTGTTATAAGAAATCTACACACCCCACATAGCTCATTAATTGCTCATAAATTACCAAACTTGGGGTGGTTGGAAAATGATTGATAGGAAAAGGACGTCCGGCTGATGACGTAAAACAAAGCGCTTGTCGGGAGGCAACCCGATGTTTATCGTTTTATTTTTATTTTTATTTAAATTATTTCGTTAATTTTATGTTTTTACTTGTGTTTTAGTGTTTTATGTTTTTAGGAATCAACATGGACGAGTGTTGCAAGAAAGGGGGGTTGAAAAGATGGAAAACTCGCGTAACAGAAGAAGAAAATGCAACACGGCCGTGTCACAAGCAGGACACGGCCGTGTCAAAATGTGCCTCAAAAGCACGCTGGAAACTGGGATGCAACACGGCCGCGTAACATGCTGAACACGGCCGCGTCAAAATGGCTCAAACGCAACACGGCCGTGTCACACAAATAACACGGCCGTGTCAAAAGTGCTCTCTAGACGCGCAGCAGCACTGTAAAGCAACACGGCCGCGTCAAAATCGGTCCAGAAACATAAATTTGGCTCAAATGTGACACGGCCGTGTCAAACCTTCAACACGGCCGCGTCAGTACCTCAACAGCTAAAAAAAAAAAAAAGAGCTTGATGCGGAGACGGTCGAAACATATTTAGTAGGAGGTGATGGCACGATTTCGGAGCTAGTAGGGGTTTCAAAACGTCGTCGTCGTCGCAACGATTTGTAAGTTAGCACCAAGGCGTACCACGTTTTTTCCTCCAAACATTGGCTTTCAGCCAAGTTTGGGGGAGGGGGTGGACCGTGGGACGTCTTGGCAGCTATATTTATAGTTTTGATTTATCTTTTAGTTGATCGTTCGAGTTTCTTGCTGTTAATTGTGGGTCCGTGAGCCATTGTGCTGATTTTTATTGTTTCGATTGGTGTTATCGGGTCTGTGAGCCCAAATTTGATTACATTTCGTTTTCATGTTGAGTGTTAGGAGTTTAGAGTTTAGAGTCTTATTAGTATTTTCAGTTTTTAGAGTCATAAGAAGGATAAAACCCGGAAAAATAGAACAATAGGGAAAGATGGATGATGAAAGGTTAATGATGAGATGATTTTGAGAAGTAGATGAAAAAAATGGCACATAATAGAGCATGAGAGGTGTTTTGAGACGAAATTGAGCTTGAACTTAGAATATTCAATCAAAATTAACCTTGTGAGAATTTGAGCCTAATTATACTCCAATTTTTCGGAGTAATATACTTTCTCTCGGTGTGAATTTGATTGAATATGTGTACTAGTCTCTAGAACTTGCCTTGAGTCTTTACTGTGAATGTGTCAAGTATATGTTGTGATTTAGGAAATGATCTTAGGCGTTGTTGTTTAAACCTATTTTGAGCCACAAAAATTACCCTTTGTATCAAAAGTCACATTTTGTCCCTAGTTAGCCCACTTGAGCCTTATAGCCTTATTTATTCATAACCTAACAATGTCAGCCAAACCTTTTGATTTATCTCTTTTGGCCCTAATTGGATTAATCAAGTTAGAGGGAGGAAAATTGGACGGAATTTTGGGTGAACAATTTGTGGGAAGAAATGAGAAAACTAGTGGATATTTCAAAGATGAAGGGAACCAAAAAAAAAAAAAAAAGGATAGGTGAAAAACAAGGAAGAATAGCCTCTTCTAATCGGAAAAAAAAAAAAGAGAAAAAAGAAAAAAAATGTGGAAAAAGAAAAGAAAAAGTTTGTGTTTGTTTAGTACTTTTGAGAAGAGGCTATAAAATAAAGTGCTTAAATTGTGAATTTGATTAGAACAGTCGGGTAGTCCTAAAGATGTGGTACCCACAGAAGTGAAAATCACTTAATTTGTACGGACTTTTGAAGGTGAAGAAGTCACTTTGCGGGGTGATTTGCTGAGATTTGAAGAGTGAGGCGGAGTGATTGTATTGAGGGGTAGTCGGGTTAGACGTAACTTGATTAGTCCAATGAATAGTCACTTATATCCAAATGTATCCCACCTTACCTTAAGCCCACATTACAACCAAAAGAAAGACCTTTTTTATCCTTTTTCACACACATCAAGTACGAGGTCTAGTTTAGACGATTGTCAAGCATATGGTAGACTTTGCATATAATTCAATATGAGTGAAAATTATTTTAGCCTAAACACTTGAGAGATGAGTGAAACACTTACCCGGTGAGGGTTGAATAATTCGAAAGTTCAAAGTCTCGAGATTAGTTGATTTTCGCATTATCGCATATGCTCAAGTGAATTGTGTTGCCTAGTTGTTTTAAGAAAAATCAGACTGAAACTGAATTCATCATCTAATCGCCCTAAACAAATGCATAATCACTTGTATTCTTTGTGTCTTTTGTTATGTTGTTCGGGACGAACAACAGTTTAAATTTGGGGGATTTTGATAACACGTTACTTATGCATGTATCTAGGTCGATTTAGGATCATATTTTATATCATTTACGTGCATATTTGACCGACATTTATTTATATTAATAATATTTGGGTCATTTGATGTGTTTCGACTTGTTTTGAAGTTAATTAGGTATTTTTATTCCATTTGGATGAAGTTCGAAGAAGAAACAAGTCAAATAGGGTTGAAACGGATGAAAAGGGAGTTAAAGGAGTCAAAGGGCCAACACGACCGTGTCAAATATGGACACGGCCGTGTCAAAAGTGGCCTAGAACATGTAAAAACGCACTGCCAACCAACACGGCCGCGTCAATAAACAACACGGCCGCGTCAGAATGTGTCCCGAAAGTGAAGTTTTCTGTCAGCTTGACATACCTCTAGTAATTTGGCCATATCTTGAGATTTACAACTCCGATTGAGGTGCAATTAGTGGCGTTAGAAAGCTGATTCAAAGGGCTACAACTTTGATTGAAATAGACAAATCCCAAAAATGACCAGAAGACCCTAAAAATGGCTTGGAAGTCAGACCTAAAAATCTGCCCAAGAAAAGCGGACGCGGCCGCGTCGCAAGGCCAACACGGCCGTGTCAGAAAGGCTTTTCTGCGAGAATTTCCTAATTTTAAAAGGATTTTGATCCTATCTTCCCCAAGATTCGTCCCCAACTCTATAAAAAGGACCCCAAGCTCTAGGAATCAGGGAGAAAACATCAAGAACATCAATTACATCATCGTTTTACCTAGAAGAAGTCTTGGAGGACAAAGAAGACAAAGATCATCGAGACGGATTCATCCGGGTTTAGTCGTTCTTTCTTAGTTTTATCTTTTACAATGTTTTTCGTAGAATTTTGTATTGGATTATTGCTAGGCATGAGTAGCTAAGCTATTCGTGTCCTAGGGTTAGAAAGTAGGGATTATTATGACAATATTTTGATTTATGGTTTGATTTATTAATTCCGTTCTTTACGTGTCTATCTCTATGTTTATGCTTATAACTAGATTTAGCTTGATCACCTAGATTTGGTAATTTAGTTTAGCAATTTCGCTTCGAGAGGAGGGAATTGTTATCAGACTTAGAACATAGAGCGCAATTGTCTATGACTGTGTAGGCCGTGGCTTAGGATCGTTTGGGAGTTATTAGGTTTAATTGACTCGAGAGAGTAATTAGCTTAATTAATCAACGATTTAATCGCTTCGAGAGAAGGGTTAGATTATTGTCGTGCCGCCTAATAAACACTAGAATTGGTAAATCAATAGGTTAATCATATTCAACATTGGAGTAATATCCTGAAATCGAAGCCCTAGGATATCTATTCTCCTTGATTGTTAGTTCTTTGTGTTTCCTAAGTTTGAAGTCATATTTAATTGAGTACTTTAATTAGTAAAATCAACCTTTTGCAATTTAGTATCTAGTTAGGACATTCCTAGAGTATTGAGGTATCAAACTACCTAAAACTATTCCTTGTGGGATCGACCTTGATAATCGTTACTACACTTACATCCGTACACTTGCGGAACACTTGGTTAGAAACTGATGTGTCACCCATAATACTTGATTCATGTAATGATGTAATGGCCCAAAATACCTGAATTCACAAACTGAGACGGGAATTATCAATTCTCTAGTTTGGGACTAAACTAGAGAGAGGAAATCAGGAAAATCTGAAATCTGAAACACACCGCCGCCGCGCCTGCGAGCCCTCGTCAATTTCATCTCGTCCGCTGTACACGGCTGCACGCCTATCCCTTTCAGTCTGTCGCCGCCAGCTCGCTGATATGGAGAGCGATCAGTCCCTTCCATTGCCGGACTTGGTTAGTCTCTTCTTACAAGTTCCCTTTCACACATTTAGCTTCAATTTTGTTAACTGAATTTATGTTTCTCTTTTTCTTTGTTCAGTTGGTTCTAAATAATCTGGATTTACTATTGTATTTTATTTTTGCCTCCATTCATACTGTTACTAATATGAGAAATATTAGGGCATAAATCGCATAAAATTGTTAAAATTTGTAGTGTTGATAATTTAGATTATTGATATTAGGGCATAATTTTGGGTGAATTGGTAGTGTCAAATGCCCCATTAATTTCTCTATTTCTTTGTTCAGTTGGTTCTAAATTTCTAATTAGAAAAGATTCCAACCTTAGTTTGTAAGACTCATATATACTTAGTTAGTTAGTTTTTCTGCAAGAAATGTTATTTGAAGTTATGCATATTTATAAGTACATTACAAACAAACTCCATGTTCAAGATTCTAATTTCATATTATTATTCAAATTAAAGTAATCAACGAGGTTAGTAAGTGATTGATTTAGTTCCAAATTAAAAATTGTCTTCTTTTTTATACAGCCCAATACCATGCCTCAAACACAACCCAATTCCACAACTGCTCAATCGGGTCATTACGATGAAGTAGAAGTGCAAAATGATGATGCCACCGTTGTGACGGAATCTGAACCAATGGATACAGATAGCCAAGAAGCAATGAAGAGGAAGGAAATGGATAAACGATCTAGGGCTTAGGAGGTGTTCACTCCTTTCACAGACACGAGTGGTAAACGAAGGGTAAAATGCAACTATCGTGGTAAGACATATGCTGCTCATCCCACAAAAAATGGAACTACTATACTGAATAAGCATGTGCTAACCTATACAAAAAATCCTGATAATGTCGATCGTGTTTCCGAAGATAAGAGTTAAACTGTAATTGCATTTGATAGAAATGGGTAAATTAAGAGTATTGTGTGGAAGTATGACTATGATACTATTAGGAAGGCCTTAGTGGTTATGTTGATTAAGGATGAATTGCCTTTTAAGTTTGTTGAAAATGAAGGATTCTTAGATTTTATGGCTGCTATATGTCAACTTTTTCATGTGCCATCAAGAAGAACTATTGCAAGAGATTGCTTTAGTTTGTTCTTAGATGAGAAAAATAAGTTGAAGAATTATTTTAAAACATCTGGACAAAGAGTTTCATTAACCACGGACACTTGGACATCCAATCAAAGACTTACATATTTAGTGTTGACTGCACATTTTATTGATGATAGTTGGCAAATGCGTAAGGTAATTCTCAATTTCATTCCATGTGCATCTCATAAGGGAGAAGAGGTTGGTCTTTTGATCGAAAAATGTCTACTTGATTGGGGATTAGAAAAGATTTTTACTATGACTGTTGATAATGCATCTTCAAATGACACCACTGTTGCTTATTTGAAAAGAAGGGTTGTTAATTGGGGTACTGGAATATTAGGAGGGAAATACATGCATATGAGATGTGTGGCTCACATAATTAACCTTGTTGTGAAAGATGGGTTGAAAGAATTGAATGTGTCAATTGAGCGTGTCCGGACTGTGGTGAGGTATGTGAGACAATCCCCTTCTAGGTTGAGAAAATTCAATGAATTTGTTGTTGAAGAGAAGGTTGAGAGCAAAAAATCATTGTGTCTTGATGTTCCCACAAAGTAGAACTCTGTTTATACAATGTTGGAGACTGCTGTGGTTTTTAAGAATGTGTTTGATAGATATGAGGTGTCGAATTCTGATTTTCGGGCGGATTTTGGGCATGGTGGACCTTATGAAAATATAGGGTTGCCCACAAAAGACGATTGGGTTGTTGTGGAAATGTTTGTGAAAGTGTTGCGTTATTTCTATGAACTCACTGTTCGGGTTTCCGGTTCTTTCTTTGTTACATCTAATACATTTCTTGATGAAATTAGTGATGTTGATGCACTTTTGAGTGAATGGCTAGGGAGTTCGGATAGTGCTTTAGTGTCTATGGCTACACAAATGAAACTTAAATTCGATAAGTACTGGGGTAACATAGAGAAAATGAATATGTTTCTGTACATTGCTAATATACTTGATCCTCGTCACAAGATGAGCTATTTGGAATATGTCCTTAAGAACATGTACGGGTTTGAACAAGCACTTGACATGACATTCAAGATCAAAAGTGTTTTGGTCGATGTCTTTGAGGAATAAAAGATTATGTATGGCTCAATGGGTGGAACTAATGCAACTTCTTCTAGTTCTAGTGAGCTTGTCGAAAGTTATAATGTAGAAAGTAATGAAGGAGATGAACGGGCACGTATAAGACTTAGCAAAAAAAGGTACATGCAAATGTTATCTGAAGATAGAGTTGGGGCTCAATCGGAGTTAGATTTGTATCTCCAAGAACCGATCACCAAAGATCTTCCAAAGTTCAACATCCTTGATTGGTGGAAAACGAATAGCTATAGGTTCCCTGTTTTATCACGATTGGTTCGTGATGTGCTAGGTATGTCCATCTCTACCGTTGCTTCTGAAAGTGCCTTTAGCACTGGTGGTCGAGTCATCGATGATTTTAGAGCTTCACTTACTCCAAGAATGGCTCAAGCCTTGATTTGTGGTCAAGATTGGCTTCGACAAAATCCACCTAGTTCTATGGCGGAAGATGAGGAGTTCCTCCAAAAACTTGAAAAAGGTAAATTTAAAAGAATTCTTAAATTAAATTGTCATTTAAAATGTCCTTATAAATATTTTTATGTTTTTTGCAGAATTTGTGATAAATTCTGGATCAAGCTCCACCGTTCTTGGCATGTGATTATTTGAAGGTAATTTTTTTATATCAAGCAATTTTTTTATTTGTTTTGGTGTATTTGTTTGTACTAATCAATTTCTTGTAGTATATAGGGTGGGAGATGAAGGTTTGATAATTTGGAAGTTGGAAGAGTGTTTGAGAATTGAGAAGGAGATCGAAATTTGAAGATTGAAACTTTGAAGTTGAGACTTTAAGTTGTTTTGGACAATTTGATGCTTTGTTTGTAATGTGTACTTGTGTAGGACTTAATTTAATGTTGTGGAAGTTTAAGTGACTTTGGTTGTTTGATTGTGTATGAATTGTAGGTTAATTTAACCTACAATTTGTATTTGTAGGTTTCTAGTTATTTTTGTCATCCATTTTGATTTTTTTTTTTGTTAGGTTTCTGCTGTTTTTCGATTTTATGTGCAAAATAGGGTGTCGAAAAATGAAAAAAAGCCAAAATGGGCTAAATTTGCCAAAGAATTTTTTTTTAAAAAATTTGATTTTAAACCGAAAACCATTTGGTGAAACCGAAATATAATATTTCGGTTCGGTATTCGGTTTTACAAAAAATAAAAGTTTCGGTTTGGTTCGGTTTTCCCGAATGCCCATCCCTAGTGCTTGCTCCTCCAGCAACAACATGAGGTTGCTGCTTTGGCACAATTGTGGTTACTGGAACCATTTGGAGTTATTGTAAGGGGCTTCTTGCTACTAGGGCTTTTGTGATAACAACATTCTCTTCTTCTTCTCTCCTCTGATAAATGTCATATTCAAAGGATTTGTGGTCAGAGTAGAGTTCGTGAATGCTCTTCTTACTTAGATTCTTTGAGCTTCTCATAGGAATAGTCTTAACATCCTAATTCGGTGTGAGAGCTCGCAACAACTTGGTGTTTATCTCAGGAGCGTACTCTTTCCCAGTAGACACCAACTCATTCAAGAATGTAGTAATTTCGTATCTAAATCATTTAGAGACTCTCCAGGATTAGTCTTTAAGAGCTCAAAGTTCAGGGTTGCAATAGCCCACCCTGTTCTCTCGAAGTAGAGTTGAGCCTACTCAGAGTTCTCTCAGGAAATCCCAAATTTCCTTGGCAATCTTGCATGCCTTTACTTTAGTGAATGGTACACGCGTTTATACATGAACTTTAAGTCCACTTAAGTGTCGATTTAACAATGTTTGCGTGTATAATTGATCGTGATTGGCTTGTTTTTTTATCTTTGGATAATTTGGCGTTTGTGGTTTTGTTTTGAGCTAATTAGTCGATATAAGGCCAAGTATTTGTACTCGGCCGAATATACGACGAAGGAACGAAGTCCGGGAAGTCAAATGGAGGAAAAACACGCAAAAACGAGGAAAAGCCACTTGCAGCCGCGACCCAAGTGCATGGCCGCGGCCAAATTGAAGCCAAACGGAGTAAAAAGCATGTCCAAGTTGCGCAGCTGCTGCACCTGAGTGCGGCCGCAACGTGTTGAAAGCCAGAAGCGAGCGCGGTCGCAGCCTGTTAAGTTTGCTATTTAATACTTGGGCCACAAGATTTTCGATTTGGATTCCAAAAACTACCCCAACTTGACCTCTTCTCTATAAAGAAATCAAAAGTCCGAAAATTGGAGATTCATTCACTGGAAAAGAGAGCAATATTGGAAGGATTCCAAAGGAGACGAGCAATCAAGATCAACAGTTCTTTAGGTTTTTCTTTCATTTTAGTTATTTCGTTTATGTATTTTAATATGTCTATTATTACCGCCATGAGCGGCTAGTAGATTATTTCTGTCCTTAGTCGAGTCGAACCCTAGTTTTATTATCCTGTGGTATTTATAGTAATGGTTAAACGATTGATTCCTTAAAACGTTGTTATACTATTTATTTATCCTTCAATGCTTATGTGTTTATGTGCTAGATTGATCACCTAGGATTATAATTGCATAATTAACGCTAGGTTATAATCATAATCCGTAATTGTTACGAACCTATAGCCACTTAGTAGCGAATAGTGAGTGATATGACTAGGGTAGTATATAGCTCGATCTGAATGGACTCAAGCTTATGAGGCCCACACCGTGTTTATCCCGTTGTCCTAGTACTCTAGGCGTCCGGTTAATGAGACCCAGAGAGCTTATTCTGAGGTCACTCAACTGGATAGACTAACCAAAGAGGTTGTTTTGGTTAGTTAAACATAAGGGATGATGAGGTTAGTAGAGCTTGTAGCTAACCTGGGGGTAGGAGTTTTATGGTTCAAATTGGTTAATAATTGCATCTATCACAGGGTAGTATAATCTAGAGGGAGATAAGATTAAGGGCTAGAATTCGTCATATCATCAGTAGAACACGTTCATAATTAATTGCTTAATTTATGCATTAGCTCATTAGTTAATTAAGAATCAACTACAAACCCCCATTACTTATATATATATATATATATATATATATATATTTTGATATATTGCTAGTATTAGGATTTATATCAAACACTGTAAATCTCTCTGCTTCCTGTGGGATCAGCCCTACTTACCACTTCTACAAGCTAGAGGGGTAGCTAGGTATTATTAATTTACTGCACCTCGACAGTATGGTCAAATTTTGGTGTCGTTGCCGGGGAGCGGTGCAAGATTTAAAGTTTTTAGTATTATTAGTTTTATAATTAATTAGTCTAGTAATTTTTACTTTCCCATTTATAACTACTATAAACTTGAAAACTCATTCGTTCTAGTCTTGTTTCAACAGTGAATAATCACCCGTTCACGCGGAAACAAAGAATTACTTTTCGATCCAGAGATAACTCGCAGGGATCGCATCCTAAGAAGACAAGCAAGAGAAAACCGAGAGAAGTTCGAAGTTTTGCCTTTCGCAACCGAGAACCTTTCCAATTCTGAATCTGAGTTAGAATCAATGGCACACGAAAGAACTATGAAGGAATTGGCTAACACGGGTGCCATTCACTAACCTCTCTGCATCACCTTCCCCGACCTAGGGGAGGACACCACTTTTGAACTCCGCTCAGGGTTAATTCATATGCTGCCTTCCTTCCATGGGTTAGCAGGTGAAGACCCTCACAAGCATCTGAAGGAGTTCCATATCGTCTGTTCGAGCATAAAGCCAACCAAAGTCACAGAAGAGCAGATAAAGCTGCACGCATTCCCCTTTTCTCTAAAGAATTTGGCCAAGGATTGACTCTATTACCTTCCCTCGGCATCTATAAACACTTGGGATGAAATGAAGGCTCAATTCTTGGAAAAGTACTTTCTAGCATCCAAGACCACTAATATCTGGAAAGAAATAAGTGGCGTGGTGCAACTGCACGGAGAAACTTTGTACGAATATTGGGAACGCTTCAAGAAGCTTGTGGCAAGATGCCCGCAACATCAGATAACCGATCAGCTGCTTATCCAATATTTCTATGAAGGTTTGTCTCAGTCGGATAAGAATATGATAGACTCCGCCAGTGGGGGCGACTTATGTGATAAGACTCCAACAGCAGCCAGAGCACTTATGAGCAACAGTTATAATTTTGTGATTTATCAACAAAAATAATTATTATAACAAAGAAACATTAGCAAATTTAATAATTTAATACGCTGATTATAAATTAAATATTGACTATCGTTTTAATTCGATAAAGGATGTGCTCAATTATATATACATTGATTTTTTTCAATGTAATAAATGAAGAACATTTGAGACAATATGTTAGATAAAACAAACTGATTAGTTGTGGTTTTAATGAAATAATGAAGTAAAATAATTTTTAAAAGAGAATTATTTGAATGATTTTTAATTGTATTCCGAACTAATACTACATTTTTTTGTACAACCCACGATAAACACTGGAATCATACTAAAATAATCAACGAAAAAATAATTTATTATTTTAAATAGAATATCTTCTTCTTCTTCTTCTTCTTCTTCTTCTTCTTCTTCTTCTTCTTCTTCTTCTTCTTCTTCTTCTTATTATTATTATTATTATTATTATTATTATTATTATTATTATTATTATTATTATTATTATTATTATTATTATATGGATGTCAAATCAAACATCGTCAAAAGATGATTAATTTGATATAGTATACATAATAAATAGATTAGAAATGAAAAGAGATATTTGCAACTTTAGAAAGTAAAATAAATTTTGATTCTTACCAAATGTGACAACAACTTACCAGTTACAGTCTAAAGTCACTACACCATATATGACCTTATGTAACACACATGTGTAACACTTTTTCCACAAGTCACATTATGTAACATTTTATTGTAACACATTTATAATTTTGATTTTGATGTAACACTTATGTAACACTTTTTTAATATGTAACACCTATTAGTAACACATTTATATAAGTAACACATTTATGTAACACATTTTTTTAATAATATTTTTGTAACACTAGTAGGTAACACGTTAGCATAATTTTTGTAACACTTTAGCATGATTAAGGTAACACTAATTGTACATGACTAGAAAATGAATTGAAGTAATAAGATTCCAAGATATATTGTAAGCACGATAGTGTTGAACATAATCATCTACTCACCAAACATGTATTAGTGTTACATGATTTATCAAAATCTTAGTGAAAATTAATTATTTTATTTAAAATTTTGTTATTATATAATTTATATATATATATATATATATATATATATGATTGGCAACGACCACAATAGAGATGGTAATCTGAGCTGCTCGAATCGATCGGGCCTAGCCCTTTGGGGCAACGTCATATTTCAGTCACGGTGGACCGGGCCTAAAATTAGTCGGTCCGACCCAATCTATCCCTTATTAATAAACTAAGATTATTGGACCGACCTGTCACCCGCAAGGCTTTTGGCACATCGGATCGAGCTTGTCAGGCTAATTAGTACTTTGGGCAAAGATTTCTATGGCCCAACTCATTTAAATTATCGATAAATTATGTGATTATTCATGCGTGTTAGACAAATCAACTCCTAATCACACAACACTAAGAAACTGGAACGAGTTCGAAAATGAAACTTCTGAAAAATACACAACTGTTCGGCCAGAGTTGTGGCCGAAGTGAGCTTCGCGCAGAACTGAAAATAAATGAATCACACAATCGATTTTACGTGGTTCGTTCAAGATGAACTACATCCACGGAGGCAAGGCACACCTCAATTCACTAAGATATCCAACCAATTACAGAAATTACACTCAGAAATGAATATGCCCAATTCTGGAATAAATTAGGGCAGAAAACTATCACTCTCAAATTCTCTCTGTAATCTATGAAAACTGGAAATTGCTCGACGTAGTGTTGTTCTCCTTGAAGAGAGCTTTCCAATGATATAGGTCTTGTAGCTCGAATGTAACTGATGGAGAAGTTCTAACTGAATGAAAGAGACTGCTGCTACCAGACAAATGTGACGGTTTATTCCGTCACAAAACTGTAACAAACTCGTCACAACTGACGGTTATCCTCCAACAACCCTGAACCCGGTTTATTCTGCCCAGACTCACTTCTACATGCTAAAACCCGGTCTATCCACCCGGTTCTTCACTTCATGATCCCGGTTCCACATTCTAGACACATCCTATTTCAAAATATAGCTCACTTGATGAGATTGAACACTTCCTCACAAATCTCCACCTCAATGAATCAAGTATGCCTCTTCCTGCCTCTTCACTGCTTATCTGTTATTGCTCTTCATGACACTGCTCAAGCTGCAGCAAGCTCGAGCAATGATCCACTTTGTTTCCAGGTACACCCTTTGTAAGAAAATCAGCAGGATTATGCAAAATATGCACCTTCTTCACCTCCACAGACCCAGAATCTATGACATCTCTAGCAAAATGTAATCTCACATCAATGTGTTTTGATCTTTCATGAAATGCTTGGTGTTTCACAAGATGTAAAGCACTTTGATTATCACAGTAGATTACCACACACTTCTGCTTGATGTCCAAGTCTCTCAACACCCCTTTCAACCAGATTGATTCTTTGATAGCTTCAGTTAAAGAGATATATTCTGCTTCTGTAGTTGATAGTGCCACAACAGATTGTTGTGCACTCCTCCAGCTGATGGCTGTCCCATATAAGGTAAACACAAATCCAGAAATTGACTTCCTTGTGTCCACGTTTGCTGCAAAATCAGAATCAGCAAACCCCTCCAATGCAACAGTACTTCCATCTGCTTTCTTCTCAAATTTCAGTGACATGTTCACTGATCCTTTTAGATACCTCATCACATGTTTCAAAGCTTCCCAGTGTTCAACTCCTGGATTTGACATGAACCTGCTTACCAAAGATACAGCATATGCCAAATCAGGCCTGCTACAAATCATTCCATACATAAGACTTCCAACTCCACTTGCATAGGGAATATTGCTCATCTGTATGATCTCCTCTTCAGTATTTGGGCATTGTTCTTTGGAAAGTTTCTTCTGTAGATTAACTGGAGTGGAGAGAGGTTTGGCTTCATGCATATGAAACCTCTCCAATACTTTTTGTAGGTATTGTCTCTGAGATAACCAAAGTACTCCAGCTTCTCTGTCTCTTAGAATGTTCATTCCCAATATCTTCTTAGCTTCTCCCAGGTCCTTCATGTCAAACTCAGCATTAAGTCTATCCTTCAACCATTGTACCCTCTCCTTGTTTTTGCTGGCAATTAGCATGTCATCCACATACAATAGAAGAAAAACTTTATCTTGCTTTGAAACTTTGTTGAAGTAAACACAACTGTCATAAAGGCTTCTTACAAAACCAGCACTGATCATGAAGTTATTGAACCTCTTGTTCCACTGTCTAGGACTTTGTTTAAGTCCATATAATGACTTCTTCAGTAAACATACTTTGTCTTCTTTCCCAGGAATAACAAAGCCTTCTGGCTGTTTCATATATATTTCCTCATTGAGTTCTCCATGTAAGAAAGCTGTCTTTACATCCAGTTGTTGTAGTTCCATGTTCTCTTGTGTGACTTTTGATAAAAGCAATCTGATTGAGCAGTGCTTTACTACAGGAGAGAAGACCTCATTGTAATCAATTCCTTCTCTTTGTGTAAAGCCCCTGGCTACCAACCTTGCTTTAAACCTCACCTGTTTGGACCCTGCAGTTTCTAGTTTCTTCTTGTATATCCACTTGGAGCTTACAAGTTTCTGACCTTTTGGTTTCTCCACCATCCAGGTCTTATTCTTTTCCAGAGACTCCATTTCTTCAGTCATTGCCTGTATCCAGTGTTCACCTTCTTCACAATCTAATGCTTCTTGAAAGCTGCTAGGCTCTTGTGATTCCAGGTCTTCAGCAACACTTAAGGCATAATATACACTCCCTGCTTGGCCATAGAAATCAGGTCTGTTGATTTTTCTTCTAGGCCTATCCCTTCCAATGCTGTATTCCCTGATATTTTGTGCAGGTCCAGTTTGTGCTTCTTCTTCAGATGATGAGTCACTGTCTTGTTCATCTGCTTGTGGTTGAGGTGTGTGATTATCTTCTGCAGGTTGCTCCACCTGAATTGATATCTCCTCTGTCTCTTTAGCAGCATCAAATTCTTCTTTAGAGCCTATAGAAGTATAAGCCATCACATTCTCATTAAACTTCACATCTCTACTTGTGATTATCTTCTGATTTCCTTGTTCTAGGCTCCACAATCTGTAACCCTTAATCCCATCCGGATATCCAAGAAATACACATCTAAGGGCCCTTGCATCTAGTTTGTCTTGCTTGATATGAGCAAAGGCAAGACACCCAAACACCCTTAATCCTTCATAACTTGGTTTCTGTCCACTCCACACCTCTTCAGGTGTTTTGAACCCAATCACTGATGAGGGTGATCTGTTAATAAGATAGCATGCTGTAGCAATGGTTTCTCCCCAAAACACCTTTTGCAACCCAGCATCCAACAGCATACACCTCACTCTTTCAAGGAGAGTCCTGTTAAACCTTTCTGCAACTCCATTCTGTTGAGGATTCATTGGCACTGTCCTGTGTCTCTTGATTCCTCTTTCTTCACAGAAGTTTGTAAACTCTGTAGAGAGGTACTCCAGTCCATTATCAGTCCTCAGATGCTTCAGCTTCTTCCCTTTGACATTTTCCAGTTGGATCAACCATGTTTTGAACTTATGGAAGGCATCACTCTTGTTCTTCAGCAACATGATCCATACTTTTCTGCTGTAATCATCAATCAAGGACATGAAATATCTGGCACCACCATAGGATTCTGTTCTTGCAGGGCCCCATATGTCAGAGTGAACATAATCTAATGGTTCTTGAGTTGTATGAACTCCCTTTCCATAGGGCAACTTCTTGGATTTGCCCAGAGCACACTGATCACAAAACTCCAGTTCTTGATTTCCCAGATTTCCAATTACTCCACTCCTTGCCAATTCCTTCAGTCCTTTTTCTCCTATGTGTCCAAGTCTCTTATGCCATTTAGCAATCTCAGAATTGTTCAAGACCACATCTACACTTCCAACAATAGGTGAACCAATCAGGATAAATAGTCCATTATGCTGTCTTCCTTTTATCACCATTTTTCCATGTTTTGTGATGTGCAAGAATCCCTCTACTGAGCTAAACTGACATCCACTGGTTACCAATGAGCCAAGAGATAGAAGATTCCTTTTAAGGCCAGGAACATATCTAACATTTGAGATGATTCTGATCACCCCATCAAACATTCTTATGCTCACTGATCCAACCCCTTTGACCTTGCATGATTGGTCATTTCCCAGGAGAACATTTCCACCATCTTCTTTCTTCAGTTCATTAAACCATGACTGATGAGGACACATATGAAAAGAACACCCTGTGTCCAGGACCCATTCCTTCACCATTCTTGAATCAGTAACATTTAATACTTCTGGAGGGTCTTGTTGATGATCAATGGCAGCAGCTTCTGCCCCTTGATTTCCAGCTTTCTTATTCTTCTTAGGACAATCCTTCTTTAGGTGACCTGGCTGTTTACACTTGAAGCATTTCCTCTTTTCAACCCAGTCATTCCCCTTCTTAGGATTTGAATCCCCTGACTTTGGATCCTTAGCATTCTGACCCTTCTTGCCTTGCCACGGTTTCTTGAATTTGACATTCAAGCCTTCTCCAGATTGCACCATGCCTTTGTCTCCTTGAGTCTGGAAGCATTTTGATCTCAGAGCCTTCACTATTCCATCATAGGACAGCTGCTCATCTCTCCCATACATCAAAACATCCTTAAAGCTTTCCATGGATTTTGGAAGAATATTTAGCACCATCAATGCCTTGTCATCCTCCTCCAGTTTCACATCCAGATCTTCCAATTCTTCAATCATCTTAATGAACTCATCAAGTTGATCAGAAATTACCTTGTCTTCTGTGATCTTGAAGGCCAACATCTTCTGCTTCAGGAACAGTTTGTTGAATACTGACTTTGATTGATACAGTTCTTCCAATCTCCTCCATGCTTCTAAGGAACTCTTGCATCTTGAAACCTCCCTCAACGGTTTATCACCTAAACACAAGAAGATAAGACTTAGGGCCTTCTTATCCACTGATGCAAACTTAGGTTTCTCAGTTTCTTCCCATGATTCCAGAGGTATCAGTGCAAGATCAAGGCCATTGTGAACCAGGACTGCGTTCATCTTGATCTTCCACAATGTGAAGTCATTCCTTCCAGTGAACTTCTCAAAATCCATCTTCATACCAGCCATTCCTCCTCTTATTCAAACTGTGCGAGTTGATTCCCACAGACGGCGCCACTTGTTAGACAAATCAACTCCTAATCACACAACACTAAGAAACTGGAACGAGTTCGAAAATGAAACTTCTGAAAAATACACAACTGTTCGGCCAGAGTTGTGGCCGAAGTGAGCTTCGCGCAGAACTGAAAATAAATGAATCACACAATCGATTTTACGTGGTTCGTTCAAGATGAACTACATCCACGGAGGCAAGGCACACCTCAATTCACTAAGATATCCAACCAATTACAGAAATTACACTCAGAAATGAATATGCCCAATTCTGGAACAAATTAGGGCAGAAAACTATCACTCTCAAATTCTCTCTGTAATCTATGAAAACTGGAAATTGCTCGACGTAGTGTTGTTCTCCTTGAAGAGAGCTTTCCAATGATATAGGTCTTGTAGCTCGAATGTAACTGATGGAGAAGTTCTAACTGAATGAAAGAGACTGCTGCTACCGGACAAATGTGACGGTTTATTCCGTCACAAAACTGTAACAAACTCGTCACAACTGACGGTTATCCTCCAACAACCCTGAACCCGGTTTATTCTGCCCAGACTCACTTCTACATGCTAAAACCCGGTCTATCCACCCGGTTCTTCACTTCATGATCCCGGTTCCACATTCTAGACACATCCTATTTCAAAATATAGCTCACTTGATGAGATTGAACACTTCCTCACAATGCGGAACAAATTATGTTCTTATGGAGAACCGATAAATATATGTGCATTTATTTATTATTTTGAGATATTTCAATATAGCATATATTTATATACCCACTATCTAATTTACTTTCTACTCTATGTTTTCATACCATTTTAGACCCATATACTTCTAGAGGTGGCAAATCGGGCGGCTCGGTCTGGCCTGACCCAATCCATCAAACTAATGCAATATTTTGGTTGGGTCAGGTCGATCTAAAATTTTATCGTACCTAAAATTAGTCAGCCTAGTTAACCACATCTCTCTGTAATATATTAAAATTTTTGGACTGATCAACGACCCGTTAAATTTTAGTCCATCAGGTCGGGTCTGTTGGGCCTGATGATAAGTCGGACCAATTTTTATATTGGCTCAGCTTATCTAAAATTTTGGGTAGATTGATCTATCTCATTGGACCGAACTGATTTTGTCATCTCTACACACTTCTGAGAATGTCAATTATATCCGTTAGATGGATTACATGAGTATCCCTTTTTTAGTTTTGATGAATGATAATTATATTTTTTGTTTTTATTCTTTATTCAATTTTGTTTTGTTCTTAACCTGTTTATTTGATTTTCATAGATTTTGAGTATTCCCCAAGATTCCTCACGACAAACCCATAAGCTAGAACCCATTTACAAAGTTTGCTCAAGCCATCCTGCTTCCTTAACCTACGAAATTTATCGAGTCGACCGTCAGAGTTTTCTTGTTCACCCCTAATATCTAGACGGGGAAGGGATTTTGTTTTCTTTCTTGACATCGTCTTCATCTCTGACTGGTGCGGAGGAAAGTTCAACCTCGTGCGGAGGGAAGGAGGCTGATCGGGTATTTTCTTTCTCGATTGCAATCTTCTTCTTTTCCATGTATTTTCTCAAGCTTTAGTAATCTGAAATCATTTCTTCATCAGAATGTTAGATTTTGTGAAACAATAATTTTTTTAGCAAGAGAATTGACGTAATATACGACATCTTATGGTGAAGGTAAATTGATATTAGTGAATGTGTCTGATTATGTATTTATCTTTGGTAGTGAGGATGAGGTGTAGATATGTAGTTGGAGGTCTTCTTGTAAATTGTTTAATGTTGTTAGCAAATTTTCATAAACGAGAGATGACTATTTATGAGGTGTGCAGGAACTTAGTTGATTAAGGTCAACCGCAGGTTTATGTGGCTAAAATAGCTTACCTGAATCTATTATGGAATGATTTCTTTGATGTGTTAAAAAGACAATGCAATCTTAAGAGCCCCCTTCCCCTCCGATATCAAAAGTATACAGAAAAAGAAGCCCTATTCCTCTGTTTATGCACTTCTCTGTGTGTGTCTCTTGCTTCCCGTCACAGGCAAGCTTAAAAGCTAAAAGCCTGTGTACGGGAGGTTCCAATTGTTAAATGGATTTGAGATGTGAGGAATAGTTTTCTGACTGGTTATTGTGGTAGTGCTACAATGTACCGTTTTCCATTTTTGTTTTGTATCAATAATGCCATAAATTTCGTACTCCATAAGTCCTCTAATAAAAATTAATACTTTTGAGATTTTGTTACAATTTACTCCTTCCGTCCCACCTGATTTTGCACAATTTCCTTAAACGGCCATCCCACCTTATCTTGCACAACCTAAAAAAGGAAAGTTATAATAACATTATTCTTATGCTTAGTGGATATTACTTAGAGTAAATGGGTGTAAGAGTAAATTAGACCCATCCTTGGTAATCAAGAATATTCTTTAAAATACTCATAAATCATAAGTTGCTGCTCTCGGAGAACTAGGACATGCATTACATCATCTTCTTGTCAAACTATAGAATAGAGCTTAGTGATGGCACACAAAATAGGACGATACATACGTTTTTGTAATCGTGAACTAAATAATCAAAATTCGTCAAGCTTTTGATCATCGAATCTTTATGAGTATTTTTTATATTTCTCTAGTCATTCAATATATATAGTACCTATATCTTGATTTTTTTGTGTGAATTTGATTTGCATTAAGGTTGAAGAATGAATAACGAAGCAAATAGTTGGATCAACTTCCCGCGATATAGTAATGAGTATGCAAGAGGACTAAATAATTATCTAGATAATGCATTTTCTACTAGAGCGGAGGGAGATCAAATTAGCTGCCCTTGTAAGAGGTGCTATCACCGCTTTTGGTACCGGAGAGATAAAGTGTATGATCATTTAATTGTCAAAGGCTTTTGTCTAGAGACCAACGAATGGCTCAAGGAGAAGAATATATCTTCTATGCCAAGTATGGAGAGAGACATTGTGCATGATGGGACGGAAAATTTGATATTTGATACTCATAGGGATCTGGTTGGCAAATTTTCAGACTATTTTCAAGGAGGCTCCCTTGAAGAAAATAAATTCGGTGATAATGCAGAGGCTAAGAAGTTCTTTAGGCTTGTTGAAGATGGTAAACAGGAGTTATATCCAGGTTGTAAATCCTTTTCAAGACTATCATTCATCATTCGATTGTATCTTTTCAAGTGTGTTCATGGGCTAAGTAATTTGGCATTTTCCGAGCTTCTCGAGATTATCCAAAAATTGATTCCTGAAGCTACACTCCCCAAGTCTTTTAATGAAGCCAAGAAATTGGTGAAGGATTTGGGCCTACATTATCAGAAGATTGATGCATGTCGTAATAATTGTATGCTATTCTGGAAGGATAATGAAGCTGCCAAGTCTTGCCATGTTTGTCATGCTTTGAGGTGGAAAGAGGTGGAAAAGGAGCAAGGAAATAATGAGAATGATTTGCCTAAACATGTACCCCAGATACCAGCTAAAGTAGTTTGGCACTTTCCCTTGAAACCAAGACTCCAGAGGTTGTATATGTGTGCTGAAACAGCAGAATATATGAGGTGGCATGATGAGAGAAGACCTAAAGATGGGAACTTACGACATCCGGCAGATGGTAAAGCTTGGAAAGACTTTGATTCCTTGTATCCTCATTTTTCTAAAGATTCTCGGAATGTGCGGTTGGGACTTGCTAGTGATGGATTTAATCCATTTCGAACCATGAGCACAACACACAGTACATGGCCTGTGGTTTTAATTAATTATAATCTACCCCCATGGTTGTTTATGAAGGTAGAGTACCTTATGTTATCTTTACTCATTCCAGGACCTCTTTCCCCTGGGAATGACATTGATGTTTACCTTCAACCTTTAGTGGAAGAGCTAAATGAGTTATGGGAGTTTGGGTTAGAGACCTATGATGCCTCAAAGTGCCAAACATTTCAGATGTGTGCTGCTCTACAATCAACAACGAGCGATTTTCCAGGCTATGCCATGTTGTCTGGTTGGAGCACCAAGGGGAAGTTTGCATGTCCGTATTGTCACTACGAAACAGAGCACTTATATTTGAATCATTCTAAGAAATCCTGTTATATGGGTCACCGTAGATTTTTGTATGCGGACCATCGTTGGCGTGACGATACCAAGTCTTTTAATGGAGAAAAAGAGAAGAGGGCAGCCCCAAATCCTTTAACAGGAGATGAAGTCCTATATTTGTTGAAAAACTTTGAAAATAAGTTCGGAAAGGCACAACCGAGAAATAAAGAAGTAGATTGCCCGTGGAAGAAAAAATCTCGTTTCTTCAATTTGCCTTATTGGAAGCATAATGCATCTCGCCATCATTTAGATCTCATGCACATAGAGAAAAATATTGTTGATAGCCTTCTCGGGACTTTGTTAGGCATGCCAGGGAAAACAAAGGATCATCTGAATGCTCGGTTAATGGGGATCAAAGCATCTTTACACCCCGTAGAGTCTACTGATAAGGGCCACATGTTGCTGCCAAAAGCATGTTTTTCAATGACAAAGCAGGAGAAGACCTTGTTTTGTGAAGTTCTAAAGAAGGCAAAGCTGCCACAAGGATGTGCGTCAAATATTGCGCAATGTGTGCAAATGAGGGACTTGAAAATATCAAGTTACAAAAGTCATGATGCGCACATTATAATGCAATATTTACTCCAAGTTGCTGTTAGAAAAACTCTTCCGAAGCATGTTGCTTTAGTTTTGATAAGATTAAGTGCCTTCTTTAGAGGAATTTGCAGTAAGGTTATCAATCCTCAAAATCTGGACCACCTACAACGTGAAATAGTCGAAATCCTTTGTATATTTGAAAAGATATTTCCACCCTCATTTTTTGACATCATGGTTCACTTACCTATCCATTTAGTTAATGAAGTTCGCTTGAGTGGATCGGTTAGTGGTTGGTGGATGTACCCAATTGAGAGGTACCTTGCAAAATTAAAATCATATGTCCAGAATCGTAGTCATCCGGAGGGCTCTATAGCAGAAGGATATTTGGCCGATGAGTGTTTGACATTTTGCTCAAGATATTTGCATGACGGTGTAAAGAAGCAGTCGAAGTTCTTTCGTCAAAGTTATGAGAATGTTGATGCTAATGAAAAATCACCAATTTTTCCGAAGATGGGTTATCCTTTGGGGAGAAAAAAGAAGGGGACGAAAGGAATTGCGTTCTCTATGGATTCCTACTCAATGAAACTTGCACATCGATATGTGTTGTTTAATTGTCAAGACACTCAAGTTGATAAATACATTGAGTGGGTAACTCTATAACTATTTTACATTCTTATCCTATAGTAATGTTGTTGAGTTATTGAGTTTTGTGGTGTTGCTATTAATGCAGGGAGCACCAAGATGTGTTGAAAAAGAAGTCCCAAAATAAGCAAAGGAAAAGGTGGAGGCAAGCTCAACAACATAGCCAAGAATTCATTGATTGGTTTAGAGATAGAGTGGTGTCAGACGAAGTTCCTAATCATATTAAGTTGTTGTCATTAGGTCCTTCTAGTAGTGCAAGGAGGTATGTCGGGTACTTCATTAATGGATACAAGTTTTATACTCAAGAACGTGATGCAAAATGCAAAACGCAAAATAGTGGAGTAACTTTGACAGCCTTAGCTTCAAGTTTTGCTAGCACTAAGGATGATAATCCCATTCTTGATAGTATCACTTATTATGGGAGGATACAAGAGATTATTGAACTAGACTACTGGTGTTCTTTCAGTGTCATCATATTCAGATGCGAATGGTTTCATGTGGAGAAAGATAAGTATGGTCTCGTCCGTGTCAATTTTAACAAGCTATGTTATGCAGATGATCCTTTTATATTGGCATCACAGGTGCATCAAGTCTTCTACGTTGAAGATCCTATTGAACATGGTTGCCATTATGTGAATAAAAAACTGCCAATGGAAGTATTTAACTCGGAGAAGCAAACGGAGGACTCGTATTTCGTCGAACCTACTGAATCTCTTGAAGACATGATAATTGCAGCAGATGATGGTGCTCATGATGATGATGCTAATATGTGGTGTGGAGAAGGTGTAGAACTGTAAGCAACTACTGATTTCAGGTTAGCACAACTTTGTTGTGATGATCTCTATCGAATATTTCATTCCGGAAACTTATTGGCAGGACTGCTATTATGTCAATTTCAGATTCTTGTGCTCCCTATATCTTGGTAATCATGTTAATGGATTTGTTATGCTCTGTTTACACCATATTAGTTTGTTGTGATTAAATCATTTATTAAAAATTCTGATATTGCTTAATCATTGGAGCCAACTTATGATAGGGTGTAGATTAGACATAAATGACTAATGTCTACTACATATTTGTATCAGGTGAATCAAAGTCTAAGTTTGCTGAGCTGGTGGAGGAGGGCATGACTTGTTAGCTCACAAGCTTTGGAATTTTTTGTTTAATTGTACTTTTTGAGTATTCCTTTTAGTTTAGTTCTTCGTAGTTTCGGGATATTGTAACTCTTGAGGCCTCAACTGATTAATTTATGTATGTTTCGTTTTTCTGTAAAACAATGTGGATTTTGTTCTGCCTAAATTTAACATTCTTCTAATGAAAACTCAATATCTGATAATTTGAAACTTTGTCCTTTTTGGAACTTGCATGGTTATTTAGTTGTGGGAGAGGGTGTGATTGTTTGAATAAAGATTTGAAAAAGTAAATGGAGCTGAAATAGGATTAATCTTGAGCAGCTTGGAAGTGAATTTTAAGCATGATTGAAGTACTGTTGTTACATATCAGATGAAGTGCATGACTGATGTCTAATAATTCATTTTCATACTGTGCTTTCTACTGTTGAATGTATATACATATGTGCATAGTCAAGTATTGATTCATATTAGATAATCAAGATTGTTTTCTTATTCTGATATCCTCTTACATAAGAATTCATTTTCATAATGTGCTTTCTACTGTTGAAGGTTATATACATATGTGCATAGTCAAGTATTGATTCATATTAGATCATCAAGATTGTTTTCTTATGCTGATCTCCTCTTACAAAAGTTAAAGGCAAAGGAAAGTCTTGAGCAGCATTTAGAATCATATTGCTGATTTTTATCCTTATTGAATATTATTGAATATGAACTATGGGGGATGATCATTGTAAAATTTCAATCCATCATTTGTTGATTTGAATATGTTAAAATCTTAATTGTGAAAAGCTCTCATCATATGTTGAAATCCTAACTGTTAAAAAATAGCTAATGCTTTCCTTTGGTACTTCAATGAAAGATGAATAGCACAAAAGGTAAATGGAACTAAATGGTGAAAACTGAGGCAGTGTACTAAGGTTTCTAATATTTATTTCTTGTTTCTACTTGGCCTTTTTCAAATTGAGAAGCTGATCTTTGATTTAGGCACATATTGTGCAATTTGATAAGGTGATTCATACAAATTTAAGTTGCCGTATAAATTATGAAATTAAAATGTCAATGATGATTTACTTTGCAAGAGTTGATTTCTTATTATGATTTTTTGTAACAATGCTCATATGACAATTTTTTACCAAATTAGGGGCAGATACTGAGTAGGCTAGAAATAATATATTTTTATATAATTAGGCCCTAATCTTAAAATATTAGATAAATTATACAACTAAAAAATAATATCTTAGATTATCAAAGGAGGATTAACGTTGTGCACCCCCTAAACATAATCTACTGTATAAATAAAACTAGAAAAACACTAACAATTTAGATAATATCAATAAATTGATTTATCACAAATAAGAAAAAAAGGTCAAGATATAATATTTCTATATTCATTATATTTTTAGACATCGTTATCTCTATTGCATATACAGGAGCATACATTCATTTGCTTCAAGTTAACAATAGAATTATTTATTTATTTATTTATTTAAGTTATATTAAAATCGACTAAAATAAACATATATAATAACATATTATTACGGAGCAAATGGGACACACATATATAATAGCATATTATGACGGGATCAGTGGGCCCAGTGCCCCCCTTGTCCCCAACGTGGGTCCTTCCCTGCTTCATTTGTATTAGATCATCAAACTTCATCGAGTCTATGTGAAGCTAAAGTTATCAACTTAGAGGGTGTTTGATAAAGCTTACATTAACATTTGGAAGTACCAATATTATATACGATTTTCGAGATCTTAAAGATGCAGTATCTTAAAAGTTTATAAATTGTAAAAGTGTTTGGATAATTGAACTTATCATTTCTTTAAATGTCTTATAAGATGATGTATTGTTCTTTATATAGGAGTATAAGTTGAATTCCAATTCATAAAGTCACACTTCTACATGACCGATCACAAAAAAAAAATTAATCTCACTTGACTGACTTGATATAGTTGATATACAACCTGCATTTATAGTACTTGGATCTGCATCAAGTTGATACTTACTATCAGCTTCAGTTCGATTATGCTCACCCATAGATAATACTCATCGACAGTAACGGATCCAGAAATTTAGATGATGGGAGCCCATGTATATATATAATTAGACCAAAATATTAAAATATTAGATAACTTGTATAAAAAAATAATATATTAGAAAATTTAAGGAGAACTACCGTTTTGCACCCCATAACCTTAAATATAATCAACTGTATAAATAAAACTAGAAAATTAATAACAATTTATATGATCAATAAATTAATTTATTCACAAAAAGAAAAGAAAAAATCAAGATTAATATTTCTATTCATTATATTTTCTAACATATTTATCTCTATTGTTTCTACATAATAATACATTCATCTACTTCAATTAAACAATAAAATTATTTATTTTATTTAATAAAGTTATATTAAAATCGACTGAAATACACATATATAATAACACATTATGTGGGGACCAATGGGAACATACATATATAATAGCACATTAAGACAGGGCTAACATCCTGAGACCCTATAAGCCCGAAAACTACTAAGGCTGGTCGGACTAACATCCCTACAAATAACCCGTCTTGTGGGACTTTATCCATTAATTAAAATGGGCTTAGCCCGTGGCTTGGCCCGTCCTGTCCCGCATAATAGGTGGGCTCGCCGACATTTTTGTGGCCACCCTAACCCATGCACCCCTCCCCACTCAGCCAGCTGACAGCTCCATATGTCATCTTGTAGAGTTGTATACTATGTATTTATGTTTTGATTAGTTCGATCAACGACATATTTCGGGCAGTTTGAGCCTAAAATTAGTCAGCTCGGCCCAACAAGCCTACCCTCTTATAATAAAATAAGATCATTTGGTCAGCACGTGGCCTCTCGGGTTTTTGAGCCATCGGATTTTCCTTTGACTTTAACTATAATTTTTAACTACCTATGGTAATATAAATATTTAGTGTTGCAAATGCTTCAATTTTTTTATGTTTTTCTTTAAGTTTGTACACTAGAAAAAAAATTATGTGTCTATTTGGAAAAC
Source organism: Ajuga chamaepitys (assembly GCA_958295605.1). Taxonomy (NCBI): domain Eukaryota; kingdom Viridiplantae; phylum Streptophyta; class Magnoliopsida; order Lamiales; family Lamiaceae; genus Ajuga; species Ajuga chamaepitys. The sequence continues at coordinate 8,303,541 of OY282508.1, forward strand.
ACTTTGATTTTTTTATTTCCTATGCTAAAATAAATACAATAGATTATTTCAAATGTTTCAACTTTTTCATATTTTTTTTAAGTTTGTACACTAGAAAAAAATTATGGGCCCATTTAATAAACTCGACTCAGGCTCAAATATCTCTAGGTACGACCCTGCCATCGGGTCGGGCCTATCGGACCATATAGTACTTTGGACACAGATTTTATGGCACAACCCATCCAAAATATCAGATCGAACCGATTTTACCACCTCTAGTTTTGATATGCCAATTATTAAAAAATTTTGAGATTTTTTGGTTTTTTTTTTTTAAAACCAATTTGAGAATTTTAAAACATTAAAATACGAAATAAGATAGAAGCTAAATAGAAAAAAACCTTTTAAGTTAGTACAGAATCTCTTTTAATAAGCCTAAACCATAAAACATCTTCAATTAATCTACGCGGGAGTCAAAATCTTCAACCTTTTTTTTTAGGGTTGAAATCTTCCCTTGGCGGGACTTCTAAACCGTCAGCCTAGGCAACTCTCGAAATGCACGTTCCCTTTCTCTTTCTTTGGGAGTTAATATTTTCACAGTTCAGCTACGGAGCGACGGGGAGCGATAAAAAGGATCTTATAATCGGAATCAACAATCTGGAAACGAAATTAGGAGAAGATCGCACGGGGTTGAAAGGCTAGTCCGCTGTCTAATATATCTACTTATTCTCTGCTTATAGTTCTTTTGATGCCCAATTTGTTTAATTTTTTTCTATTTTGTACGATTACAGTATGTAGTGTTCTGAACTTCGCATCTTTTATGTTTGGGTTTGTGATGGAGATTCATATTTGTGTTTGGCCTATTAACCAGGTTAAATAATTCCTTGATTTAGTCTGATTCATGATAGATATGTTGAAATGTGTTTAGCCGGGTTTTTAGACCCTACCCCGTGGGTAATACCAAATAGGTTATAAATGATTAGATTGATGTGGAAATGTAAATCAAAATACATCGACACGTCAATCCAACAATGTATAATATTCGGGCATTACCTACGGTGGTAGGGTAGAATTAACCGAATTGGCCCATAAGATTGCAGTATGTATTTATAACACAACCTAGTGCCGAATTAGGCATTCTATCTTCTCTGTTTTTATGTTCCAAATTTTATTGACAAGTTGGAGAAAGGTTCGTTATAAATTTGATTTGAAAATAATTTTGATTGTTATGATAAAAGAAAACTTTAAACTCATTGGAATTAAAAAAAGCAACATAACTCTCAATTTATTGCATATATGTAATTTGTGAACAAAATCATGCTCACACATACCTAGAGGTTGAGCCCATTTAACAGCTGCTCGTGCAGCAGGAAGGCCTTCAGGTAAGCCTCTTTATTTATGGTATCAGCCATGTCAACGGAAGCATGTACCAGTAATGTATGAATAGGCCAGCATACTCCATATGCAAAAAATTACTGAATAGCTATTATGAGTGGACATTAATCATAAAATTTCAGTAGATGCACCAATATCCTAGTTTATTACAGCTAGTTCCTTTTTTCGTTGTTTCCTCTAGGACTTCAAGAACGGATAATATAGCTTTGTATGAGGAAGTTGAGAATTTATAATGTCACTATAATTAAATGATGGATTACGTAGTTGTCTCTTCCCCCCCCCCCCCCCCCCCCCCAAAAGAAAAGTTCAATAATAAAAGGAAAAGATACTGGAGTATTTTTGTAAGTGATAAGCAGTTAAATGAGTTCCTAAGGGAAAACTTAAATGTTCATTGGCGTTCTTTATATTAATTGCTCTGACTTGTCTTTTGTGATTATGTTCGCTATAAACATTCTTAGCTACTTCAGGTTTCACGTAATTTTGTAGTTTTTCCTACTCAAGTAACTTCTTACAGAATTAAGTAATTACTTACTGTTGTTTTTTTTTTTTTTTTCGTAGATCAAGATGACAGAATATGAGAAAAGAAGATTGAAAACTATTGAAGAAAACAGAAAGAAGATGGAGGAATTTGGAATCAACACCCTTACTTATGAAACGATGTGTTTGATGAAGAAAAAGCAAGGGGCTAGCAAAATGGTGTCAAAGAAATTTTTTTCAAAGGATGATGAGTACAGGCCTAATGAAGAAGTTGAACTAAATCAGTCAAGTGAGGACACCGATAATGAGATTACTGAAACTAGAAGAATTCTGAGGTCTTGTACGAAGAAGGTTGTGGATATCTATTTGAATCTTATCATAATAGTTAAATTCTTATATAATATTATATCTAATCTTTTTATAAATATGTTTTAGGTTATGGCTGATGGAGGGAGACATCTTGCAATCAGTGTAGAGAAACCACAAAACTCTACCAGCTCAATGGCAAATTTGTTCAAGATGCGCTCTCAAACCCATAAGAACAAAGAGGTCCAGAAGAAAGGTGAAACGCAAATTGAATTGAACTCCTTGCAACTCAAGCAAAAAGAGAAGTTTCTAACATCACATGGCCAACAAGAACAATCTCAGAAGAATGGAGGAGTGACTTCAAAAGGAAAAATGGAGCGAACGGGAAGTATGGCAACTGAAAAAGGTTTGGTCCTGCAGAGTGGACAAGAAAACCTGTTAGCAAGCAATATAGGGACAAAGAAGCGAGAGACCAAGAGTTGGATTGCACCTGAGTCAATTACTGCTTATGCTAGGATGAAAGAGAAATCAAGAGAAATGGAACGTCTCTCAAACCAAACTAACTCTTTGCCGGATCAGCCTATTCATCAAAGGAACTCTTTGTCTTTTGACATGCCAATAGGGATTTCACAAAAGCAGCGAAAGAGCTATTCAGATATACAACTATATGATGGTGATGGTAGATGTAGGCTTGATTTAGTGGATGAAAGTGAAGGTTTTGAACCGTCATATGATTATGCCTTTGGAGAAGAAAGACATGTTGATTTGGAAGAGACTCAGAATGATGGTTTAAATATCACAACTGAAGTTATTACTCTCGAAGACCAAGAAAATAATAAACTTGGTGAGTGTTGAGAAATAAAGATATTTTTTTTCCTTCTTTTCCATTCACATTACTTCCATTCCATATGCTTTTGACTTCATCTGTTACATTAATCTTACAGAACCACAGAAACAAAAGCGAAAAAGAGGACCTAGTAGGTGCAAAGCTGTGTATGCATGGCCAAAAGATTATCGTAGTCCTATTATTTTGAATGGATCAGGTCAGCCAATAGGGCCAGATAAGGATACTTTAGACACATTTAGTCGTTTCTTGGGATCGATAGCTCGAGATTCTAGACTTGCCCCACTAAATAACCTAAGTTGGCATAAAGTATCCAACAAGGACACTATCTGGGATTATGTGAAGGTATGATTGTTTATAAAATATGCATTCCAGTAGGTAATTTTCCATCATCTCGTATTTACTTTTATGCTGCCACATTGTGTATCACAACATATTTCAACTTACCTACTTCTTTGTGAGAATAACATTGCACATTTTTTACTAGTAATGGTCTGCTTATGTATGAGACTAAGTTCTTTCTGTTAGCAATAGTCTACTTGTTTCTTTCAGGCTAAATTTGTAGTTGCAGAGGAAGGCAAAGATTACGTGCTTCAATCAGTTGGAGCACTCTGGCGTGTTCACAAATCTAGAACAAAATCAGATCATTACAGTAAGTATGACAATGATAGTGATAGATGGACAAATAAACCAGATGCAATTCCAGATGGCCAATTTATGGATTTGTTAGAATACTGGAATCTAGAGGAAGTTCAGGTACTCGCCATGGTCTCTTGTTTACTTGTTGAAAGAAAATATTACATTTTACTCTAGAAACCTTTTTATTCTGTTCATTTTTAATTGTATTAATTTTTCTTCACAACTTGGTTCGAGCGTAATACACTGAAGTTCAACATTGATTTAGTTCCATGTATTTGATATTGGAATAATATTGATCGGAATAAGTTTACACATCTACAGAAAATAAGTGAAGAGAACAGGAAACGCCGAGAATCCCAAGATGATAGGCATACTTTGGGTCCTGTCACCTTTGCAAGAAGGCGTCATCAGATGGTAAACGCTTATTATATAAGTTTTAAATGCCTATGTATATGTATATGTAATACGCGCACATACATATATATATATGTATATAATTTTAATGATAACTCCAATACATGGAGTTTTTTTTTTTTCTCTCTGAATGAGCTTCGTAATTATTTATTTTGTTACTTGTGGTTATTCTTGTTTAGCTTTATACTTTATCTTTGTAGAAACTGCTGTTGTGGTATCATTCTGAGGGATGTTAGTTTTGCCGAGGGTGCGGTTACCCGGGGATAATCCTATAAATGGTTAGTGCATCACCCAAGTTTTAGGATAATGGGTAGGGTATCGTCCATGTACCCGCCAAATTTTAATAGGGTAAGGGTAAGAATGGATTTAGTATCATACCCGACTACTCGACCGTATACACTAACTGTCTACTTGATCTATATTTATTTAATATATATTAATATGTATATATATATATATATTGCATTAATTATTATGTGTGTGAATATATATATCGGTCATTCTTAACATTTCAATTTCCATTATAAATAGCAAATTGGATACAAGCTATTGGTCTATTACTAAGTCAATAGAATGCAGCTAAAAAGTTAATGAAACATAAATCTAATTAGCGATTTAGAATTATTGGAATAGTTCATTCTTCTTTTGACAGTATGTAATTTGCATGAAAAAAAATCTTGATTTTAGGAAATATAGGGTAGCTCGATTACCAGCAGTACCCGCATACCCCTCATGTTTTATCCGTATCCTACCCGAGGTAAAAAATAAAGTAATAGGGTAGGGTATGGGTAGAGCATTTTCTATGCGGGTAGGGTACGGGAAAGACTTACCCGTACCTTACCTTACCCATTGACATCCCTAGTGATTCATCCTAGTCCAATTGTTGTGAATCTATCAAATGTATTGTTGTTGGCATTATGAATCTATTTATATAAATCTATTTTTTTACCTCCAGATTGCCACCATACCACAAAGAGCTGTATCCAAAGTGTTTTTGTTGTCTAAAGATTTCAGTTTTTAAATACTTCAGTAGCCATTTTTTTCCAAGAATGTTCAATGTATTGATGGACCCGTCTCTCTTTCCGCATCCCCCATTTCCCTCTGCCTCCCTCTTTCCTCCCCTCCCTCTATCCTTCCCCCTCTCCCCCCCTTTGATGTACCTTTGGTTTCTCTTTGCATTTTTCATTTTATGAAAATAATAATTGAAATAACCTTTGAAATTTTATGTTAGGAACAAGCTGAACAGAAACCAATTTCCGATGCAGATTTGTACACTGCAACTCGAAAGAGGACATCGGGGAGAAAGTACAAGACATCTTATGAACCTATTGAACAGAAAATTGTATGCATTTTATATTTATTTATTATTATGATTAAGGGTATGTTATGATGATTAATTAATGTTTGGAATATTATAGGATCGTATGAAACAAAATCAAATTGGAAAAGATGCATCAGCAAATCGGAAGCTTGTTGGCAGGTGTGCCAAGAGACAGAAGAAGCCTTCCAAGTCTAATATACTTATTCCAGATGAATTTATGATTCCATATAAAGCCAAAGTAGTGACAGATACAGTTGCAGCGGTCATGAAAATTTTCAAGGAACAACTTTCTCCGGAAATACTTGCCCCAGTAGCCCCAATATTTGGGGATCCATTACATGTTTCAGAATTTGCAAATAATCTCATCAATGGGCAATCATCTGGAGAGCTCAACAATATAGACGAATGTCAGGTAACGAAAATATACCTATTTTAGTTGTGATATAAGTTGATATTAGTGAATTTTATGTTTGTATTCTTTTTTGCAATTGATGAAAAATTGTGGTGTTATCGGTATATGAAAGAAAATGTTTTAAATATGATTAAGTTTTAGTAGTACCATGAACATATTCCTTAATAGTGGAATGTTTACTTGATTGATTAGCAAGGTTATGCTCTTGTAATTGGCGCTGAAAAATATTTACCTATTTGTATGTAAAGATTGATTTGAGTGTCATGTTGTCGCTAAAAGTTGTGGAGATAAGAAAGTTATATGGTTTGTGATGTTCTAACTATGTGGGTATTGATATCTTCATAGGGCTCTTTAAACAACGGTAAGTTGTATATGAGTACATTATGATGTTTCGGTTAAGCTCGAATTTTGTTGATTGATTTAACATTTATTATTAGTGTACATTGAAGTTTTTGGATAATGATAAGCATTTAGTTGTGTTTAAGTTATTCTTTGGTGGATGTAGGATCTCATGTGTTGCATTTTCTATTCTTTTATGTGGAGATCCATATGTTTCCTAGGAATTGAATTTTGAATATTGATCTAATATCAATTTTTTTTGTTCCAAATATTTATTGTAAGAATTTCATAAATATGTTCTTAAACCCCTTGATGTATAGAAATATGCATTTCAAAACCCATTTTATCATGGGTTTGGAATAATGAGTTGAGGAATTTTGGCACATATGTATCAATAATTTTCTTATATTTTGATGCTCATATTTTTCAGGACAATGGGGATGAGGGAACTAATCATGGTGTCATTGAAGGACTTCTTGACAAAGAGAAAGATCTTGAAGATTATTAGGACTAATTATTTTAGCAATAGACATTTTTTTCTTGTTATTTAGTTATTGTACAGAAAAATTCAACTAGTTCACTTTGTTGCATTCATTCTATTTGTGTTCTATAAATGACTATTAATTTTGATATTGATTATTTGTGGGCTCGAGATTAATACTATCCAATGAACACTATATATATATATATATATATATATATATATATATATATAAAATATAGAAATATGTATATATATAGTATACAAATATATTTATATATGCATATAGTATACAAATATATTTATATATGCATATAAATATATATATAATATATATATTGTGATACCTTTCAAAAGTGATACATGATATGGTTTTGAGTGTTACATATTTATATAAAAAGCGTTACACTAAAAGATTAAAAGTGATACGATTATTGGATTTAGTGTTTCTATGAATTCAAAAGTGTTACTAAAACTGATACATTTGGAACAAAAAGTGTTACATAAATATTCAAAAGTGTTACTAAGAACTGTTACATATAATATAAAAAGTGTTACATAAATATTTGTATGTAACATCTCAAAAGTGTTACATAAAGTGTTACAAGTAAGGGCTTTATGTAACACTTATAAAAAATGTTACAAAAAACTACTAAATGTGTTACCTATTGATATAGGTAACGCTAATAGATGTAACACTCGGTAAAGTGTTACTTATATTCTATTGTAACACTATAAGCCTATTATGTAACATTTTCTCGGTGTTACATATGACCACTTATGGTGTAGTGAGTTTTAGGTTGGAAAGTGTTACTTATAGAATTGTCTATATTGTGGCTTATTTATATAAATATATATAGATTTTTCAATTTATAAAATAATATTTGAATTCTAAATATAAATAGATAAAAATAACCATGAAATATATAATAAAAGGAACAATAATATTCTATTTGGATATTTTATATGTAATGTAAAATTTACTACTTTTTTCCTTATGTTCCTGCTTTATTTTATATTTTTTTAATTTATCTAAATAAACTTTTGAGTTCTAATTATATATATTCAATTTTATCTTTCTAAGGTTATATTTTCATTTGCAACTTTTAACATGTCATTTAGTGATTTTAAATATACTTAAATATTTTTATTTACTAAATTCTTATTTTAACAAAATAAATTCAAAAGTTATTTAATAATTCAAATAACAAATTAAATTCCGTGAGTTCTTCAAAATATTTGAATATTTTCGTATTGTCTTTGGTATTGTAAATTATTTATATAAATGTAATATTTTTCTAATAAATACTTTATTTGAAGATAAAAATTGATTAATGCGAATAAATTTATTTCGATTGTTAAGAGTAAAAAAGACATTAAATGTTGATTAGTGCGGCAAAGTATTATTTAGCTTACAAAGTGTAAAAACATATAATTGAAGTTTTAGTAAAAATAAAAAATTTAAAAAGATTGCAAAATGTAACAAATGTCATAATTTTGGCTGCAAAGAATAAATTTTCTTAAAAGAGTGATTTTAACAAAATACACATTATTAAAAATATAAATAGGTAATTAAAAATAATTTCAATAACAATTTTAATTACACAATTATACATATGCTCAATGCTTCTGTACTTTCGCAATAAAAAAAAATATATATCGCAAATTTGATGATATATTAAGTTGATTATAAAATAGATATTGATTTCTTTGCCTTTGTATTAATAAAGTATGACTTTCATTATTTAACAATGGTTTTTCTTCCAGCATAACTTTAATAACAAAAATATTTGAAAATTCATGTAAAATAAAATAAATTGATTAGTTGTATTTTTTTTTTCATCATACTCCCTCCGTTCCATATTAATTGACGTTTTAGGATGAAAAGAAAGAATTAAAGATGAAATATTTGACAGATACATCCTCAGCAAAAGATTTGACCAAATCAAAATATCTCTAATAGTTTGGAAATTAGAGATATTTTAGGATTGAGCCCAGTGAGAAAATTGGTGAAAACTATGTAAAACGTCAATTAATAGAAAAAAGGAAAGAACATCCTAAAACGTCAAATAATATGGAACGGAGGGAGTATTTTTTATAAAAGACATTATTTTGCTAATTTTAGTTGCAACTCAAACCAAAATATTGTAGTCCAATTCACAATAAACATCAATTATAGCTCAAATAATTAACCAACAAATAATCCATTTATTCAAATCAAATATGTAATTATAATATATGTGATATGGGTGTCAAATCGAAGATCGTGAAAAAATAAATAATTTGGTATATTATGCATGAAAGTTGGATTAAAAATAAAAAAGTTATTTGTGTTTAAAAAATATAAAAGAAAGCTACGAAAATACAATAAATAAAAAAATTACCAATTATATGATGTAAAATTTTGGAGGGAAAGATAGAATGACACTAATACCCTCCATTTTACTTTTATATATATAGATAGATATATAGATTTACCTGTATTGTCCTGAAATGAGTCCACACACATCAATTTGCTCAATAAAATAATTATGAGTAATACACTGTAAAAAATGAATGCAAATGTCATTAAAACGATACTTAATTCGACCTAAAATGCATGCATGAATACGTGTACCACCGTTGGTTTGTATGTACAAGGTCCGAGTGCCGAAGCATCCAAGCGAAGTTGCGAGTTCGGAATATAAGTCTATCTAAAAAGTTTGTCATTCAATTAAAATACAACATTGTAATTTTAATTTAGTAAATAACATTAACATATTGTTGTTCTTAGATACAATCAGGGTGAGAGGATTCACGCAACTGTGAGAGGTGTTGCATTCAAAAATGTAAATCAGAAGCCTCACGGGGGAAATCTTTATGCAGTGAAAGATGTGATTGTTGTTGATAATCATATGAAATGAAGTTAAAGACCACAACAAACAAGTTCAAATTGTCTTTTTAAAAAAAACACTCGGGCGATTGAGATTTTTAATGATAAGTTTCCTACACGTATGTTTCAGTTCAAGCATTTCAGTGAACTTGCATCAACTAAGGAGATCCAAGAGTTCAATATGTTTGGTAAGCCAAATTATGTGTAAGGTTGTTCCTTTTTTTTTTTTTTTTCTTCTTCTTTCTCTAAATAACCAGTTTCTTAACACATTTTTTTATATTTTTTATTTGATTAATGCAGACGTCATGGGCAAGGTCATATCTTATCGACCACCTGTCATTAATGCATTTGACGACAGGATGATGGAGTTCAGAATTGAAGATTTAGAGTATAATTTATAAAATTAATTTGAAAAGTGATTTTAATTTAAAAACTGAAAATTTTATGAAATTACCTTTATGATTGACCGAATGCCGTTTACAGATCTTTCATCCATGTTAATCGCGTCATCTGAAAACTCTAGGGTTCTCCTTGAAGACAAACTCTCTATTCTTGGACTTAGAAAATCTCCATTTTAATCAAATAAAATATTGATATTCAGAAGAAGGGTTGTTTAGGTTTAGCGTTTGTGCGTAAATCGATTACAAATTTATCACAAGAAAGATATGATCTATTAGGTCTGGAGTTTTATAGATGAGAGAGGTGACATGTTATTCGGAACAGCAAGGGCCAAAGGATGCTCAACAATCAGCGAAATCGAGCAACCATAGTAGTAATAGCTTACAACTTAAGCTGCTAACACGAGAGAGAACTGTACAATTTTGCACAGTTTGCTCTAGAAGCAACCATATATTGTAAGGTGCTAGGGGAAGACAATTGGGCCTTCTCATTGGAGCAGGTGCTCTAAAACTTAGAAGGTCTCACCAATTCTCCTGTTTGATTCTAGCTAGCTATATGGCATTTAGGATTTTTTAATACAATAACTTTCTCTAATAATAATACTAATTGTTATATCAACTAATTTTTTTATTTTTATTATATTTAATAGTTTTTTTAAATAATATTTAGTAATTTAATATTATTGTGAGTTTAATGTAGTTACGTATAGCTAGAAGCGGATACAAGATTTAGTAATGTGGTGGACTGAAACATTAAAAATAATAGACCATGAAGAGTTGTTACATTTGAATGGAATTGCAACTTGTTATAGGTTTAACAAGAAAAAAGAAGTTAGTAATATAGTCTACATTGAAGTTTCTTTTCTGTTTTATAAAGTTTTACTAAAACAATAAATAGATGAGTTTGAAAATAAATTACTGGGCATGATTTTGGGTATGTATTATTTATTCATATGTACCTTAGAGACTAGAGTGTGAACAGAAAAAGAGTGAGTCGTGTGTGAACGGTCACATGTGTGACGGAGTGCACTTTTACAGAAAATATTGATACTTTTACAGGAAAAAGTGATATTTTTACAGGAAAAAATGATACTTTTACTACATTGATACTTTTACAGATAAAGGTGATACTTTTGCTACAAAAAGTGATAATTTTTTTTGTTCAAAAAATGTGATACTTTTTCTCATCACACCGTGTGAAGGCCGTGTGACGGTCACATACAAGTTTTTGCCACAAAAAAAATTAAATGGGGGTGGACTTAGCTAAAATCTGGAGTGCATAATAAATAAAATGATAAAAATTATACTATTAAAAATGAAGTCAACAGATTTTGCATTAGGTTGGAGCCAGATGCTGACATAGGCTAAATCCGTCTATGCGTATAGCGGTAGTTTATAATATATAAAGGTCCTTCAACTTTTAGCAAATTTTCTTTGTTGTATATTTTTTGAAAATGTAATAAAGGAGTTATTGTAATAAGTGAAATAAAATTAAAATATTATATACAATTTACTATTACTATTTTCTTTATAAATGAAATTGAAATTAAAATATTTTAATTCTTTTTTTATACAATTAACCATTTTCATCATTTAAACATTTACAATTTATTAACGCATATTATAGTTCATATATTACAATTGAAATTCTATTTGGTGCATCGCAAAAATCTAGTATAAAGTTAATAAGTGATAAATTTGATCTCAAATAAAATCCCTCAAAATAGTAAATAGGTTCATTGTGACTAAAAAATTCCGTTCTCTCCTTTTATTCCTATCCATTCTCAATCTATTTCCATCTTTTCCTAATTCCAAACCCCAACTAACCAAAATCGAATAATTTAGGTTTCCGTTATTAGTTCGATTTAATTTTGAACCGAACAATCAAATGATCACTCCCAAATTGGGTATGTTTTTTTATTGTTTGGAGTATACTTTTATCATTAAAAAAAAAAAACTCCTAATCGAAGAATAAAGAAAAAAATTTCCCCTCTCCACACAATGATTCGAACCTAGAACCAAAATTTTAAGTAGTAGATGCTTTACCACTTAAACTATCCAACTTCGTCGTACTTTTATCATTCTTATTACTCTTTTCAACTCTATCTTCAAATTTCAAGTTAGATTTATCTAAACTATTTTGTTTGAAAAACAAACTCATACAAGGAAAAAAACAAAAATCTAAGCTGTAGAATATTTGGTTATGTTTTTCGTTTTCAATTTTTAATTTTTAGTGTTATTTATGAGATATATTTGATATAATTTAATTAATAAGATTGATTTTAAATAGATTTGACTAATTATTAAATCATATGAATAATGATATTTTATTCAAATAGCATTAAATAATAGGTGATAAGACATAAGAGTGATTGATTAAGATTGAAATATATTATATTAGATGAATTGATAGTGATATGACAAGAAAAAAATATTTAATTTAAGAGTGAGTCTTGTGTGTGAAAGAATACATTTTTATAGGAATAAGTGATACTTTTACGGATAAAAGTGATACTTTTACTACAGTCATACTTTTACATATCACTACAGTCATACTTTTACAGATAAAGGTGATATTTTTGTTACAAAAAATGATATTTTTTTTGTTAGAAAAATGTGATATTTTTGCTACAAAAAGTGATATTTTTTTTATTTAAAAAAAGTAATACTTTTACAAATAAACGTGATACTTTTACTACAAAAAGTAATATTCTTTTCCCGTAATACCATATAACAGATTTCATATAAATTTTTGCCTTAATTTAAATGTAATGATTAATTTAGAAAAAGTACATAAACAAAAATGATAAAACAAACCTAAATAAAAGTCGCTGAAAAATATAAGCAAACACCCCCCTAATTTTTCATCTGGAAATTTATCTATACTAGTGTGTCTCAAAGAAAACTCAGTCGGCATTCATCTCTATCTTTGCAGATCTACCATGTCGTCTTTCCCCTTCATTTTCCTAGTTTTTCTCTATTTTCACCTAACCATGGCTCAAGGTAAATCAGCAGATGAACGCAACAAACAGGAAAAATTAAGTTATTTACTTTTATGAAACTCTGAAACATTTTTTCACTGTTCTTACTTATCAGCGACGGTTGCAGGTGGTGAACTCATCTTTGAAGACGGCTACACAGTCAGCACAGTCCTTGATGGCGACAAGTCAAGTATCAAAGTCAATCCTCACTCTATTATCCATCATTCTGCGCCGTCCGATATTTTCATCCTCCTTGACTCCGTTGCAAGCACTTTCTACACTGTGTCGCTGCCCACTAATTCCAATGGTATGTACTTGCCCTATTTTTGTTTTTCTAAATTTATTATATTATGATCAAACTAGGGTTTCCTGTTACCAATCATGAAAGAAATTGAGTTGGGTGAAAACGGATGATGGTTTCTGCCCCATTATGAAATAGTATGGAGCCACCCACTGTTCGCTTTCCTGTATCTGGTTAATTATGTTGTCATTTCGTTCTTGCCAACCAAAAAATTGGAGATATTTTAAAGTTTGTATGAGTGAGAACGAAGACACATTACCTTCGTCGTGCTTGTGGTTTATATATTGTACCCTAATAATTCGATTGAGGATGTCTGATCTTTTTGTCCTGTAGATACTGTGGTGAAGAGATTGGCTGGAAATGGGGAGCCTGGTTATGCTGATGGTGACTTGGCTTCAGCAAAGTTTGACAAGCCGGGGAGTTTTGCAGTTGATTTCAACGGGAATGTGTACATCGCAGACTATCGTAACCATGCCATTCGGAAGATCACAAAATCAGGTCGACATGTAAAAAATGTGTATAGGCAAACTGTATATGGTTCATCTCTGTATACCATCACATTATTATGGATAACTCTACAGAACATAATGCATACCTTACTGATGTCATGTACTTTTGAATATATTTAGCGATTCATACCTTAATCTTATTAGGAGTTCGAGGGACCTTACATAATGTAATTTGTGTTTTGATGTTTCTAGAGTGAAAATAATTGGCTGCGAAAGTGATGTTTGTGAGTGCATGTTTTAGAAGTGTATCTTTGTTGCTTCGTCTTTTTAACAAGCAAGCTCTTTCTTGACTGATGCCATATTGTAGGTGTGACCACCATTGCTGGAGGTTATATAAAAAAGGCTGGGCGAGCAGATGGACCTGCACGTGATGCATCATTTTCGAATTATTTTGATCTGACGTTCGTCCCCCAAAGATGTGCTTTGATGATTTCTGACCATGGTAGCAGATTGGTTCGTCAAATAAATTTAAAAGCAGCAGATTGCACTGGCATACGGGATCTGGTGAGCATCGACACTATTTCTGGAGTATTTCTTTAGTTGCTCTATAATTGTTTGTGACAAGACTTGAATGCAGAAATCAAATCCTTGTTTTGATGTTGTTTATACATAATTAAATCATGTGCATTTTCTTCTTTTGAAAGATAAAGTTAACTTCATTATCTTTTGTAGTTCTGGGAACCACCTCTGCTTGGCTTCTTGGTCTCGGACTTTCTTGCTTACTCAGCCTCATTATTGGTTTTGTGATTCGCCCATATGTTCTTCCATATGTAAGTGTGGTCTATTTGATCCTACACAAGTTCAGGCACAATTCCCCCCTCCCCCCCCCAAAACACCCGCGCAGGCACACACACACACACACACTCTCTCTCTGTGAACTTTCGGTGGGTTTTACACCTTGGGGAATGCAACAGGTGTAAGGTGTCTGGTATGTAATTCCTAGTTGCGTAAACATGAAATAACCATCTCTAACAATAATTTGTAGACAGGGAGGCATCAAACTCAGAGCTCATCGCCCCAGCTGGACATGGACACATTACCTAACGAGTCTGGGGAGACAAACAATGACGCTTTGCTCAGATACCAGAAGCGTAATTGTTAAATCAACCTTTTGTTCCCTCTTTCAAAAGATCATTCTGTTGAGCCTCTCTCAGTTATCTCTCATGTTTAGGCCTGTGCTGGTTGAATCTCGTACCACTTGTGAAAAACCTGTATCTTTATTGGACATTGATGAAGTATGTACTAATAGTAGCAATAGCAGTAGTAGTGTAGGCATCTCACCAAGGGTATCTGAACAATTAAAAGATTTACTCACATTTGATGGAGAGCTGATGTTAGCTGCTAATAGTAATGGAATAGTAGAACAAGAAGACGAGAGAGAAAGCTGTGGTGTTCCCTCCTATGATCACAAAAATATTGATGGTATGATACAAGTGAATCTCTTGAACTTCAAAGAACATGTCGCTGGATCTTCTCCTCCAGGGTCTTCGCATTGCAGCTTGGGCTTGGTCAAGCGCCTATGAAGTATATGGACTATGGCGGGGGAATTACCTTTTCCGTCTGTTTGTAGATATAGCTAGGTATCCTATAACCATTTAATGCTTGTTTAACTAATTTACACGAGTCTTTGTTGCTGCTGATAGCACTCATCTTTGTTTCTCTGTGTGTATGTGTGTGCGCACGCTTGTTTCTAAAAGCCAATGATGAGCGTCTTCAAGAGACATGTGAATTATATCTGAGTTGTTGTACAAGCTTATCTCTTGGTTAGCTTACGAGCGAGTTATATCAATTGACTACGACTCGCGTGCACAGGATTGTTAAGGGTGGGTTGCCTCTCTCCTCTTGGATGCAGGCCCTCTATTTGTTTTAAAGCCATCAAATGGTGCTGTTCCACCTATGGCGTCGTTCAGCAGGCCTCTACTTTCTTTTGTTCTTTTTCTTTTAGCGCCAAGACGACGGTGCCGTTTCAGCACGGTGTTGCTTTTAATTTCTTTACCCAATCATTTACATGTCCTTTTTTCCCCTTCCATTTTCTCCACCTTGAAGATCACATAACATTTTCGATGTCAGGTTAGAAGGGTGGGGAAACTCGTATAGAGACTTCTGGCTCTGGATTTCAGTTGGTTGATGATTTTGGTAAGGAACTGGCAAAATAATTGTATCAATCTAATTATGATCAAATGACTAGACAAAAAATTAAAAAGTACTTGCTCAATAAGGTAAAGAAAGATTGAATAGTGGAAAGAGGAGGAAAGATAAGGAGGTCAGACTACATTTAGAGAGTGTTTGGCTGAGCTTATAAGCTCCTAAAAACATCTTATAAGATGTTTAGGAGCTTATAAGTTCTTGCAAAGTGTTTGCAAAAAAAGATGTTTAGGAGCTTATAAGACACAACAATAAGCTTTAAGAGCTTATAAGATCTAAAAAGAATAAGTTGCTATATCCCATCTTATTTTTCAAGATCTTAATTATTACCCTCAAATTTCACACATAATTCATACACTGCAGACACTACAAACATTTCACACACAACACACACTTCACATACTACATATACTGCACATATTTCACACACTACACACACTATACACATTTCATACACAGATACACTATACACACTACACACATTTCACACAATAATCACAATGTGTGTATCATCTTTAAATTAGACCACAAATTTATAGTTAAATCACTATATTCAATTGCAAGTTTATAAACTCTTTTATCCAAACACTTTGTTAACTTATAAACTCCTTAAAAATTACATCTTATAAGCTCTTGAAACAACTTATAAGATGTTAGAACTTATAAGATGTTTAAAATAAGCTTAGCTAAACACCTTCTTATTCATAACCCAACCTCTTAATAATCATTTATCTCTCCTCCATATACACAGTGTATAATTCAACTCCAATTTTTTTTTACTTTATTATTGACTCGAACCCAACCTAAAATAATTATTTTTTTCCGCTAT
The DNA here is from genome assembly GCA_958295605.1 of Ajuga chamaepitys. NCBI lineage: Eukaryota > Viridiplantae > Streptophyta > Magnoliopsida > Lamiales > Lamiaceae > Ajuga > Ajuga chamaepitys. The sequence goes on from OY282508.1 coordinate 8,320,180, forward strand.
CTATTATTTACATATTATAATAATTTTTTGCCATTTGTTATTATTTACATATTATCTATATTAGGGTCATTTGGATCCGCGATAAAAATAAAAAAAATAAAAAAAAAGAATAATAAAATAAAAAAATGTTAGAAATTTGAAGAGATAATAGAAATTAGAAGAGAAAAAGGAGACTATGAGATTGTGGTTAGAAACCTATCAATATTGATCTCTAATTATAGAGAATAGAATACGAATTTTGAGATTTTTTAAGGACAAACAATATCAGATAAGGAAAATCTAAATATTATCTCAATAGACTTTAAACATTTAGTCACAAGATGATATGTGGAATGAGCGTGAGATTACAACCTTGGTTGCCAAACAATCATGTTGCGGAAACTATTTCTTTTTTTTTTTCTTTTTTTCTTTTTTAACTTTAATTGTATCTTCTTGCACCAACTAGGTTGTACGGCCTATTGATAAACTTAGTCTTAGTATTTTCACCATATACGAAAAGTGAGGGTAATTCTTCTGTGCAACCGTTGCACCTATGCAATCATAGGATATTCTTGTCATTTTAAGTGTTGTACTGGGACCCATTATTGTTTTTTAATAATTTGAATCTACCCCACTATTGTCTTTTAATAATTCGAATCAAGGACCTCTGAAAAAGGGGATGTCCCGACGGAGGTGGACATGCCTGTTGGGGTCGACGACGGCGACGCTGTTGGAGGAAGCCTTGCTCTCGTTCGACATGGTACATCTATGTGAGTGGATGAAGACGGATTGGTGTAAAACTGCAATATGTTGCGCAGAAGCAAAGAGAAAAATTTGTTTGAAAAGCTTGGCTAATGGAGGATTATTTTCGAAACAGAAGGAGATAGAGCGTTGAACTTAGTTTTCATAAAGGTTTTCTGAGGACTTGTAATAATTTATGGGGAAGAGGAGAGAATGATTTGACATTTCAACTCTTTTTCTTTTTTTAATTATTCGAATTAAATGAACATTCACATCGAAATAGAATAAATCTAACAGTGGAAAAAAGAGGATTGTATGGATGCAACAGTTGCGCAGGAGTTGGACTCGAAAAGTGGAGGACATAATAAAAATGAAAATGTAGACTTCTTTTGTAAGTAGCTGGAATGAATTTGGAAAAGAACAAAAAAGGAAAAAGAACTAGCTATGACACCACAGTTGGCATTGAGGAAAAATGAAGGGTTAATTTTAAAATGTAACTTGACTATTAATTATTTTTCAATTTTTTATCCAAATAAATTTATTTTTTCGATTACAACCTGTACAACGCGTTTTTGTTGCACTTTGCAACTCCGACAATATTTCAGGATATTTAGGTCAAAGCACATGACCCCAAGGAGCCAATAAGATGATGACACGTGGTCATTTTCTTTAAAAAAATTATTAAAAATTATAAAATTCTAGATAATTTTATATAAAAAATAGAAAATAAATATAAATTCAGAAATATAAAAAAATATAAAAATATAAAAATTCAAAAAATATAAAATAATGTTATACAACTAAAAAATATAGAAAACCAGAAAATAAATATAAAAGTTAGAAAATAATATTGAAAATTCTAAAATTAATCATTACTAATTTAAATATGAGTTTTTAAAAGGCGGCGACTTTTCGCAGCCCACTAATTTAATAAATAAAAATACTATTAATAAAATACAAAAACGTTCTTAATGAAAACATAATATAAGTAATTAAAAATATTATACATAGAATTCATAAAAATTAAAAAAAAAATAATAATTATAAGTTTTCTTCTTCCTGTGTCATCTTCAATTGGACCGTATCTTTTTCTTCTATAACTTTATAAACCCTAATTTCAATTCAAGGTTTTATTAATGGAGTACATAAGTTAATTTGAAATCAAACCAACCGAACAATGCAACAAGAATCAAAACAAGACTTCAATACAGATCTATAAAGCCGGACAACACTATATTTTTTAGCGAAGATTTTATTGTGAAATTTTCAAGTTGCTGAATACTTCTGTGAATAAGCTCCCAATGAAAGGGTTGTTACTCGTTATGATTGTTTGCCCGTATTGTGTTCAAATGATGTAGCGAAAATGACAGAAACATAGGAATGAAAGAGAAGGGCCGTCCGTAATCAACATTTTCCCCATGATAATAACCTCTCAAGTGTTGTAGAAATTAGAAAATACAATTTTAAGAATCTTATATGAACCAATTTCAAGAACAATTTTCCTGTTTCTTTGCTTTTGAAGAGTCGGCTTCCTCCTGCTTGTTCTTCTCTTCTTTTGCTTATTTCTATTTGATTTATGCTCTCTATTCTTCTTTTTCATGTTTGCCGACGTTTTCTTTCTTTTTAAATGATTTGATGTTTTATTTATAATCTTCTAATTTAATAAAAAAGGGTATAATTGGTATTAAGAAGGTTGTATTAAGAAATTATCTCTGAATTGTAAATGAAAGTGGGCTACATTAAAAAATGGGATGCGTCGAAAATTTTGTGAGCTGCAAATCGTCGCCGCCTCTCTGAAAAGACAAATTTGTATCCTCTTCTGATCTGTTCTTTCGTCTTCTGGATCTACGTTCTCCTTGCCGCGGCGCTCAGCTCCTTCTCCTCATCCCATGTCGTCGCACAATCGCCGTAACCGGATCGTCGTAGCACCATTCCTGCACGTTTTTTATGAAAGGAAACGTGCACCCCTTTTTCTTCTCCCCCTCTCAAATTCAATCAAATCTGCTCCTCTTCATTTCTGATTCGCGCGACGGCGGTGCAGCCCACATCCTCGGCGGCGCCTGATCGTGACCCATAACCCATCGACTAATCCTAAGGTCCTATAACAGTGATCGGTTCGTAGGCGTTTTCGAATGTCTCGGAATTTGTTCATTCGCATTGTAGATGCTGTCAAAGCCCACGATGAATATTTTCTATAGAGAAGAGATGCAACCGGGAGGCTTGGGCTATCCACACTTCAAAAGACAACAGTTGCAATACGGATATTAGCATATACATTACCAGCTGATGCAACAGACGAGTACATCAACATTGGTGAGCCTATTGCAAGTGAATGCTTAAAGAGATTTTGTCGTGCTGTTGTGGAGATATTTGGTGACCAATATCTTAGGTCGCCTAATATAAATGACATGCTAGACTACTCCATATTGGTAAACAACGTGGATTCCCGGGAACGTTGGGTAGTCTAGATTGTATGCACTGGCATTGGAAAAATTGTCCAGCAGCTTGGGCAGGGTAGTATGCAGGTTGAAGTGGTCATCCGACTATTATTCTTGAAGCAGTAGCTGATTATGATCTATGGATATGGCATGCTTATTTCGGCGTGCCCGAAACTAATAATGATATTAATGTGTTGGAAAAATCTCATCTTTTCTCTAATCTTGCTAGAGGTATTGCTCCCCCCAGAAATTTTTTTCTTGGGGGGGGGGGGTAGAGCAGACTATGAGATATTATTTAGCCGACAACATATACGCCCAAATGGTCGACACGTGTACAAACAATTGGAGAGCCAAGCAATCGAAAAAGAGAGTATTTTGCACAGAGACAAGAAACGTGTAAAAAAGATGTGGAATGTGCATTCGGAGTTCTCCAAAGTCGTTTTGCTATAGTAGCAAATCCTGCTTCTTTTGGAGCAAACTCGACCTTCAAGATATCATGACTGCGTGCATAATTATGCATAACATGATCATTGAGGATCAACGAGATCTTGATGCACCTATTGCATTTGCACCTGAGGTACCAGAACCAGGGGTAGACGTTTTAGACAGAGACAACGAGCAGGTTTTTAAAACATTTCTATCCCGATTCCGCCGAATTAAAGACAAAGATGCTCATTACAAGCTCCGTAATAACTTGATCGATCATGTGTGGGAAGAGTATATTAATATACTAAATTGACTACGATTACTACCAGGTGCTTGTAGTATTACTGTTATCCCTCTATTTGTGTAATTTTGATGTATTTTGTAATTTTTATTAATTTTGTATTTTTTTATATAATATTTGCTTTAAATTATAATATTATGAAATTGATTATCTCGAAATCATGAAAATATCAAAATTGTATAACTATATTAGCAAATTAGAATTACTTAAGAAAAATAATACAAAAAAGAAATTATTTAAAAAGAATATTCTATGTGGCGCAAAATGCAGCGCAGACGATTGAAGCTCCGCGTGGCACTTCGCGCTGGACTAGAGTATCTCCAGCGCCAACGACTGGAGATGCTCTAATGAATTCTAATGTGTTAGTACTTTGCAATCAGTAAGGAATTTTAAATGATTTTTAATTTTATTCGCAAATTTTTTGTATAAATTTCTTATTTTTATATTAATTCTGGAATTTTCTTAATTTATATGTATCTTTAATTTTTAATTTTTTCTAATTTTTTTATACTTTTGAATTTGTATTTATTTTCTGTTTTTTTATATATAAAATCATCTAGAATTTTATCATTTTAATAAATTATTATAATTTTTTTAAATAAGATGACCACGTGTTGCTATATTATTGGCTCCTTGAGGTCATGTGCTATATATAGCCTGAAATATTATCGGAGTTGTAAAGTACAATAAAAACTCGTTATACAGGTTGGAATCGAAAAAACAAATTTGTTTGGACTAAAAATAAAAAAATGGCTAATAGTTCAGGTTGTTTTATAAAATTAGCCCAAAAATGAAAGAAGAGAAAAAGAAGGTAAAAGGTATTTACTGATTTTAAAACCAGTAAACGATCTACATTCCCGAAGGAAAAAAAATGTTCGATTGATTTCTTTTAAATTTTCTTTTTCATTTTTTCTATTCATCTATTATTATTATTATGTTTCCGTTACTCGGTCACGTGCATCCTCATTTTGGGACAACAGTCCAGTAATGTGAAATAAATTAAAGCTATGTCCATAATATGAAACATATATTAAATCTTGAGACATTCTTGCACAATAGTTTAATCAAATGAATGTCTGTATCTGCCTGCTGGACGTAGCAGAAATTAATTTAGTTAAGCAGTATCAAATTATATAGCAACATTGGATCTGCTGGCAATTTGATCAACTTGAGTAAAATACAGAGGTTTTTGTCTTTGGCTAAGTAGTTTCTTGGAAGAAGTGACTGCAGTCTGTAAACAAATAATTATTCAGATAAGAAAGAGAAATAAGAGAGAAAATTGACTAGTTTCTGCTAATTTTCACAGAATCCACTCTCCAGACATGCACTAGTACTATATATTTTGCACCTAACTATACCCCAATCATCCACCAAATTCAATCCATCAGCAACTCATAATTTTCATAAATACAAAGAACGGTCTGTATGCATAAACAATTAACGGCCATGATTGTAGCTGAATCGAGAGCGAACTGTCTGATGATCATACGAGGGAAGCCCATGATCCAGAGGCTTTATTACTACACTGTTTCTCTGTTTGTCCTGCTCTTGCACTGCCCCAAACACAATCTCGTTCGTCTTCTCAGAGCTCTGCTCATAGTAAGTCTGTGAGGGCGACGAATGATACTGATGATGATGTTGATTATGCTTCTTGGTTGTTGTCTGCTGCTTCTGAACATCGCCTTCCCATCCAGAGTAGAAAGCGCGGCTCTGTCTAAGCTGTTGCATTTTCTCGGAATCTTTGGTCATGAAAGCGTACGTTTTTTTAGGAGTGGGAGTACGGGTGGTTTCTAGGGAAGGGGGATCGTCTTCATCTGGTATAACATAGCTATCTTGTACAGGCCAGGCATTGGAATACTTTTGTTGTTGATAGTGGTGTTGGCTCTGGAATTGAGGGGTTAACCGCTTCTTCTTGAAAATTGGAAGCACCCCTCCTAAGATTTCTGCAGCTGATTCCCCTGTTTGTGCCACTAGTCTGCCTAGAGATCCCAGAAAACTTTCTTCTTGTTTTTCCTGCTCCTCTTCGGTTGGAATTAAAGGCGGTCGAAATGAAGACTTTAATGGTTTCTCATATGGACTTGGGGAAAAGCTCTCTTTCATGGCTTCTTGATCCTTTATGAGCAACCAAGAATAGGTCAAAATAGGAACAAATTGTAACCAAAAGGATGCAAGAGGTTATTGGCATATAGACAGTACACATTTAAGATGGTTTGGACATGTATTTAGAGACCCGAATGCCCCAGTATGCCATTTAGAATATAAAGATCCATCAACTCAATTGAACGGAGGAACATATTCTACTTAAACGTAAATGCGAACTTGCTTCTCGACTGTTCATCCATATAGCTGACCCCACATTGTGAAAGATCACCAAAAGAACCAGGAAGTTTAAGAAAATTTTAGCTATCAACAGAATTCTTAGATGATTTTTCCCTCGGTTTGCAGCCAGTTAAGTGGGATTGGAGTGTGAAAGTGGATAACTTACAATCTGAGAAGATACGATCAAGCCAACCCGACGTTGAAGCAAAGCCAGCATATAACCGAAGAAGCCAGCCGCCACAAGCACAGCAATTCCTGAAATATATTAACAAGATTTTAAGAATGTGAACTGAAGATGATGAAGATATGCTAAAGTGTCGCTACTAATTTACCAAGGGGAAAACCACTCCCATACTGATAAGCACAATCATCAAAGTTGAGTTGTATCTCCCTAATCGCCTTGTTTCCACGATCGATAACAAGAAGGGAACAGCTGCTTCCAAGATACACTACATCAAAATCGTTGGAAAATTTCGCATCTTCACTTGGTCCATCCACATGCCCTCCTCCACGAACACGTTTGCCTCCAGCAATTGTTGTGACACCTAGAGAGAGACAGAGAACAAAATATGTAAAGGAGCCAGAATCAGGCGCAATGACTTCAGAAGAACTATCATCCAAGAATCACCTGTATCACTTATCTTCCGGATAGCCATATTATCTGTATCTGCAATGTAAACATTTCCTCGATCATCGACTGTAAGCCCCTTGGGATGATTCAGTCTTGCTTCCCTCACTCTCCCATCAACATGTCCAGAGTATCCATCTGCAGACCCTGCCACCAACCTCGGCCTGCTGTCTAAAATTCCCAAAATCACAAGAGTTCAAGTTAATAGAGGAAAAAGGGAGAGAGAATTTACAGCGCATATGAGACACCAGGTTTTCAAACATAGAAATTGTGAAGTATAGACACTTTCATGGCAATCAATGCACAAATTGTTTATATTACACACACTTTTGTATGCATACACATATTTGCAGCATTGATACATCATCAAGAACAATTTTCAGCAGAATAAAGCCAAGAAAAAATCATTAATGTGTGGTTCAAAAAAGGGGCAAAATCGCTATCATCATCTGCATCGAAACCTCTAATTCAGGACAAACACATCAAATTCCGGTCAATTCTTAACAAATAGTAAATCACTATAATAAGAATGAGAAGGCGACAACTAAAATGACATGATCTTTGAGAGTGCAGAAATAGAATATGAGTGCAGAAACTTACACAAGGACAAAGATGAAGAAATCTTGTAAAGATTACTGTTGGCAGAATCCAGAATAAGAAGGTCCCCATCAGGCAAAACTTCAACCGAATGAGGCTCAATCCCAAGCTTGCTACCGTCGAATACAGTCTCTACATTATATCCACCCTCAAATTTCATCATCGGACGCCCTGTAATTGCTACAAAAAAAAAAAAAAAGAAAGAAAAGAAAAGAAACACACATGAAATCAGAAGAAAAACTAAGAAAATGTAAACAGAAAAGTAAAAAAACTGTTAAAAGGGAAAAAGCATGAAATCGAAATCCAAGGCATACCAGTTTTAGTTGTGGACTTGAGCGACAAAATCCATTTCATGAGCATCGAAAATGCGTTTGAGAAAAAACCGTTAACAATTCCTGCCCATAACAGAAAGAGAGGGAAGCTTTAGCACAGATCAAATGCGAGAACATTCTAAAATATATAATGTGCGTGTATAGGCACTTACTGGCAGGGGAAGAAGGAGCAGAAACAGAAGACACAGCGCCAGAAAGGAGAAGAAGAGTGAAGAGCAGCACAAAAACAGTTTTCCCCATTTTTGTTGGATGAAAATAAATGAGAGCTGAAAAAACAGTTCAAAAACGGAAGGTGGAGGCCGGCATTGCCTGAAAGTAAAACCCTAGCAGAAAAGGGAGAGAGGTTAAAGGTTATTTTGTGGGTTTAGAGAATCTAGATGGAAAAGGGAAGGCGGAGGAAAAAGTGATGGATTTTTTGAGAGGTGAGCTAGTTTGAGTTGAGAGTGTGAAAATGGTTGAGGAGAGAGAAAATAAAAGAGAAGAATGAAAGAGACAAAGGAGAGAGAAAGAGCAGAGTGGTTGAGTGTGTGTGTATGTGTGGAAGAAGGGCCACTGCCACTGCCACTGCTGAATAAAATAGAGTGCCAACTGAATCATATGCTGTTGCTCTCTCAAACTTATTCATATATTTGTATTAACTTTTCATTGAAATTTAATTTTGCTATAGTTGCTGTGTGTGTCTGTGTGAGAAATTTAACTGAACTGTACACAGGGTGCTGCGTATGTATGTTTTTTTGTGGCGGATTCTATTTGTTTACGGATGAACAAGTGTTAGATCCAATCTTACGCTCCCTCGTCTCACTTTAAGTTTCCTACTTTCCTTTTTCGTACGTTCCAACTAAATTTTTCATACCTTAAATGATAAAAAAAAGTCAAACATTAAAATTCCCACATTTTTACTCATATTACAAAACTGTCACTTGTAAATCTGATTTTGATACCCTAAAACTCACACTTAATTAAATTAATCTAACCCAACTTATTAATCCCCAACCCATTCCTAAATCACTAGCCCAGCCCAAAAAGTCATAACCCAACCCATTCCCCCACCTCATTCCATATCTGGTAATCTCTCTTTCTCTCTCACGATCACTCTCTCACACTAGAAACCCTAATTTGTTATGTGTCGCTTCTCTCTCTCACTACTTCATCTTCCTCGTTTCACCAGATCTGATCCAGATCTGGGTTCTTCTCGCAAACCCTACTCCATATTGTTTGTGTTTCATGTGATACACATATCCATACCTTGAAAAATCATCAGTGAAAGTTATGAAGTACGAATATTCACCTCTTGTTTAAGTTGGAACGGTCCGCACACCGCTGTGTGAATCAACTCGAGCACAACCTTGGCATGTAACCATTTTCCCAGAAAGTGGTTAACTTGTCATCTTTCCTTTGAGACAGGATTCACAAGCACCATATGATTCGAAATCAAATGATGTGAGATAGTCGAACTTTCTCAATCTTGCTATTATTTTCTCATTGATATGATCAAGTCTACAGTGCCACAGGTAGATTTTATTATCCGTATTACTTAGCTTAGGTCGTTTGTTTTGTACATTGAGAATATTTTGTTCACATTCAAGCATATATATTTCATTCAAAAGAAAGACACTTCCTTAAAACAAACCATTAAGCGAAACAAACATCTACTGTTTGCAAAATAGAAGGAAAAGTCATAAATGTCTAACATTGGAATGGAAATAATATTCTTTGAAATCTAAAGAACAAAATAACAATTATATAAATCTAATTTATATCCCGAAGTAAGATCTAGTCTAGTCTAATTTCAATGTACAAAATAAACTACCTAAGCTCTCATCCTATGCACCATGTGCTTTGAACTTCGGGCAGTCTCTCTTACAGTGCCCCTTCTCATTGCAGAACAGACGCTCATCCTTTGGTATTCTCGACTTCTTTTGAACCCCTCCACTCTTAGCCATCAAGGCCGCATCCTTAGATGATTTCTTCCTCTTCTTCTACTTATTCTTCTATTTGGAAGATCTCGCAGAGGAGCTCACCATGAGCACAGAGTTGCCTTTAGAAGTAGATGATTCGTAGGTCTTGAGCATGTTGTAAAGCTTTGACAGTGTCGCCTTCGGGTTCCTCATGTTGAAATTCACTATGAAGTTTTCAAATGAACTTGGAAGAGACTGCAGAATCAGATTTATTAAGACACTTAAGGGTAGCTTCGTTCAATCGATTCTAACCTCTCAACCAATCTGATCATCTTCAGTATATGTTGAGAAACCTGGCCCCCATCATGAAGCTTACACTTGAAGAGATCTTTGAGTATCTCATACTCTATGGTCTGAGCTTCTGAAGCGTACAGACTCTCCAAGTGTTTCAGCATCTCATAAGGGAACATGCTCCCATGTTGCCTATGCAGTTCAATACTTATAGAGGACAACATTAAGCATTGAGCCGATGTGGCATCCTCAACATGTTTCTTATGAGCTTCTTCGTCAAACGTAGTGTACTTAGCAGAATTCTCGTCAAGGATGATTCTACAGTGCCTCTAATTTTTATCTGATAAAAAAAATCCTTAATTCTCTATTATAGACAATATGTATATATAGTACCATATAATCCTAGGTTTATGGACCTAATATTCATGTCTGCTTAATTAATTAATTAATTAGTCTGACTTATTAATTAATAAAGCTCACATATCCTAATTTAGTCCATATCTTTCGATTCTTCCAACACTACAGTTACAAACAAATATACCCATAATATTATGTTGTTACTTGAATATGATAAACTAACGAAATCTACCAACCATATATGTTCATCATTATCATTATGTATAATAATAACAAGATTCGGCCTTAATGTGAGTAAATTCTAAGGTAGATTATTTTCAATCATGATGAAATAAAAGAAAAATAGTAAACACAGCAACACTGTCTCCCTCCTCATGTATTTTGACTAGATTTTTTTCTTTTACGCAAGTTTCACCGGTTTCCGAACTCTACAGTGCCCGTCATATTTAATCATTTGATATGGAGATTAAAACTTACAACACATAACATTAGCAAAACACAATCTCTTCCTTATCACTACCACAAATGTTCACTAATTAGTTGAATTGAATTATTTACTGAATACAACATATACCGAATTTTTTCTTTGGCAAATTTACGTTAATGTTTAATTTATTATTACATAACTACATTCGTGTGCTTTAATTATGAATTCAACAGTACTAAAAAGTCGGGAAAAAGAAAAAAGAAAAACAAGTCTAGAATCTAAATCGTGTATTGTAAATTTGTAATAGATATTTCATTTTGTTTTTATAGTTGGTAAAGTGACCAATTTGCGTTTGTAATATGAAGTGATAAGGACGAATGAATGATTATTGATTGAGCTGAGAGAGAAAGGATGGGATCACAACTGAAATAGTCCATTGCCTTAAATCAATGATTATGTTGTAATCTTGAAAATTAATACCCCCTTCGTCCCGACTGAGTTTGCACACTTGAGTCGACACGTATATTTGAAAAAACTATTTTTTGCTTTTTTGTAGACTTTTTTAAAGGTGTAGATTGAAAGTGAAGAGTGGAGATTGTGAGAAAACTTTTCTTTTTAAGAATATGCAAATTTAAATGGAACATTCCGAAAAAAAAGTGCAAACTCAGCGGGACGGAGGGAGTACTAGTTTTTTTAGGTGGGGTGGGACCCAGCCAAGTTATTGAAAGGAAATGGGCCTACAATATGGCCCACTTACTTTACCCTCTCTCCTTATTTTGTGGCTTTTAATATTTGTGTTGGACCATGGCTTGCATTTTTTTGGAAGGAAATACAATACTATGGAATCATCAAATCAAATGCTTTCATAAATCCACCCAAACCGAATTTACTCATCAACCAAAACATAAACATGTGCATTTTATATTACAAATTGTCATTTATTATTTTTTATAAATTAGAATAGTAATATGATGAATAACTCAGTTAATGAATATAAATAGAATTTTCCAATAGATTCTTAATGAACACTCTATCAATAATTTTTATATGCAATTAACTCAATTCAAATAATCCAATATATAACAAATATTGCATAAAATCAACCAATAAATCACTACATGTTTAGGAAATAATATATATTTTAATATATGATAAGACATTAATGAGCTATTATATTAAAAAATAAAACAAAAATACGCAAGAAAGTACACTAAGGCGGCTAGTAAATGAACCAACTGGCATTAATGAGCTATTGTTAGAGACCCTAATTCATGAAGTGATTAAAAGGTCCAAATCAACAAAAAAACCTTTAATTATTGGACTAAATATTGTTGGGTCCAAATCCAAAAAAAACTTTAATTATTGGACTAAATATTGTTGGGTTATTCCTCCATAATTGGAAAGTTTATTCGGTTATTGGTCCATGACTCAATTTCCCCAATTATATATCTCTAGAATGGTATAGAAGAGTTTTAGAATTGTCTTAAGATGTTGCAATTAGTTCTAGAATTGACTTGAGATGTTGCATTCAATACTTATTATAGAATCTCCCACTAAGTACTATAAATAGTTGAGGGTGGGAAGAACAGTTGCATCTAAAAATTGTGAGTTTCTCCTTAATTTTCTTATTTTTGTTACTGCCTATTTTAAATACACAAAAAGGGAAAAGAACTCGTTTCCACATATCCTCTATTTTTAAAAGATGTGTGTTACTTTGCAATATGAGTGAGTTTTGGGTGCACCCAATACACAGTAAACTTATTGTACAATATGAGTGGATCTTGGGTGCACCCAACACACAATAAATTTATTGTGCACTTCCTTTCTTTTTCAGCAAATTAGTGTATAGATAATAAGACATGTTTAGTAACAATAAAAAAGCGCTAGCCAAAGTGGTTGACTGTCTGTCCATTCTGCAGGGCGGGAGTTTGAAGTCCCGCTGCCTTTGTTGCTCCCAACTTGTTATATATATATATATATATATATATATATATATATATATATATATATATATATATATATATATATTATCTACAATATAATGTGTAATGATTGTAATGAGCTTTAATTGTCTGATGATAAGCAACCATAGGTTTAAACCCTATACTTTTTTATCATTTATCTTTTGTCCCTTACACTTTCTGGGATAAGCTTATTGTGCACTTTCTTTCTTTTATCTTTTGTCCCTTCCACTTTCTTTTTTATCAATTATCTTTTGTCCCTTACACTTTCTTTCTTTTTCAGCTTATTGTGCACTTTCTTTCTTTTTTAGCAAATTAGTGTATAGATAATAATTAAAAAGGATAAGCTTATTGTGCAATTTCTTTCTTTTATCTTTTGTCCCTTACACTTTCTTTATTTTTCAGCTTATTGTGCACTTCATTTCTTTTTCAGCAAATTAGTGTATAGATAATAATAAAAAACAATAAGCTTATTTTCCACTTTCTTTCTTTTTCAACTTATTGTGCACTTCCTTTCTGTTTCAACACTTCGTTTCTGTTTCAACAAATTAGTGTATAGATAATAATTCTTTCTTTTTCAGCAAATTAGTGCATTGATAATAATAAAAAATAATAAGCTTATTGTGCACTTCCTTTCCTTTTCAGCAATTATCTTTTGTCCGTTATGTTATAAAAAACAATAAGCTTATTGTACACTTTTTTTTTTTTCAGCTTATTGTGCACTTCATTTATTTTTCAGCAAATTAGTGTATAGATAATAATACATGTTTAGTAGCAATAAAAAAGCGCTAGCCAAAGTGGTTGGCTGTCTGTCCATTCTTTATCAATTATTTTTTGTTTGTTATGTTATAAAAAACAATAAGCTTATTATGCACTTTCTTTCTTTTTCAGCTTATTGTGCACTTCATTTCTTTTTCAGGAAATTAGTGTATAGATAATAAGCCATGTTTAGTAGTAATAAAAATGCGCTAGCCAAAGTGGTTGGTTGTCTGTCCATTCTACAGATTGGCTGTCCATTCTGTAGGGGCGCGAGTGATTGAGTTATCTGTCCATTATGCAGGGGCGCGAGTTTGAAGCCCGTCTTTGTTGCTCTGAACTTGTTTATATATATATATATATATATATATATATATAATATATATATATCATATTTATCTACAATAGAATGTGTAACATAACAGACACAATAAGCTTATTGTGCACTCCCTTTCTTTTTCAGCAAGTTAGTGTATAGATAATAAGACATGTCTAGTAGCAATAAAAAGGTGCTAGCCAAGTGATTGGCTGTCTGTCCATTATGCAGGGGCAGAGTGGTTGGGCTGTCTGTCCATTGTGCACTTCCTTTCTTTTTCAGCAAGTTAGTGTATAGATAATAAGACATGTCTAGTAGCAATACAAAGGCGCTAGCCAAGTGATGGGCTGTCTGTCCATTATGCAGGGCCAGAGTGGTTAGGTTTGTTGGGTTTAGGCCCAATTAATTGGGCTGCCCCTTTGTCTACCCAAACCCAAACCCAAGCCCTGGCTGCCCCTTCTCTCAATAAAACCGGTCCATCTCCATCATTATTATTCCCGTATTCTCAATACACGGTATTCTCTTGGTTTTCTGTTCTTCTCCTTCCTTAAGTATGGATTCTCTGTGTGAGACCAAAAATCCATTCTTCCAGAAACATTCTGCTTTCGTCTTCTTCATCCCTAATTCTCTTTGTGAGTTCTGTACTAAAGGGTTGAGTGCAGGAGAGAGAGGGGAGTAACCGGGTTTGGGTTCGGGATTCTTCTATGTGATGTGAATCTCTGATTGGGGCTGTTTATCACACTGTCAATAGATCGATTGGAACGGGCTCAAGGTGTTCTGAGCCTTTTGGACTACGGATAGTTTCCTAACAGTGGTATCAGAGCCACGGTTGTAAAAACCATGGTCTCTTTAGTGTGCGAAAATCCCTTCGTGGGATTTGAAGGTTTCCGGCGAAAGGAATGACTATTCGCCTTCTCTGTTTTCACTGTCGCAGAAACCATCTCGGCCGAGACTCATCCTCTTCTCGGCCGAGACGTGTGTCCAGCAGGTTTGTCTTTGTGACGTATTTCAATCTCGGCCGAGACTTATTCTCTTCTCGGTCGAGACGGGTCTTCCACGCCAGTTCAACATACCTTCTGATACTGATTCTCGGCCGAGACTCCTCCTCCTTCTCGGCCGAGACGGGTCTCAAGAGATCGGTTGTCCAGTTTTTCTCAGCCCCCTTGGCTGCCCTCCCGTCGCGCCTTAGCCCGACGTGAGTCGTGCTCCTTCTGGTGAGGTTAGTCGGGTTCTCCTTCCGGTGAGGACCCGCTCTGGTAAAGAAGCTTAAACATATTTATTTGCTTTTGTAGCTGCCGTTTGGGAACGGATAGGTTTGACTGTAATTGCTGGTAGTTTTTTAAGTTTTTTCTGTGTGATTGCTTCCGCGTGCTACTCGTCTGTTGTTAGTTTTCTGTGCATTTTCTTGGAGGCTTTCAAGTGACCCCCTGCTCCACTGATAAATCAGTGCCGAGAACTGGGAAATCCTTGAATTGTTTAGTCCTCCCTCGTATCTGTGTGATGGAAATTTTATCTGGTTTTACCTTGGCCCCGTTTGACGGGCGCTCTGATTTTGGCATTTGGCAACAGAAAATGAAAGGGGTTTTAATTCAACAACGTGTGTTCAAAAGTATTAGCCTTTCATTTTCTGATTCTGACACTATCGAAAAAAGGGCAGAAATGGATGAGCTTGCATACTCATCTATTATTCTGAACCTTTCTGACTGTGTGTTAAGAAAGGTTGGGGATCAGGATAGTGCTAAGGCTTTGTGGGATAAGTTGCAAGAACTGTATGTTGAAACATCTTTGCCTAATAAAATGTTTTTACTCGAAAAATTCTTCAGATTTAAACTTGATTTAAGTAAAGATATTGAAGAAAATCTTGATGTGTTTACCAAACTTGTTCAAGACATAAAGAAAACTGGAGATAAAAACATTGATGATTACACCCCTATTGTGCTCTTAAATGCCATACCTGACTCTTATAATGATGTAAAATCTGCTATAAAATATGGTAGAGATCAGGTAAACCTTGAAACTATTATTAATGGCCTAAAGAGTAAAGAAATGGACCTAAAAATCAATCCAAGTAATAAGGGTGAGATTATATTTGTTAAAGGAAGACCTAAACCTAAGGGTAAAAAATCTTCCAATAATCAAACTAACCAGGAGTCTGAAGATGGCAAATCTGATAATCCTCATCGGTCCAAGCCAAAGAACCGAAAATGCTATTATTGTGGTGACACAAATCACTACATTAAGGCTTATCCTAAAAAACGGAAAGATCAGACTTATAAGGTCTCTGAAAATGAGGAAAACAATATTGGTGATGTGTTCATGGTAACCGAATCTGGTGTCGTTTCTTCTGTGAATTCTGTGTTGCCTTCTTCTCTGTGTGAGAGTGAGTGGCTTATTGATTCGGGTTGTTCGTTTCACATGACACCTTCTAAAAACTTGTTTAACTCATATAGAGAAGTTAGTAATGGCTATGTTTCCCTAGCTGATGAGAAAAAATGTAAAATCATGGGGATTGGTGATATCTCCCTAATATGGGATTCTGGCTGTGAGTTTACATTAAAAAATGTTAGACATGTGCCTAATCTCTGCAATAATTTGATTTCTTGTGCTGCTTTGGAAGATGAGGGTCTTGAGGGGAAATGGGGAAATGGTTCTATGAAAATTTTAAAAGACTCATTGCTGATCTTTAATGCTGAAAAAAGAAATAATCTGTATGTGTGCTTTGCTAAATCATGTGCTAATTCTGTTAATTCGGTAAAAGAAGATAAAACTGAACTTTGGCATTGCAGACTTGGTCACTTGAGTAATAAGGGACTTGAATTGCTACAAAAGGATGGTTTTTTTGGAAATGATAAAGTGTCTTGTTTGCCCTTTTGTGAATCATGTGCAAAAGGAAAACAACACAAAGTCAGTTTTCCTACTTCCCCTCCCCCGAACTTGTCTAAATGCTCTAGAATTCTTGAATACTTGCATGCTGATGTTTGGGGTCCCGCTAGTGTTCCCACTCATGGTGGGAAAATGTATTTTCTGTCTGTGATTGATGATTTTTCCAGAAAAGTGTGGGTCTTCTTGTTAAAACATAAATCTGATGTTTTTGAAAGTCTAAAAACCTGGAAAGTCTTAATTGAAAATCAAACAGGAATGCGAATTAAGAAACTAAGGACTGATAATGGTCTTGAATTTTGTAACAACGTCCTGGATAAGTTGTGTTCTGATTTTGGCATTCAAAGGCACAAAACTGTTCCTTACACACCTCAGCAAAATGGTGTGGCTGAAAGGATGAATAGAACTCTTTTAGAAAGGGTGAGGAGCTTGTTGGCTTTCTCTGGTCTTTCTAAAAAGTTCTGGGGTGAGGCAGTCTGTACTGCTGCTTACCTAATTAATAGGTCACCATCTGTACCTTTGAATGGCAAGTGTCCTGAATCTGTGTGGTCAGGGAAACAGTTAAATTTGTCAAATTTGAAAATATTTGGCTGTGCTGCTTATGTTCATCACAAAAATGATAAACTTGATTCCCGATCCAAAAAGTGTATTTTCTTGGGTTACCCTGAGGGTGTAAAAGGGTATAGGTTGTGGGCGAGGGATGATCCCGATTTTAAAGTTTTGATAAGTAGGGATGTCATTTTTAATGAATCTGATTTTCCTTGCTTATCTACTTCTGTGCCCTTACCCATACCTGATACTGCTCACTCTAAGGTGGAGCTTCCCGTGGGTACTCCATCTGATACTCTTGTGACAGACTCTGATAATGGTGAGCATGTTTGTGTGAGTGATAGTGATAAAGAGCTTGATACTTATCAACTTGCACGAGATAGACCTAGAAGGAATATCAAGCTCCCTGCAAGATCTCGAGGATTTTCATATTGACTCACATGCCTTTAATACTTTCGAATCTGTGATTAATTGTGAGCCTAAGTCTGTCAAAGAAGCCTTAAATTCTGAAAATGCAAATGAATGGTTGATTGCTATGAATGATGAAGTGAATTCTTTGCATATTAATAAAACTTGGATCCTTGTACCTAAGCCTGATCATTGTTCTGTTGTTGATTGCAAATGGCTTTTTAAGGTTAAAGATGAAGGTGAAAAAGTTAGATTTAAAGCTAGACTTGTAGCTAAAGGATTCACCCAAAAAGAAGGCATTGACTATACTGAAATTTTTGCCCCTGTGGTTAAATTTGTAACTGTCAAAATTATGCTTGCCTTAGTTGCTCACTTTGATTGGGAATTAAAACAATTAGATGTTAAAACTGCCTTCCTTCATGGTGACCTTGATAAGGATATATATATGAAACAACCAGATGGATTTGTAGATTCTAATCATCCTGATCATGTTTGTTTATTAAAAAAGTCCCTGTATGGCCTAAAACAGTCCCCGAGACAGTGGGATAAGAAATTTGATTCATGCATGCAATCCTTAAACTTCAAGAGAAGTGCTTATGATCACTGCTTATATTTTAAAGAAAGTGCGTCTATTCCCATTTTCTTGCTTATATATGTTGATGATATGCTCTTGATAAGTCCTTGCTTGAAGTCTATTGAACTTGTTCAAAAACGTCTGAGTGACAATTTTGATATGAAATATCTTGGTGATGCAAAAAGGATTCTTGGCATGAATATTGTTAGGGATAGAAAACATAAGACTTTGCTCTTAAATCAGTGCTCCTATGTGGAAAAGATTTTAGACAAATTTTCAATGTCTGCTTGCAAACCTGCTTCTGTGCCTCTTGCTGCTCATTTTGTATTAAGTAAGGACCTGTCCCCAAAGACAGATTCTGAAATTAGTGACATGTCCAGGGTTCCCTATTTCAACGCCGTTGGATCTGTTATGTACCTCATGATTAGCACTAGACCTGATATTGCCTACACGGTAAGTTGTCTCAGTAGGTATATGGCTAATCCGGGTTTGCAACATTGGGAGGCTATGAAATGGTTGTTAGATATCTTAAAAGCTCTTTGAATGTTAGTCTAAAGTTTTGCAATTCTGCCCAAGGTGTTAACCTCGTTGGATATGTTGATTCTAACTATGCTAATGATAGGGATAATAGAAAATCTACTACCTCTTATGTGTTTACATTGTGTGGCTCTTGTATTAGTTGGAAGTCTCAGCTTCAGCATATTGTAGCTCTATCTACCACTGAATCTGAATACATTGCGGTTACTGAGGCTTTGAAAGAAGCTGTTTGGTTAAAGGGTTTACTTTCTGAAATTGGTTATTTGAATGGTGATGTCACTGTCTATTCTGATAGTCAATCCGGAATTCAATTATGCAAAAACCCTGTCTTTCATGATAGAACCAAACATATAGATGTTAGATTCCATTTCATTAGAGACATTGTCAAAAAGGAAATTGTCCATTTAGAGAAAATTCCTTCTCAATTTAATCCGACTGATATGGTAAGAGCTTGCCTTTAGAGAAGTTTCTCTCATGCATGAAAATCTTGAATTTTGTACTGCCTGATTAAATGTGTTTTCTGACTTATTTTTGACTTTGTGTCATGTCTATGTCTTTGTGACTGTAATTTTTGGTGTATATGTCTATGTGACGGTCTTTGTGACTGATTGTGCTTTGTGCCTTCTTCTTTTATCCTGTTTTAACTTTGTGTTTGTGTATGCAGGTGTTTTGTGGCAATGATGAATCCTCCGTTCCATGTTCGATCGATAGTGTTGATAAATTAAGCCTAAGGTGGACATTTGTTGGGTTTAGGCCCAATTAATTGGGCTGCCCCTTTGTCTACCCAAACCCAAACCCAAGCCCTAGCTGCCCCTTCTCTCAATAAAACCGGTCCATCTCCATCATTATTATTCCCGTATTCCCAATACACGGTATTCTCTTGGTTTTCTGTTCTTCTCCTTCCTTAAGTATGGATTCTCTGTGTGAGACCAAAAATCCATTCTTCCAGAAACATTCTGCTTTCGTCTTCTTCATCCCTAATTCTCTTTGTGAGTTCTGTACTAAAGGGTTGAGTGCAAGAGAGAGAGGGGAGTAACCGAGTTTGGGTTCGGGATTCTTCTATGTGATGTGAATCTCTGATTGGGGCTGTTTATCACACTGTCAATAGATCGATTGGAACGGGCTCAAGGTGTTCTGAGGCTTTCGGACCACGGATAGTTTCCTAACAGGGTTGTTTGTCCATTCTGCAGGGGCGCGAGTTTGAAGCCCCGCTGCCTTTGTTGCTCCAAACTTGTTTATATATATATATATATATCATTATTTATCTACAATTGAATGTGTAATGAATGTAATGAGCTTTAGTTGGCCGATGGTAAGTAATCTACTCTTTAAATAAAAGATCATAGGTTCAAATTAGTTTTTATCAGTTATCTTTTGTATGTTTGCATTTATTTATATACTACTATTAGCAATATACTATTGGACGATATAATATATTATTAAAAAAAAAGATTAGGCGCTAGCCAAAGTGGTTCGCTGTCTTCTTTTGTATGTTGCAATTTATTTATATACTATGTTTTTATCAATTATCTTTTGTATGTTGCAATTATCTGTTTTTATCAATTATCTTTTGTATGTTTTAATTTATTTATATACTATGTTTTTATCAATTATCTTTTGCATGTTTCAATTTATTTATATACTACTATTAGGCAATATACTATTGGATGATATAATATATTATTTAAAAAAAATTAGGCACTAGCCAAAGTGGTTGGCTGTCTGTCCATTCTGCAGGGCGCGTGGTTAGGTTGTCTGTCCATTCTGCAGGGGAACGAGTTTGAAGCCCCGCTGCCTTTGTTGCTCCGAACTTGTTTATATATATATATATATAATTATTTATCTACAATAGAATGTGTAATGATTGTAATAAGGCAATATACTATTGGACGATATAATCTATTATTAAAAAAAAAAGTAAGGCGCTAGCCAAAGTGGTTGGTTATCTGTCCATTCTGCAGGGGCGCGAGTGGTTGTGCTGTCTGTCTATTCTGCAGGGCGCGAGTTTGAAGCCCGCTGCGTTTGTTGCTCCGAACTTGTTTATATATATACACACACACACACACACATATATATATATATATATATATATATATATATATATATATCATTATTTATCTACAATAGAATGTATAATAATTGTACTGAGCTTTACTTGTCTGTCGGTAAGCAACCTACTTTTTAAATAAAAGATCAAAAGTTCAAGCCCTATACTTTGCAATTATCTGTTTTTATCAATTATCTTTTGTATATTTGAATTTATTTATATTTATTTATATACTACTATTAGGCTATATATTATTGGACGATGTAATATATTATTAAAAAAAATTATAACTTATAACACAGAACCACTGCGCTGCATGCTTGTTTTTATCAATTATCTTTTGTATGTTTGAATTTATTTATATACTACTACTGTTGGACGATAATATATTATTAAAAAGAAATTATAATAGATTAGCGTGCGCTCACAGAACCACTGCGCCGCATGCTACAATTGGTAGCTCAAACGCAGCTTTTAATGTGTGTCTATATATGAACAAGTATACAATAAGACTATTGTGTGTTGAGTGTACATAAATTTTTGTCTTGCAATATACCTTGATCTTGGTCTCTAAATCAAAATTAAAATTGAAAGTTACCATTTCGTTTATTTATGTTCACTAGTATTTATTCTATATTTTAATTTTTTTTTTATTTGACAATATAGATGTGTAACTCGTAAGCTAACAGTTTTATAAGATGTTGGGTTATTTCTTAAATGTTTTTATTAATTTCCGACTAGTTTAACTTGTAATCTAGCCGATATCAATATCAATTTTTTCACTTATTTCATGAAATATCCACGACAATCAGTAACAATAATTTAATTTTCATTTTCCAGTGTGTCAAAAGTGAGAGATAAACATACTAGTTGTCCATCCTTTTGAACCAAAAATAGTGAACACTGAAATGAGATACATGAGAGAAATATGTCAAACTATGAAAAAATATGGGAGAAAAGAGTTGACAAGTATTGTTTTTTGGGGTGGAATTTTAAAAGACTAGATGTCAGTATTTCACATTGTAAAATACAGCTGATATAAAGAAAACTAGTCCAAAGTTACGTAGACACATGATTTGAGAACCAATCAACAATGTTTGTATGCGTTTGAGGCTTGATGACGATAACTCTGAGTTGGTGCACTTGTTGTCTCTCACGTGGAGTGTCATGGATTTTCCAACATCAATAAAAAGGAGGAATAGATATTTCACAGAATGCTGCAAAAATGGGGGAAGAAACATCGATACAATAGTTCGCGTGTATAACTAGATCTATCGCATTTATCTCCAAAGATATGTCATTGTCATGGACGTCAAAGCAATTGGGCGCGACTTGTATAACTGGAGCTACCGCCCTTTGTCATTGCCATGGACGAGATCTGTCAATGCCATGGGCAAGGTTTCAAGGAATCTAGATTCAATAGACACCTAATAAATCTTCGTTGTATTTCATTTTTGTGGTATGCATTATTCATTAAAAGGTTAAAACATATTCTTTCGACTGAATGCGAAAAATACCTCAGAAATCTTTGTTGTATTTAATTTTTGCTGTATGCATTAGAAGATTAAAACATTAACATATGTCAACTGAATGGGAAAATACCTAAGAAATTTTCTTTCGACCTAACGATATATCAACTGAATGAGGAAAATTAACATGAAACAAACTTGGAGCGTGAATACTACTGCATTCTCCATATAATATAACATCTCTTTTTTCTAGCTAGTAAAAAATAATATGATAATACATAAATCATGAATCTAATCACCAAAAGTTTGCAGCTCGTGGGTGTCGCTTTCTTGAATTTCATGACATGCACCATTCCGGCAACCCTCCAAACCGTTCAATATCACATCTTGCTCTTCAATATGATGGAATCATAACAACCATATTCAACAACTGGACACCACTAAGGCCCGCCCCCATTGCCTTTCTACTATTATTATAATCCAAAAAAAATTTACACAATTATAGATACCAAGTTTCCCCAAACCTCCAATTTTAAACTAGAGCCCAATACTATACAACTCTTTTTTAAGTTTAAGAACGACAACATATATATCTTCCAAAGAGGGGATGCAACAATTTATTATACGACAGTTGCAGTGGCATTATAGACTCAATTGGACTGGACGGGATCTCATGTTTCATCCTCTATTCCGACTCCTCCAATACATATCATGTTATAAGTGTGCATTGTGATGATCAAGTATACATTGATTATTGATGGAGTTGGTATCGGGGAGGGGACTCGATTTTGAATAGAACATCTCATCTGCAAATCCACACCAACCCATCTGGATTATGGGGTGCATGACCTGGCATGGCATGGTTTTATTATTACTTATTAATTATTAAATATTAGTCTATTGCCAAAGCATATCCATACTAATGTGAAAAATTACAATATCTTATCTACGACAATTAGCAAACGGAGAAAAGCACCACAAAGAAGCTGAAATCATGAATCAAAAGTTCGCATTACAGTTGAAAAAACATATTTAACTGTACAAAAAAACGGTGCCTTCTAATACAATCAGGGGCACGTTGGGCGAAAATAGAAAGAAGATGCTCTCTACACTAAATACTTCACACCCACCCGCCACGGATCTGGCAAGATCCAACAGTCAACTATAATTCAGTTTGCACACCCTATTTAAGTTAGTAGTGTATTTATCTCCATTTTTTCCTTCTGTCCTGGTTAGAGAAAAAGAGTGTTATCCAAAAGCACAACAGATTTACAAAACTAACCTTACCTTTGATTAGAAAACACTATCAAAAGCGACTTGGAATTGGGCGCTATATTGAGGCTTTGGGTTCGAAGCATTGGCAAGTCCTCTAAGCAGCCTCACAACATCTGAAGTATCATCAAGATAATACTTAGCCTTGCTTGGCTTCTGCCCAACAGTGCAGGCAAAAACCTCTGGAACTGTGGACCCAGATGAGTTAGAGACGGCATTTGATATGCTCTCAAACATATCTTCATCCGATCTATCGTCCCCTATACACACAACAAAGTCTGCTGCCTTGCCGTTATTGGCCAGTGCTGAAAGCACCTTCTCAGCTACCAAACCTTTCGTCACTCCCTAGAGATAAAAAAAGATGCATCAATGAATATCCATCCTTGACCTTATGTGTGCGTGTGCGTGTGTGCGAGCGTGAGAGAGAGAGAGAGAGAGAGCATACTTGTGGTTTTACTTCAACAATATGCTGCCCCCTTCGAACAACAGCAGGTTCATTCGCAATAACATTTTCCAAATGATCCATGAGTTCCTTGGCCTGGCAGGAGCCAAAGTCAGGGTCAGCATCCTGATGATGCCACACTAATGCACTTTCTTTAACTTCCATATACGATCCATCAGTCGCTTCTGTGTAATGTTTCATAATGGGTTCCACAATTTCTTTCCAATCAAGTTCAGCAGCTAATGCTGTCCACTCAGAGTCTTTGTCCCACCTGACAAACGTCCATTTACATAAATATATAAATAACCTACTAAAAATGTACAGAACATATTCTACAAAGGAGAAGTGTAAGCAGAATATTCTATTGAATACCTCAGAAAGTACCCATGTTCAGCGGCCAGTCCCAGCTTTGCACAAGGAGCAAGCCAATCACTAAGAGAATTAATCCCTCTCCCACTAACTATAAACACAGTGTTATTAGGGTCATCGCACAGAGCATTAAGCACTTCCACCACTTCAGGACTGGGCGATTTGACCATGGAAGATTGAGACACAACAGTGCCATCATAGTCCAGAAAAATCGCCCTTCTGTCTGTCCTCCTATACGCTGAGACAATATGATTAACCGATAGCTTCCTAAAACTCGGCGAAAGCGATATCACTCTGAAACCCAGGCCCAAACCAATGCCCCAACACCGCTTATCATAGTGATCCTTGCAAGCTCTCTCCAAGTCTTGCATGAAGCTGCGGGCCCAGTAAGCCACGTCATGAGAACTAACATAACGATAGTGTTTCTCATGACGCAGTTGCTTTTCTGCATCAGGTATGGTGATGGCCATGTTCATAGCCTCAGCAACTGCGTCGATATCCCATGGATTCACCCTAATAGCTCCACTTAGAGATGGAGAGCAGCCAATGAATTCAGAAACAACAAGCATGCTAGTCCTTGGAGATTCCACTTTTGCACCCATTGCCTTATCCATATTAGCAGAGCTCTGCCTGCAGACAATGTATTTATACGGGACCAAGTTCATCCCATCCCTTACTGCATTTACGATGCAGCATTCAGCCATAGCATAGTAAGCAGTCTTCTCGTAGCGAGGAGCAGGCCGATCAATCAAAATCACAGGCTCATAATCAGCACTACCGTAAATCTGATTGATTCTTTTAGCAGTTGAATATGTTTCCCTTTTGGCTTCCTGCACATCCTTTCCAGAGCTCCTAGCAGGATTAACTATTTGAATGAGCACCAGTTTTTTCTGAAGCTCTGTATGCTGCTGTAAGAGCTGTTCAAATGCTAGCAACTTCAGACTGATGCCTTTAAATATATCCATGTCATCAACTCCAAGTATCAGCTTCTTTCCCTTGAACCTTTCTTGTATTTCTTTCACTTTATTGCACGTCGAAGGCAGATTCATCACAGATTCCAGTCTACCCATGTGAATACCTACTGGAAGGATTTTTATGTACACTGTGCGGCCAAAATAATCCAGTCCAATGTGCCCCCTCTTAGACTCATAATCCAGGCCCAGCATTCTGCCACAACAAGACAGGAAATGACGAGCATAGTCAAATGTGTGGAAACCTATTAAATCAGAATTTAGTAATCCTTTCAGGATTTCGTCTCTAACAGGCAGTGTTCGGTATATCTCTGATGAAGGGAATGGGCTGTGGAGAAAGAACCCAAGCTTGACTCGATTATAGCGCTTCCTTAAAAAGGTAGGGAGCACCATAAGATGGTAGTCATGAATCCAGATGAAATCATCCTCTGGATTGGCTATTTCCATGACTTTGTCTGCAAAAATCTTATTTGCAGACACATAAGCCTGCCACATTTGCCTGTCAAATCGATCTCCATGATCCGAGCACATGGGTAGCATGTAATGAAAGAGGGGCCAGAGATGTTGCTTACAAAAACCAAAATAGAACTTTTTCTGTATATCCGAAGGAAGAAAAGTGGGAACACAGTTGAAATCATCTAGAAGTCTCTGTGCAATCTCTTCCTGCTCATTGGCTTCTATTTCCACCTTGAGAGATCCCACATATATTACCTCAGTCTCGGGTGAAAACCCATCCTTCAATTGGAGATATAGCGAATCTTCATCCAGACTAAAGCGCCATTTGCCAGTCCCGTGATCCTTTTGAGCCTGTAAGGGCAACATGTTTGCCACGATAATTTTCCGCTCACGGGTAACACATGATGTGCTATCTGAGTCTGCATCGCTGCTCCCATTGCCATCAGATATAATGCCTGGAATGGTCATCACCCTTGGAAGACCTCTAGGAGTTTGGGGAACATTCATCAAATCTCCAGAAGCCAAATCAAAGAAATTGCCACACGACCTTGATGCCATCAAAAGTAAGTTTCCACGGAAGTTCTGCAAGCCTTAGTTTCTGAGAAAGTGTGGTGTGGTTCCAGGAAATTAATGAAGAAGCTGCCACTATAAATGTGTATTCAAAAGCCTACACAACAAGACAATGAATTAAGTTCAATACAGGTAGCATTTATTTAACATAAGTTGAAAAGTTACAATGAAGAGACAGCCACTGTAAATGTGTATCATCTAATGCATAGAGGGTCACCGATCAAGAAGAAGTATGAGATGTAACAGACAAAGGAAGCATGGAATACACAACTGATCAAACATGTACGAACTACAAGCAATACAAGGACTAACACACACATAAAAATAATTATAACTTAAGATTGATTTATAAGAAGTGAAGAATTAATTATCTGCATTAGTCGACCAGAAGCCACTTGATGTCCACAGTAGCACATGCACATCTAACAAAATATAAATATGGAAATACGTTTTGATCTTTAGAGACATCAATTAATACATAAAACTACTTAATAATTATTTCCCGAACAATTCTGGCAATAACAAGAAATATATTGCCAGAGCATGCAAGAATATGCATACCAACAAAGAAAATAATAGGTGAACTACAATATAAATTTGCATTAGAAAGACAGGTGGCACAGCGACATAACAGAAAGTTTGAAACTATTAAAAAACAGACATCGACCACCATAAACCAACTTAGATTTCACAATTAACACTCAACCAGAAGAAATAAGCATCCATATGTTGTTGCCACTAGAGTACAATGCTCTTGTTATATTCCTCGACTACTATAAAGTATACACTGTCATATAGTCCTCTCCCAAATAGATGTAATTATCAAACATTCTTTGAATATGAATGTACTTCAGGCTGTCCTACTAGGGACAGTACAAGTACAAGTACAATTGGTAAATTTCAAAACGTACATTTTAGCAAGTACAATCAATATTGGTTCGTCATACGCAAGCACAATCAGATTATCAATGTTTAGAGATTTTCTGGATAACCAAATTAGTTAATAAGATAATAAAAAGATAAATTTAGAGGTTATTATTCTCATACTTGGCATTCTAACCCACGTCAGGCACGATAAAAAGACGTAACTGAAGTGATATCCGGAAACAGACAAACAAACAAAACGATAAAACACAAATTATCGATTATAAAAAAACTTCCGGCTGACAAAACACTGTCATAACGACGTATGCCATGTTGCATGACCTCTGTACACAATCTTCTTAGCAGCAAAAGTCCATTCCTATCAGCAGATTGTGCTAGCCATGTATGCTATGCAATAATAATTTGGATGACGTACTACGACATTTCTAATTACAAACCTAAGACAGAACAAGACAGTTATGACCAAATCTTGAGGTGCACTGAATCTGTCAGCAGAAAAGGCCCAAAACCGCAGCAATATGTGCACGCGCCACACGACAGAATTTTAATTACATATGACAGCTTTGGTGACGTA
Source organism: Ajuga chamaepitys (assembly GCA_958295605.1). Classification (NCBI taxonomy): domain Eukaryota; kingdom Viridiplantae; phylum Streptophyta; class Magnoliopsida; order Lamiales; family Lamiaceae; genus Ajuga; species Ajuga chamaepitys. Next base: position 8,347,950 of record OY282508.1, read on the forward strand.
CCCCGACATACCTACTTTTGAATCCAAAACTGAAAAAAGCGACTACAATACCTCGCAAATGAAGAACAATTAACACGGCTTTTCATATTCTACCAAATGCAAGCAAATTACTCAATAGACCCATCATTACGCAGTAACACAAGAATGAAGCTAAAGATATGAGCTTTTGCCACAAACACATTTTGGGGAAGTTATATGGTTATGTTACCCCAAAATATTATACAAGAAACAGAAAATTATATTGATTAGCCTACCATATATGCGTAGATTTGAGCTTTTGCCACAAAACGCATTAAAAGAACGTTATATAGTTACATTACCCCCAAATGTCAAAGAAGAACATAACAGAAAATTATATTGTTAAGCGTATCGCATATGCATGCGAAAAAGTACAGGTAAAACTGTTGGATAATCAGTACAGAAATGATAGGATGCACCACCATATCATAAGATTACCTGCAACGACATGCTAATAACAGGTAATAAAAGCATAAGCGATTTAAAATTGCATAAAAAATTACCTTGAGAAAAATCACTACGCGCAATAGTCAATCCTCAAGTGTTACTCGTTAAACTTACACCATCCAACTCCTACACAACAGGAACAAAAAAACATCACAGCGTTGTAAGATAAAAAACAAATCAGATTGAGAAAGGAAAGCAAACACAACAAACTCCAATTTTTCCAAATAGTTGCTTAAAACTAGAAAAAGGAAAAATAAAACGACTCTTGGTATCTATTATTTTGATTCCTCCTCCACAACGCAATTAATAACATGAATCCAAACAACAACAATAGACGCAGAGCCGCTCACCGAGAGATCGCAATAGCCGTCCACGTCAGCACCGCGAGCAGTTCCGAATTGCTTCTTAACACAGCTCTAGATAGGGGAAAAGAAACTAGAGACACCGAACAAAGAGATAGAAAAATGAGAATTGTGAGGATTTTGCAGAGACGGATATAGTTTTCTAGAGAGAGAGTTTCTAGAGAGAGGAAGTGCAGAATAGGGAGAGTTGTAACGAGTATAGAGATAGAAAGAGAGAAATAGATAAAGTTCAATAAATGCAGTAAGATAGATAAAATGTACAACTTAGGAAAGAATAAGGTACAACAAGGTGAAGCGGTGGCAAAAATAAAATCAAAATGAGGTGGAAAAATGTGGCAAGAAGAATAGGATAGAGACGACGAGTTTTACTACAGTGCGGTAGTTTGAACTAACCCTGGTTTGGATCTTCTCTACTTTCTTTTTCCTTTTTCCAACAAACACCCTTGCTTCCTTGTTTATTACGTCAGTACCATTTTGGCCATTTACTTTCTAATCTTTTCCTTTTTATGTTTTAACTGAAATTCTGTTAATTAGTACTACTATTGCATACTTATATCAATATATATTTATATGCAGTAATTTTTTATAAATTTAATTCCATATATTATTGATGATATAATAATTGTATAACAATTAAACCGTCCCAAAAATAATTTTGTTTTAAAAATATTTTTTGTCTCAAAACAAAAATCTAAAATTGATTATTAGTGAAAGTACACTTATTTTTTTTATTTCACGAAATAAGTTATATACTCCACACGATCATAGACAAAGTGGAAATTAAAAAATTATGACATGGACAAAATATCCCTAGAAAATGTATTCATATAATGTTAACTTCTCTTTCTCTCTCCAACCTATCTTCTATTAATGATAAAATATTATAAAGTTTGTAAGCAAATTTGTTTTGATTGAACTAAAAGTAATATTGTAATAAATAGAAAAAATTGCTAGAATGACTTGCTTTTATAAAAAAATTGTTTTCTGTAAAATGACCTTATCTCGTGTGGTAAATAAAACAATGAGAATTTACATAAGAAACAAGACATTCATGTATTCCAATAGAAATTTGTAAAGTTCACTTACCCAAAAAAAGTTAATGGTGTTTTTTTTCTTTAAACCATAGTTGGTGGGTTTGTTTAAGGAAAAAAGTTGGCGAGTTTGACTTTAATATTCCTTTCAACACATAATTTTTCGCTATGTGAAAATAAGTTGTTCAAATTCGAATTTGCCTATTTTTTTTCTTGGTTTATCCTAACTTAATTTATCAGCTAATAAATAATAATTTTTTTCACAATCTCCACCTTTAAAAAAGTCAAACGATTCCACAAAATCTATTTTTCTTAACCTCTGTCTTCTGTGCTCGGTCAAAGTAGGAAAATTAAATCGGGATGGAGGGAGTACTATTTTTTAGTAGCTAAAACAAAATTTTAGCATACCTAGCATATTTAACATATAAAATGATACTATCTTCGCCTTTGTTAGTTGTTCTTTTAGGTTAGGGTGTTAAAATTAAGGGGTGGATGAAATGGATATTTGCTCAAATTTCTTAAATTATACTCCATCCGTCTCGGCTTAACTTTCCTACTTTGACCGGACATGGAGGTGAAGAAAAAACAAATTTTGTGGAATCTTTGATTTTTTTAAATGTGAAGATGGTGTAGATTGTGAGAAAAATTTGACATTTGTGTGCTGGAAAGTTAAGTTGGAACAAACCAAAAAAGAAAGTAGGAAAGTTAGAACAGAACGGATGTCTTAGCATTCGTTCCTTTATATTATATCACTTTCCAAATACTAAGGGATACTATTGAAAAATTTATGGAAAAAAAGTTAAATGAACAACTACTTATAAATATATCACAAAATCTAATTGAACAACTAAAAAAAAGAAAGATAGTATATACTCCCTCCGTTTCATAAAGAATGTCATTTTAACTATTTTTGGAGAAATTAAGGATTGATATTTAATTGGTATGTTTTGTGAAATGAGGAAATAATCAACTAAATTAAGTAGGTTGGTTAAGATAATATTGCAAGAATTGTATTTTTTTGGTAAAGTGATACTTATTGTGAAATTTTTCAAAATATCTAAAATGACATTCTTTATAAAACGAAGGAAATACTATATAACATGGATTTATACAAATAGTAATACATTAGTTCCGCTCACTATTTACTTCAGGATTTGCTAATAGGCCTAACAAATAATGTGTTAATATTAATTATATTTCTTATTTATTATAAATAAGTGTAATCTTAATATACTAGCGATGATCATTAACATGTATTCACGATAAATAGGAAAAAGTAATCTCATTTAAGTTATATACCAATATCGCAGTTCATCCGAAAAAGCACTGTTTAAGTTATGATTTGTGAGAAATTAATATTTGTTGATAAATGAATTACTAAAGTGAATATGGTGAGTAGGAAGGTCATTTTTGGCAAATAAAGTAGGGGTAGTTTTGGGGACCAAGGTTTGATTGGTCATAATAAAAAATGTTATCCATCTAGCAGTTCGTTTTCACACATTGTTTTATTGAAGTAGGTGTGCAACAAGTCCTTTCAAATATTTTAATTGGATAATTTAGGTCAAATGTAGATAAGCAATCGCTAGTGCTTCCAAATTCTTATTTAATTTGACGCCGTGACAACAAATAAATATAAAAATAAAAAGTAGCTTGCATCTTTTTCGCTATGAGAATAGATATACACACAAGTTTTTATACTCATTTAAAATTACCAAGGGAAGACATTCTTAATTTTGTTTGCTGGGATGTTTGTGCTACAACGCAGGTATTTAGTTGGCCATTTTTAAAATATATACGATTAAATGAATAAAAGAAAATAACGACGGTGTAAATATCATATCAATATTATGACGATGGTGAGTAAAGATTAAAAAATCGTTGAGATTAATTGATACTGATAAAAAAATAATTGAGACTAGATTTATATTGTATTATTGAAAAAATATATTAGTAATGATTGACCGATTAGTGATAGTGTTGTGATTCACAAAATAGAGTGGAGTTTTATTTGTTGGAAATGAACACATCTCATATTTATGTACATCCTAGAAAAAAATTAGTTCTGATGGATACATTCATACATTCTCAATCCAAACCTGCGCGATCCATTCCAAACATTCGTTTAGTTTGTTTGGAACTAGAAATTGGTAAATGTGTATTTGTTTATGGATTGAGAGGGGCGTGATAAATTTGGGTCTGTAAATTCTAGGACTTGCAAATTTTAAATGATTTTGTAATTCTTTTGTTTGTTCTAGCATCGAATATGATATTTTTGTAAAACGTGAAATTAGTATGCTGAAAAAATAACGAAATTTTATTGTTTTGAGTTTTATGGAGAGGGGGGGGGGGGGGGGGTAAAGAGAGGGTAGTAGAGAGAGAAAATAGAATTAGCTTGGATAATAAGTGGACTAAGAAATCTTAATTGTAAGTCCCATCCCAAAATTAAATCGGGATGATCCATCCTCTATGTAGACGGACAAATCCCTAAACAAATATACCCTAATGCTTGTGTTAATGTTGCATTTAAACTTTAAAATCCATTTGGCTACAAGTACATGTATTTGTTGATAACAAGATACTGCAGTATTCATTTTTAGTTAGTTAAGACCTTGTAATTCAGATCAATAACCAAGGATCAAATTGCACCAAACTTTTCTTAACAAGAAAATGTACTATAAAAAATCATTTTTTGTTCAATAAATGGGATCCAAGCGTAAAATCATTAATAATATATCTTTAGTTACATTCAGAAAAAAATACTCCCTCCATTCTGCCATAATTTGCATACTTTCCTTTTTCGGTCGTCCTACCCTATTTTGCACACCCTTAAAATAAAAAGGAATCTTACAATCTTCATCCTTAAAATCTCCATCCTCAATCTCCACCTTTAAAAAAGTCAAAGATTCCATCAAATCTGTTTTTTCTTAGTATACGTGTCGAAGTAGGTGTGCAAATTAAGCCGGGACGAAGGGAGTACATATTAAGGCCGTTCAATTTGTCATGAATATTTTATGGTCCTTCATTGCTAAAATTCGACTTTTACGTGTAGTTCTTCCGTAAGACGAGAAAATAGGAGTTTGTTTCTTATTTTACATTTTAGATTCGAAATTGTTGTACTCCTAGTGCCTCTACGTGAGGCGAAAGAGAAAAATATGAATTTTATTTGTTTTTTCATGAATATTCAAATCTTAGTGAAAATCCGACCGAAAGTACATAGCAATCATTTAAACGTATTTCTTGTGCGCAATAACGACGTTATTGAAAATACGCAAAAACCACATTCCACAATTTATATGAGATAATTTATGAGAGATCAGGACGGACTCCCGACAAGTAGTCGGGTGCAAGCCATAATCTCGAATATTGAAAGAGAGTTAAATACATTGTTTAGTTTATTTTATTTTGTAAAAATAAGAAATGTCTACACGTAAAAATCGCTAAAGCTGAACAACTAGTGTATATCGTAATGGCAAGTTGCACCACTAACCCGACCCACAGTGGAATTCAATAATTACTAGTACTAATTTGAACCATTAATTAATGCAATAAAGCGACAATCTTCATATATATCCTTATCATTGAAAATAATAAATACAAAAAATGTGCCAACTCTAAAATTTAAATTTAAATTAAAAGTTGATGTATGGTCCTCTATAAGGCTAGGGTTGGCAAAATTAATGAAAAATTATATAGAGAGGGAGAGAGATAAAATGGAAAAAAATTGGTCCAATTTGATTTACAGGTCTAGTCAGCTCAATATTTTAGATGGATTGAACAAAATAATTTTAATCCAAATTATCATGATAGGACCAACCTTATAAGTTAATGGGCTAGCTTAAAACTTTTAGTATATTTTAAGAAATAAATTGAACTAAGTTAATTAGCTTTCGACCTCCTAAAATTTTGATCTAGCCGACATATAATATTAATCTGGTGGGTCGAGCTATCCGAATGGGCAGCTGGGGGAATGAGATGCGGGGTATGAGTTATGAGAGGTGAAGAGGAACATGTGTAGCTCTCCTGGAAATCAAGAATTGTTGCATGTTGTTGCCTTTGAATAAATGCACTTTATCCACTTATCCTTTTCCCCTTTCCCTGATGTAATTATTGCATTTTTTCATCAATTAATTCAACCTAAATATACTTTGTAACAATTTTTTGCACATGGCAAAATCTTTCAACTGCATATTAATATATGCAGCTGGAATATATGATGGATCTTGCTAATATTAATGGCCGCTTTCTCTAACCTACACCTGCTTCACTCATACCATTATATATATATATATATATCTTCCCTTATCCTTAGTCGGCCAATTTTGTTTTTACCCAATCTCGTCTCTTTAATTTTTTATTTTTATTTATATGTAGGTCACAAAATTGTTAGGAAACATGTATTTAATTATATTATAATATTTTTTCCATTTAAATGAATTTATAAGATATTAGAGGTGTTTGTTTGTGGTTGGACCGATAATCCAATTTAGTCCTTTAATTAATCATTGTTTAACTAACTCGTACACACCTCATCACATTTGTCAAATATATTTTAATCTTTAACCAATCACTCTATAACTAACTCTTATGCATATTCCAATTAAATATTATAAACAAACCTCCACCATTTTGTACAACCAACATAATGAAACAACCCATTTTTATCCCCAACTTAATTTCCCAAACCTTATTTACTTGAGTCTGATAGTCCCTCAAGACCCAAACCGTAACCATCCACAACCATTATTATTATTGATATCAACGACCTTAGGCTTTAATCAAATAGTTTATTTTTTAAAAATTACATAATATAGTCTTTGTTGTAGCGGGAAAAATGTATGTATGCATATATATAGGCAATGTTTGGTTGGGCTGGGGTGGTTGAGTTGGGGGAAGTGGCTGAAGTTAGTCCTGGGGGTGTTAGAGAGTGATGTTTGATTGGGTGGCTGGGGTTGTGGTTCGAGGGTGAGATTTAATTATTAATTATAAAATGTGATGTGATATGTGTAAGAGGTACTTATTAATGATTGAGAGAATGATTAAAGTAGTGTTGAAATTTGTGATTGATGTCCTCCCACCAAACCCTAATATCCCGACTTGACAAAAAAAAAAAACATAAGGTTGAGATGACCCAACCTCTCATAGCAAACATGCCCATAGTTTTTGTTGTATTCTGTTTTTGTTTCGCTCTTTTGTGGAAGTGAGTTCTATTGGACATAGCACAAATTGGTGTGGGAAACATTAATTGCAATTATTTAAAAAAAATAGATAAAAGCAACTTAAAATAAGTGAATATGGAGCATATTTTAATAAGAAGAGGGTAGAATTTGGGAGTGGGGGTGGGGTAGGGTGTGGATGAGCAAAGACAGCACGCCGCGGCTCCGCTGGCATTTACGGTTTCGGATAAGAATTCTCACTAACAAACCTTTTTTTATTCCTTATTCTTTTCGTCTCCAAATCAAAATTCTAATACTACACCAATTCATTACTATCACAATTTTTTTAAGCATCCTTCCCAAAATAACAAAATTAATAATAATATCCCACGTTTATATTTCTAAACTGATGGAACTCAATATATCTAGAATCACTTTTCTTTATTCTTCCTCCCAAATACTCATACCAATGGAAATTTATATAATTACTTACGGTTGCGTTTGTTAATGCTTTTTTCCTGTGCGCATGTGGAACTTGACATCTAATTCAAATATTACTATTAAATATTATTTAAAATTACAATATATTTTGATCACTTTTTTGTTTTTACCGATGATTTAAAAATATCTTATTAATTTTATAACATTTTATACCAAACTTTATATCAAGAATTAATGCAATTACAAATTTCACATCCATATTTTTTACGCTCCACTTAATCCAAACATACTCGTGAGTCGTGATCCTTCATATAAATTTGATGTGGAAGTTGTTGGACTATGTCTACAATCATCCCTTAATTATTCCAACAATCTTCTCCTTCAAACAAATATTGTTCCCCCTTCCAAATTTTCCCTGTGTTCACACCCGCACAAGTCTTTTCTCCAATGACAAAATCTCCATTGAGTTGATGATAACTTTCATCGAGTCAACACCCTTAACCACTGAAGTTTTGGGCCACGTCTTATGTTATTCAATATTTACCACCGCTCGAAACTCCGCTATGTCTAGGGCAGCTGCGCTTGATCTATAGGGCCATGTCATCTCTTTGAGACTTATTTCCATGTTTAGTATGCTTGGTTGTTAGAAATTGATTTTATGAAAGTGAGCGAGTACCTAACTTTGACTAATTAAAAAGGAGCGAAATATTTAATTCGGGTGGGAATGAGTTATGGATGATTGTTGTACGTTCTGAGCAGATGATCGTAGTGTGGTGGATTTCTCAAAATTGAATTTCGATGAGTGAGAAATTTAAGCACGAAGATGGTCACTTACTAAGATGTGTGGATTTGTAGGAGATAGTAAATTATATTCCACATTGGAAAGACCAAAATGTTGAGTCTAGCTTATATGCGAGAGCACGAATAGGTTGTGACTTGTGAGTGACCAACACCTGCGAGTGAGCAAGCAAGCACAAGACACGTGTATGCGAGCTCGGCTCAGCCTCGACCAAGGCCAAGGCTAGGGCGTGGGCATGTGCATGGACCATTGGTCGGGTTCGTCTTTGAACCGGCTCGACGAAATTAATATTTTGCAACCCGAAAGTTCATTTTTTACTGACAATAGAGAACCATTAATGGGATTTTATGATGGTTTAACACCTAAAATGTAATGCATGCATTAATGTGGTGTAACACCTAGAGGTTACTAACTTCATTTGTAAATTTTAGATGGCACTTGAAGGCCTTAAAGACCCACTAAAGGGTGTCATAAATCTCTCATTAAGTGGGAATGAGTCTATATGTGAAGTCATTGTTTTCGTGCATGATAAACTTGATACACAAGTGAAGGAAAATAAACTTTTCTAAAATCTACATCTCATTGCATTTTCGAAAATCCTTGCATTCCAAATTTATTTTGCCATATAGAACTTTCCCCAGTTCTTACCAGATGTTCTAGGTTTTTGGTGCTTCTGGATTTGTGGTGCTACTCCCTCCGTCCCACTTTATCTTGCACACTTTCCTTAAACGGCCGTCCCACCTTATCTTGCATACCCCAAAAAAGGAAAGTTTTTATATCGACTATATCCTATATACGTACGAAAATAACAAAAATACCATTACTAAAATCATTTACAGAAATTAATTAAACATCCTAATTTTAACTAACTCAACCCATTTTAATTAACCTAACATATTTAGAATTAACCCAAATCCACCAAACCCACTACCCTATTACCCAATACCAGCCCAACCCAATCCATTATGTTTGCTGATCATCAATTCTGGCTCTCTCTCTCTCTCTCTTACTAACCCTCTCTCTCTCTATTCCTTGGTGTTCTCCCCCTCTTCATCACAAAATCCTAGCCGCAACTTGTCCCCTTCTTCGATTACTCTCCCACACCCACTCAGAGCACCACCCAGACGCCGGTGCTCCGGTCTTCTCTTAGATCGGAAAGTTTTTTTTTATTTTTTTTTATTTTTTTTTATTTTTTTGTTGTATAGCAGCGAAACCCTTTCTTTGATAATTAGGGTGTTATGCTTCCCCTTCATTTTAATGGAGGATTCTCCATAATTTCCTCAGATTTGTTACGACTCCGACGACACTGTTGTGGAGGAGTCCCAGTTTCCAACTGAAGGTTTTCGTGATGAAGGCTCGAAGTAACTAGATCTGGTTGCAGATCTGAGATTCTCGTCTGAAATCACAGACGAAGCTGCTTAGGTTGGTCCCGAAATTGCTAATCCGGTTGTTTGCACGAGTCCGTGGCTAGATTCGAGGAAAAAACGACAAAATTTTCAGGCTATGTTGACCTTATGATTCCCGATTCTCGGGCAGGTTATGAATTTCTGCCCTATTAGGCTTCGTTTATGTTGCTTGGTCCCCATTTTGGGGTTTTTGGTGATTTTGTTGACCTGCAACTGAAGTGGTAATATGCATGTTCCATTTGGTCACGGTTTTGGTTGATTATCATCTTATTTGGCTTGGTGAATCTGTTGGGATTGTTGGTTGCATGTTGCTGTTAGACGGTTTGGGCTAGGATTTTGGTGAAAATATTTATTGTGCCTATATGATGCTGTTGTGTGGCTGCAATTATTGAGCCAATATGATGCTATTTTTTTTTTTTTTTTTGTCTGCTGATAGGCTTGATAAATTTCTAATTATGCAATTAATTTGGTTTTTGACCAAGTTAATGTGGCTAATTAGTTTATGATGCTTGTGAATCTGTAGCTGTTGTGTGGTTGTTGTTATTATGCCTATATGATGCTGTTTTTTTGTTCAATTAGTTGCTGCTGCTTGTGTAGTGGCTGCTGTTTAGCCTATTTGCTTATGTTCTTTGTTGATAGCCTTTCACAATGCTTCTAATTATGTTATTCTCTTTCTTAGATTGAGTGAATTTGTATTTATTTTGCTCTTTAAGAAAGTGGGATGCATACAATGATTTGATACCCCTATGATGACATTTTTCTGAGGGGCTTAATTTGAAAACATCAAATCACATCACAAAAAATGCTTCTATTATAGTGTTTATGGCTTAAGCAAAACGTACACACAATAGTGTTTATGCCATGCACACTATACCAAAAGAAGCTTCCAAAAAAATTTCCTTAACAAGCACTATATATAACCTAAGGCAGCCTTAAGCCCACCAATTTGGTTTGTTCCAACAGTCTCTTCAATCTCTATTAAGCATTCAACCCCTTCCCTAACAGCAGCCTCATCAGCCTCCAAACTTTGTGGCAGATTCTCAGCCCTCTCTAAGGCTGCCTTACCCAAATGAGGTAATCTGTAGTTGTTATGCCCCTTACACTTTATTATCTCATTCATGCAGCCCTGCAAGCTTAAGAAAACATGATATAGTTTCCTTACCTCTAGATCATGATATGACTGAATTACATTTCGGCACAAGTTACTCAACTGTTTTCGATGGTCTTTCTTATTGTAGGGACTGAATAGCTCTGAAATACCCAAGATCCAACACATTAGTGTCTGGTGAATTGGGTGGATGACAGACAATCTTAATATCAAATCCATCTGCAGTGGCAACCTCTTTGAATTTTATATCTGTGTCTTTAATGTGTGTTTTGTCATTGTCTTGCTGTATGATGATATGCTTGCTTGCATTTTCTGGCCATTTGGATTTAATTGCGGGTATAATCTGCATGTTTGCTGTAATTTAGTTTATGTAAGGTCACCAAATGATTCCTAACAGCTTATTTGAAGCTGTTATGAACCATTTTTGGAGACTTACTAAGTGGGATGGCTAGGTGATGAAAATATAATCTGATAGCAACCACATATCTTTTGTAATATGCACGTCTTGATGACTTCCTTTGTGATTAACTCTATTGATTATGTCACAAGCATGCCTCTTTGTCTGTTAATACTGTTTCTCTTAGCCGATTCTTGAATTGTAAATGAGAAACACCCAATTTTCCTATCAAATTCAATTAAGCCTTGACTTGAGTACCTAGGCCTTGCAACTACACACATAAACATCACTTTCGTGATGTAATGTTTGCTTTTACAGCACCTATATGGGTCTGTTTCCTCTTGCAGCTTGTATTTTCTTTCACTGTCCCTTTGCATATAAAACCATTTCTCGTCGATTTGGACCACATTGTGCATCGTTTCATACTTAATCTTGTTTGTAAGACTATCAAAATGTAGAGAAGAGAGGCTGAATTTGAGCCTTTGTACCTGATTGGCTTGTGTGAGTGTTGGTCTAATCGCATTTGTATGTGGGTTTATTTTCCCAGCTTTTATTCGTCTCCCCACAACACTTTTGCTGACTTCCATTTCTGATGCAAGTCGTCTTATTGTGCCCCTGTTGTTAAACGGAATACCCTTCAGCCGGCTTATGTCGAGCTCTTTACTTACGACTACTTTATTCTGTCTTTTTGTATTGAAACTTATAAGAACATTTGCTGCCATTTGTTGTCTTGTAGCCGCCCAAATGTTATGAATGGTTAGATGACTAACCTCGAATGATGTTGCCGCCTCTCTAATTTGATGAACCACCCGATTCGTGTTGTTATCGATCAGAAATTGAGCAATCAAGGAGCGGTCTGACGGGGACAAATTCTTCCATCCTTTCTTGTTGCAAACCATACTGCTGCTGTTTTTTTTTTTTTTTTTTTTTTTTTTGCTGCTGTAATAGTTCCAGATTGAGCATTGAATGTGGCTGTTTCACATTCAATGCTCAATAAATAGGCTGTTGGTTAAATTTAAATTTAGGAGGGAAATTGAAATTTGTAATTTTGAGCCTTTGAGCTTTGTTTTTATAGCCATATATTACAAGCTTTAATCCGTTCTTTTTTTCCCCTTAACTTGGACTAGTTGAGTGTGAGGGAGGTTGATTGGAAGGTAGATTAGGAGAAAGCACAAGATTTAGAGTTGAATGGATAGTTCGGACGGTATGGTGGAAATCATGAATTGTAACGATCTATTTTCTTTGTTATTTTCCATATATATATATATATATATATATATATATATAATCGGAAAAATAAGAAGTTGCGTTTATTTGCTTTATTTTTAATTCTGTTGTTTAGAGGGGGTTAATTGTGAAAAGTGTAAAGTGCACTATCATTTTGGAATAGTTGTGTAGTCCCAAAGTGGTACTCTATTATAATTCATATTGAAAGCACATAGTGGATGTAGTGCCTTGACTATCTTGATGGGGTGAAGAACATATCTTTTAGCTTGTTAAGATATGGAGAGTGAGAAATGAGTGAACATTATTCGAGGGGTAGTTGAGTTAGGAATAACTCGATTAGTCCGAGTATGAGTCACTTTTCTCCAAAAATTTATCCGACCTTACCTTAAGCCTACATTACAATAAAAAAGAAAAGAACTTTATATTCTTTGTTCACGCGTGTCAAGTACGAAGCATAGGTTAGACAATCGCCAAGCATATGATAGACTATTCATGTGATTCAATTTGAGCATAAACACGTCTCATTTTATACACTAGATATGAGTGATACACTTATCCGGTAAAGATCATCTATTTGAAGTGTCATGTTTGAAAAGTAGTTGATGTGTCCCCATGTCGAATATGCTCAATAATTTATGTTGTCTGTTTTTTAAAATATTCCGAGGCTAGATTCGTCGCCTAAATTGCCGTAATGCTTGAGTTCTTCCTTTTGTCAGTTTAAGCTTGGGGGATTATGATACACATCATGTATGCATGCATTTAGGTCGATTTAGATGAGCATTTTATAGCATTTACATGTATCATCCAGTTTATGCTTAAATTCATTAAATTGTGCAGTATGACATGTATGTGCTTGTTTTGTAGCTAATTAGGTGTTTTTTAAGCCAAAAATACTTTTCGACGAAGTTTGGCGAGCATACGAGCAAGAAAAGTGGTGAAACGATATTTTTTGGAGAAAGACCCACTCGGTGGAATAGGTAAGGAGGACAAACTGCAAAAATTGAAGGTGCCATTCGGTCAAGTAGGACAGGTTCATTCGGTTGATTGGCGAGCTTTGAAGATGGACTCAACTAAGTCACTCGTGCTCACTCGGTCAAGTAGCTGGTTTGTGCCAAGGCAGAATATGGAGTAAAAGTCTCACTCGATCGAGTGGGTAGGTCGACTCATGCATTTTCATGCATTTTATCGGCCCGTTTAAACCCCAATCTTTCCCAACTTATAAATAGAGCCTCTCCAAGTAAAAAAATCATCATCGGACATCAGAGAAGTCTTCTTGGAAGCTTGAATCGAAGGGTAAGAAGCTCGAAGCGAAGACGATTGAGATTGAAGACTTCAGGTTTTGTTATTTTTATTTATTTTCAATTTCTTCTTATGTTTATCTATGAACATATATTTGATCTTGTTATGAATATGAGTAGCTAAACACGTTTGTGTTTTAGGGCTAGAAAGTAGGTTGCAATTGGCTATGTTTTGATTGTTTTATTTTATTCTAGCCTCCGTTCTATATGTTTATCCTATGCGCTTGTTTTATTTTATTGGATTGATTGATCTGGCCAATTTACTATATTCTACTTGCTTAATAACTCGACGCCCGAGAGGAGAGGGTTTTTAATAGGCATATGACATATAACATAAGTATTTATAGTCGATCGAGAGGAGTGATATATCTGTGTAGGCTTTAGTTTAGGATCTCTTTGGAGCTGCGTATGCCATAGTTAGCCCGAGTGGGTAACTATTCATACATGAACACGTTAGCTTTATCCGAAAGGAGGGCTAAATAGAGTAATGCCGCCTAATAAACACTTGAATTTGGTTTAAAGGTCTAGAATAATAGGATAAGTATACATAGGAAATTGTAACTGAAGTCAAACCTTAGAACCTGTTCTCCCATCCTATTTATTCCTTCGCGATTATTTGCTTGCTTCTTTGGAGCATTTTATTTACTTTATTATTTTGTGCACTTTAATTTCAGGTTAATCAACACAATCATCTTACTCGAGAGCCTAGATAGGATTGGTCTATTACGATCAAGGTATTAAAGTGACACAAGTGTACAGTCTCTGTGGGATCGACCTTGATCACTACTAGTTGTAGAAGCACCGTAGACTTGTGGTAATACTTGGGTTAGAAAAAAAACGTTGTCAAGTTGTTGGAGATTTTAAGCTATCGGTGGTTGTCTCTGAGGCATGTCGAGCCGCTCCAGCAATTTTGTTAACTGGTTACTCACGTTCCCAGCAAATCCAGGTTTGCTCTCGAGGCTGCTCCACTCATTCTTCACCACTTCCTCACATTTGCTATCCATTGGCTACATCTTTTTTAATCGAAAAAGTTTCGCCTTGGCTTACCTTGCATACCTCGTCTTTGTCTATCTCTAGCTACAAGCTCGCACATGACTGATGCATAGTCCGATTTGAATCTAATTACATGGCGACCTCGATAATATCCAAAACATTTCTTCCATGCATCATTGGCTAAGTATCGATCTAATTGGCACTACTCGTTATTTGTTGCCTACTGGCCATTCATCCATGTAAGTCGATAATCATAGAAACCTAAATCTTCAATGCCATTATCTGATAAAGAGTTTTGAAAATTTCGCATTAAAAACACCGGTTGCCAACTTCCTCCTTTCTTCTCTAATAACCATAGGATCTCATTGAAATCCCCAAATACTAACCATGATATCAATGTCCAGATTCAGGGTCCGAATGAGAGACCAAGTGCGCACCCTCAGATATTGCTCAGGTCACCCATAAACACCACTTATATGCCAGTTTTGCCTATTACCATCTACAATTATGTCCGTCGATATGTGTTGTTGTGAATAGGAGGTGAACTTGAGGCCGAATGGGCTTTTCCATAGCGTGCATAAACCTCCCTCTTGTGACCGTTGTTCGCCTTCACAGGAAACAAAGCAACTTAGAAAGTGAAGTCGTCTATTTTTCAAATTCTTCATTTAGCGTACAGTTAACTTTGTTTCCCTAAGAAAGATTACATTTGGGTCTACCTTATATAGGATCTTTTGCAATTCTCGAACTGTCGCTCAGTTCCCAAGCCCGTGATAGTTCCAAGCTAGGGTACTCATGGTTGTCGTTGGGGCTGATCTTCAGCCGCTGTGGTTGAATTCAATGTATGTATGCCATATGACGTAGCTGGTTTTGCCCTCTTAATTTCATCTTGGATCAACCCTATATCCTCATTTCTCTTCGAACAGGTAATGCTCAATGCTGCCACTTATTTCATTCCTTCAACTTGTGATTTTTTCACAATTGTCACCTTTCTCCAGTATTTTGGTGGGCTAATAGCATCGGTCTTAGGAATAAGGAACATTTTATAGTGATATGTATCATAGCTTGGTGATTGGTAGAGTTATCGTAGGGTATCCTTGGGTATGAGGGGTTCACCTAATAGAGCGGGTCGCATCTGAATGGATTGATTATTTTTTTAGCAGATCCAGATAAAAAACAATAATGACCATCAAGACTACATAGGAATATTGTATGAATCGTAATCACCAGAAAACACCCATAGAAAATGATAAACATGAATTCGGAAACTTAGTTGATCATTTTTTATGGCACAACCAATGACAAATCCATCTCTTTATGAGCATGATATCGGGGAAGAGATCACCGGGGATCTCGTCGGGTCCTAATCTAGAGGATAGAAATCTCCAATGCAAGGGAGTTGTAAACCCTAAGTAGAGAGGGACGGGGTTATTTATCAAGGTAAGGGTTTTCTTTTTCTATCACTTCTTCGTTCCTACTTTTACATTGCAATCTTTACATCCTTTATATTCCAACGTTTTCTACTAATATATATACAACGGGAAGTTCCAAGTAATAATTTTAGTCATTATCATTTAAATAACATGCAGGTCAACAAATTAAATTATTCAAGCGATACATACCTATCTATTGATTAAAATTTGTTCGTAATGGATGCACACATGGTATACATTTATCTTATCTTCAGTTTATTGGAATTTTCGGTGGCGATCCTCCACGTAACTAAAAGTATAAAAAATAACTCTATTGAGAAAGTAAACAAATACTCCCTCCGTCCCGACTTATTTTGCACACGTTCCGTTTTCGGCCGTCTCACCTTATTTTGCACACCCCTAAATAGAAACTAATTCCCCCAATCTTAACACTCAAAATCTCAACCCTCAATCTCAACCTTTAAAAAAGTCAACGAAAAAGCAAAATTCATTTTTTCTTAATATCCGTTCCCGGTCAACTATGCAAAATAAGCCGAGACGGAGGGAGTAAATGTTAGTGTGATTAGGTAATATTGAAAAAATTAAATAATCTAATATGACGTTGTTTTAATTTACTATTTGAAAATCAAAATTAGATTGACATCTCAAATTAACGTCATTTTGAGTGTGAGATACAATTGGGACATCATAATTGAAATATATGATTCGAAATGCATTTAACAGATGTCCGTCTTAACTAATTTCAATATATGTACTATATATATAGACATAACTATATGGTTTTTTAATGAAAGAAATTTGCATCAATCGCATCAGATAGCATAAATACAAAACTCTAAGTTGAAAATCCAGCCTTAACCCAGATTTGAGGGGAAAATATGGATAAAAAAAATATATAGAAAAGAAAAAGAAAACAACATGTTGCAGTACTATAAGTTTCTAAGTACAAAAATTGGATCAAATTGGATACTACCACCTACTGTAAATCTTTATTTATAACCAACCAGATCACTATACATAATTATAATTGCATGCCGAAAGAATAGGCATTATTGAAAAGTCTTAAAGAACTTATGATGTGCCATTTACAATTTGATCTATCTTATGTGTTGATCTTGTAACCGAATGTCATATTTTTTTATTGATGTATACATGAATGTTGACATATAGTTTGATAGGATTTAATCTCTAATCGAGGTACTAATACGGGCCATATTATTGAAATTATGAGTCATAATAACTTAATAAGTAAAAAACCATTATTGTGAGACATGGAAAACTATGTAGAGTGAATGACATAGAACCGCAATGATTCGTGTTAGTCTATATCTGATATCAACATTATGATCTGACTAATGAACTTAAAACTTATCTTTATGCTGCGCAAATTAAATTAAATCATTATTAATACCAGGAAAGTTCAATCTGTCACATGTCGTTATTTAAGTTATGAAAGCTTAGTCTGTCACTTTATCCAAATGAGAGAATGTGGCCCACGTGTCATTAAATTATTCTTCGATTCTTTTATCAAGAAATCAATCTTATAGAACTTCAAGATAAGCGCCCTAAGTTTTTATGTTATTGAAATGTGAAAATCATAAAATTCTAAAATCTATATTTTATTTTATAATCTCAACGTGATTATACATACATATACACATCTTACTTGCTTTGCTACATGAATTTCATGTTAAAATTTCTGCTTCATATTTTCCTTTATTAGATTTTGTTATTTCCCTTATGCTTAAGGAATATGTAGAAGTATCGGACTGTGCTCTTTGGGTAAACTTTCAAACCCATGATATTCGAATTCCGCACATGCTTGACTACTTCACCTTAGGATAATTAATCCCTATTTGATTTACATGAAATTCTATATTATATTTATCTAGATCTGTATTTGTATTCCTGTCTCCTTAAAAAATTCAAATGCGCACACACACACACTAGGTTATCTATGTTCTAATCGTATTACATGATACCATCATATGCGAACACTACAACAAAAATTGGTTAACACTACGGTCAAAAATCGTAGTTAAAGGCATAAACTGACCGTAGTGGTACATACCGTAGTCGTAGACCCTCTACATATAACTACGGTTCAAAACCGTAGTGGTTAATAATAAAGACTACGGTTATGAACCGTAGTCGTTCTCGAAGTGTATTCGCACAGCATAAGACTACGGTTAGAAATTTAATATGACTACGGTTGAAACCGTAGTAATATAGGCTAACGACTACGGTTGGATGTAGAGGGTCTACCACTACGGTATGTACTACTACGGTCCACAATTTCATTTTACTACGGTTGGTACCGTAGTAATAGATATGAACGCCTACGGTTTAAATTGGATTTATTAACCGTAGTAATTGGAAGTGGCAACCGTAGTTGTATATTGAATTGACTACGGTTTTGGATCTCATTCACCACGGTTTGAAATGTAGTAAAAATGAAGTAAGACTACGGCTTCTTGTTATTCATCGACTAATTTACCTACTTATAGAAAAATTTAAATAAAAATATGGAACTCAAAAAACAAAAATAAAACAAATTTAAATTAATTAATTAATTTTATTTTCTTCTTTCTCTCATTTTCCTTTTCTTCTTCTTACCCAATAATGCACCACCTCCACCACCACCAGACCACCACTAATAGAACATCAGTAACAACACAGGGGCAGAGGAGAGGCGGAGCGTGGCTCAGATTGAAACTCTTCAGACCTTTCCCAAAAGATTGAAGCTCTTCAGATATAATTTATGTGTTTTGGGGTAGGCTGACCATGATCAAGGAGACGTCGTGGCGGCAGAGACGGTAGAGGTGGTTTGAAGAATTCTCTAATGGCAGCGCCGGTGATATGGTTGCCGATCTCCATGATGGTGAGAATAATTAGTGTTGCTATTTTACCGCATTGGTATTGATATGATATGGAATGTGCATACAAAGGCGGCTTAGTTCTTGTATCCGGGAATAAAAGTCTCATCTGCAACATAAATTCATTGTTGCTTATTTTGTTTCTTAGAAAATTCTAGAAATATGAAAAAACACTAACTTTTTTCTTTTCCTTTTGCATTGCATAGGTATATTTTCTGATGGGCTTAACCCTACATGTGTTTTGGGTAGGCCGTCCACGGTGAAGGAGACATTATGGCGGCTGCGACGGTGCAAGTGTGGCAGTGGTAGCTTGCATTACTGCCTACTAGTGGTGGTGGTGAGTATTGGGAAAGAAGATAGAGGGAAAAAAAAAAAAAAAAAAAGAAGAAATTTCTGAAGAAGGTGAAAGAATAAGAAGAAAAAAAATAAAAAATTCTAGTTTGTCATTTAACGATGTGGCCTGCATCTGGATAATTCTTTTCCACATAGACAACTTCACCGGAAGTCTCAAATTTCTTCATCACGTGCGTGCCACATGACTGATTTTGGCCAAATTAACCGTCTACAATAGGCAATGGCCTTAAATTGAGCAAATTTTGGAACATGCAAGACTAAATTTAATATTGTCTGACATAAAAAATATTTTCTGGGCAAGTCCTACCATACATGACTAATAATTATTTTTCCATATGTGTGTATCATGCGTTAGTTTTTTTTTCCTTAACCATTGCAGGGTAGGACTTCACCAGTTTTGCGTAGTTAATAGTGTTGTTTGAGAGTTTATGAGCTCTTAAAATGTGTTCAAAAAAATAAGATGTTAACAACATATAAAATGTAAAAATAAGCTCTTTAAGCTAATAAAAAAAAAAAAAAATTCCTCTTGTCCGTCTTAAATTTACATATTACGAGTTACACTCAAATTTCACATCTACATACATATACATATGCTTTATACACACTACACACATTCCACATACACTACACACATTTAACATATACTCACCCATTTCACACACATTTCTCACACAATACACACAGTTTCCTAACTAATCAAAATGAGCGTTTGATAGTAACTTTCAAATTAGTCCCCAAATTCATAGCTAAATCAGTTCTTTTAATTACAAGCTTATAAGCTCTTTTATCTAACACCTTATTAATTATAGGCCCTTGAAAAAATTACATCTTATAAGCTCTTAAAAACGCTTATAAGATGTTTGAAATAAGTTTAACGAACAGTCTCTAAGCTGGATTGATGCGTATAAAATATCATATGAGATTATTTATTTCAAATTATGGCCATCTACATTTTAAAATGATCATTACATGCCAGCATATTATGCGGCATTATTAATTAAGTAACATTATTAATTAACATAGAGTATTTAATGATTATTTTGGAATACCGGATGAAACAACACAGAGGATTAATATTATAAAATATTGATGCCCTCCAAGCAACGCTAATAACAACATAATATAAATAAATTAATAAGGAAATATGATGGAATTTCATGTTGAGATTTCCTATTATGAAATACTAACTCCGTCTTTTTTTATTATTATTTTGTTTTTTTAACTAAGTTTTAGCTTTGTGTAACCTAATTAAGAATAAACCTTCAACTAAATATTCGCTCGTTATTGAAATTCCTTAATTTCCTCCCCTTTGTCCTACTAGGCTAATAAATTAGATATTCTTAGGAAAATAGTAAGGATAGTATTGAAAAAAAATATCAATTTATAAATATTTCACAAAATTTAAAACTGCTTAGAAAAAAATGAAAGGAAACTAGTAGCTGTCCAAAATTTTCGTTATGGTTTATTATTGAATAGTGTGACAGTTGCATACTTCTTAAATTATTTATAAATATAAAATTATATATACTAAAGTTATTCGATTCTTCCATGCGATTTACTGATTAAATAAATTCTTATTATTTATAGATAAATTATCTTATGGAATAACATCAAGATGAATAATAAATATTAAATTCTAGCAAATAAAAATATCTATATTCAATATTGATTTGTTCTTGTGTGAATCTCAAAGATACTCGTAGTTTGCCATATCATTCTTGACTTATTTGAACACCCACAAATAATTCAATTAATTATTTCTATGAAAACAAACACACAAATTATTTGAGAAATAACACAAAATAATAAGTAAAATAAAATGAATAAATTTATAAGAAATATAGATTTTTTTATTATTTAAATACTTCTATATCTTTTTGTGTAACGCCCCAATCCCATTAATTCGCGATTGAAGTGCTACTAAAATTTTCTTTTCTTTCAATTAAGTAATAAATCAGATAAAGTGCGAAAGCATGACATAAAATATTTATCGGATAAAAGCAGAAATTGTATTGACAATAAAACACTGCCAAGTAGAGGTGTCAAAACGGGTCGAGCCCGTTGGGCCAGCCCGCCCCGCTATACATAATAGGTGGGTTGGGTTGGATATTTAGAGGCCCGTTGAAAAGCGGGCCCAAACGGGCTGGCCCGTTTGGGCCGCGGGCTAGGCGGGTTGGGGCCGGGCCGGGGCGGGCTAGCCCGCTTAAAAAAAAAAAAAAAATTAATGAAATTTAGTACTACTACTAGGGTTCAAATGGACTAGCCCGATTTAAAAAAATAAAAAATTAATGATGAAGATGGAGAAGAAGAAAATGAAGATGATTTTGATGATGTAATGGTTAATGAACTCTACTATACTTTCATTTTGTGAACTTTTTATGTTGGATTTCGAGTTATTGATTATGGACCTATCACCTATGATGGATGTGATGAATGTTTGTGAACACTTTACATTGTTTAATAGCTATTATATAATAAAAATGGTTAAAAAAAAAAGTCAAAAAAAGGTGGGTTGGGTTGGGTTGGGATTTGAAGGCCCGCCATATAAAAAGCCCGCCCCGCCCCGCCCCGCCCCTCCCCGCCAAATGGTGGGTTAAGGTGGGTTGTGGGCCGGCCCGCCCCGCCAACCCGTTTTGACACCTCTACTGCCAAGACATATTTACACTAGTGGTTCCAAAGTTTCTAAGAAAATGAAAACACCCGAATTTTCTGACACATAAACTTATTTATATACATAGAAGAGGCAAAAATATCTTTAAGTTGCGGGTAGAAGAAGGAACCCGGTGACCTTTGCTGCAACAGCCCCGCCACCTCGCTCAACTAACCTGAAGATTTGTAATTATGGACATGAGTATAAACTCAGTGGGAACTTTGTAAGCAGTTATACTAAATGAAGGTGCACAATAATAAATACATCATTGACTTAGGAGTCCATCTTACGACTCAAAAGCCATATTGTTGGACTTAGGGGCCAATCTTACGACTCCCAAGTCCTACTCAAAAGCCAATCTTACGACTTAAGAGGTATCATATCAATAAGCCCGAACATATTTATCAAAATACAAGTTCAGTAGCATAATGTACTTACAAATAGCTCAGTTACCCACCTTTTATGCTTGCTTTACAATAGTTAAGTCGTGTGCGTCCCAAGGCCCGACCTGCACTACACCTAGCACATGTTGTTTAATTAATCACCATTACTTATCGGGCTTAGTATTTTTAAAAAATAATTATGTGTGGTATACTATTCTTTAAGTACAACTATTTTATTACAATCTCTAACGCAAAAGCCGCGTTATTATAAATTATAGCCCTAAATTAAAAGGCCTAATTAACTATTAATTTTAAATTATTAACAACATTTAATAAAATATTTTAACTAACATGCATTTTAAACAATAACTACTTACACAACCTAAAAGAAATAACTAAACTTATTAATCTACTTAAATCAAGAAAATAATTAAATTCCTAAATCTATATAAACTATAAAAATAATAAGAAGAAAATTATTAAAGAAGATATGCTTCAAAAGATTTTAACACTATACGATAAATTCCCAAAATATAGATCTGAGCGTTGTCGAAAATAAACTAATAAGGACCTCCTAGTTAAAGGAAATCCAATATTTAATATATATTATTTTACTTGTTTTCCTATGTTTTTCAAAAGAAGTTATTTCACTTCTTTTATAGGTGAATTTGTAGATCTTTTTAGAAAAAAGGTTTCGATGTGGGACGTGTTACAGGTAAGATTCAATATTAACAGTTTTCATTCATGTAGTCTAATTCATATTCATAGGTTAAGTTATTTACTAAAATTAGTATATGTAGGTTTTTTCACTAAAAATAGTATATTTATATTATATTATTATTAGGTTATGTATTTATATACGTATGTTATAAATTTACTAAAATTAGATGTTAAGTATATTATTATTTTATTATTACATATTCTTATTGTGTATTTTATTTAATTATGTTACTATATATAATATATTATGTTATAAATTAAACATGTTTCTTATTTCTTATGTCCGATGTTAATTTTAGGTTTCTATCATATATTTTTAATTTTCATTCTTTCGATGCTAGGAGTGCAGTTGACCTGGTACACCGCGGTCACACTTATTTGCCAAAATAAAATCATAAAATCTCATAACTTTGCAATTTAAGCTAAAATAAAATTGATAAAAATATTTTAAAAATGCAAAGAGTGTACTTTATTGCGTTTTAAAGATTCGGGGTATTACATTTTGAAATATTCAAGTAGTTAATATTATATAATATCACATTTTTACTTATATGAGTGCACGTATATATATGTAAAATACAAAGATAGAAAAAATTGATTAAGCCAGATATAAATAGTCTAAACCATTTAATAAAAAGAAAAACTATCTCTAGTTAAAGGTCGTGAAAATTTGATTATTTTGATATATTATATGTAAAAACATATTAAAAATAAAAGAATTATTAGTATTTTTTAAAAAAAATAAATGTTGTTAAAAAGAACAAACCAATAAAATGTCGACACTACAACTTGTCCTAGGGCCACACACATGGATAATCATTGAAAATGACTGATACTCAAGTGGAAGGTGTTAGAATATTTTGTGTTTTTTGTCAAAATCTCTTATATTATCAAAATCCTTGATATTGTTTTTATTTAATTTATCAAATTAGTAGATTTATTATTCGTATTAACATAGTTATGTTATTATTTAATTCCATTGTTTTGTTGTGGATAACACGTTAAAACTTGCATGTGAAGATTGAAGATATAATCCGGTGGATACAAATCTTAAAGATATTGTAGCAAGTAAAAGACAGTAAAAGACGTGGAGCAGAAGATAGAGATGAGAAGCACTAAGAGGGTGTTTGGCTGAGCTTATAAGCTCCTAAAAACATCTTATAAGATGTTTAGGAGCTTATAAGCCCTCGCTAAGTGTTTGACAAAAAAAGATGTTTAGGAGCTTATAAGACACAAAAATAAGCTCTAAGAGCTTATAAGATCTAAAAAAAAAAAGTTGCTATACCCCAACTTATTCTATCTTATTTTTTAAGATCTTAATTATTACACTCACATTTCACACACAATTCACACTTACACATACTACACACATTTCACACACTAACACACTACACACATTTCACACACTACACACATTTCACACACTACACATATTTTACACACTTCACACATTTTACACACACCACACACCACACACTACACACATTTCACACACTACACACATTACACACACTTCACACACAACACACACACTTCACACACTACACACACTACACACTATACACATTTCACACACTACACATATTTTACACACTACACACATTTCACACACTTCACACACTACACACACACTTCACACACAACACACATTTCACACACTTATCAAAATGTGTATTTAATATTAATTTTAAATTAGATCCCAAATTTATAGCTAAATCACTATATTCAATTGCAAACTTATAAGGTATTTTATCAAAACACTTTGTTAACTTATAAGCTCCTTACAAAATATATCTTATAAGCAATCTAGAAACAACTTATAAGATGTTAGAGGATGTTTAAAATAAGTTTAGACAAAAACTCTCTAAATCCGTAAGATGTGAAAGTATCATGGTAGCCGCAATTGATTGGTTAAAGTTGTTGGAGATATAAACATGTGGCGGAGGCATTATATAGAGATATGGGCCGGTCTTGTAGCTTGAGTTGAGGAAGCACAGCGCATGAGCGAGAAATCATCTTTCTTATAGTTTGATTTTGGTGCTTCAGCTATATTGTTCTAGTTAGGATTGTTGCATACAATTTTCAGTATTGTTTGTGTTCGAGAGATCTCATCCGATTTTCGGTGGTTTATCGTATAAGTGTTGAATAAATTGACGGGAGTCGTCGGGCGTTGTTGGTATAGTCTAGGATAGGTGTTAGGGAGTCCAGTCTTTTTGTAAATCATATCGTTATACGGAGTATAATAACAAAAGGTCCAAGGGGTCTGAGGGATTCAACCCCGTATTTATTTTAGTGTTTGTTTTTCTGTTTTTGTTTTCGCCAGTATTATTTTAGTGTTTGTTTTTCTTTTTTTTTTTTTGCCAATTTTTGTGTTGCAACGTAGTCAGTGCAGACATTAAAATTACAGAAGGGAAAATGGAAAAAGTCTTTTTAAGAGTTTTGGCTATATTTTGTTTTAGTGTACATATACAGATATATATATATATATATATAGATTAATTTGTAGACAAAATTAAGATAAAAAGGTAAATATAATAAATAAAAGCGGCGACTATTTGCAACCACAATTTTTTTTAATGCAACCCACTAATTTAATAATTAGAATATTATTAGGAAAAGACTACAACATCATTAATGAAAAAATAATACAATCATATATATATATATATATATATATGTGCACACACAAAAAAACCACTAAAAAATATGTTTTTTTCTTTCTTTTGGTGTTTTCTTCAACTAAAACGGGTTTTTCCCCAAATTTTATAAATCTTAATTTCTTCAAGAATTCATTAATGAAGAACATAAATAATCATTGATAACACATACTTAATCCTATAATAAGGATCATAAGTAATAACCTGACAACGATAACTTTATAACCGTTGTTCATTTAAAAGAGATCAAAGTCCCAATTCCATCAGGGTTAGCATCTCGAAAAAGGAGATTTCAAGCCTTTTTTCAAAACCTTCAAACCTAATTGCAGAGCCATTTCGAAAAAATAATCTCAACAATTAACAATGCTAGATATATAGGAGAAAGAGACAATAGAAAAAAAATAGTGTGTATAAAGAATCTAATAAAGTACATCGGCTAGTCGAAGAAGATGAAACGATGTCCTTTTGTTTTTTTTCCTTTTCTTTTTTTTTTAATATTTTATTATTTTATTTATAATGTTTTGATTTAATTTGATAAAGAGAGGGTATAATTGGTATATAGTGGGTTGTATTAAGAAATTTATGTTAAATTTTAAATAAAATGGATTATATTAAGAAGTGGGTTGCGTTAAGAAATTTAGTGGGCTGAGAATAGTCGCCACCACAAATAAATTATATAATTGTAAAAAACCTATTTTTTTTTTTTATTATGGCTAGGAAAATTATTTAACTAATTTTTATTTGCAGCATAAATCTAATACAAATAAACAACCACAATAAATAGTCAAATGCAATCAAATAACCAATCAATAAATAAATGATTAATTGTTTTTGAACTTAATATCACACCTTTACAAATGTGATATACATAATAAACTAAAGATTATGAAATTTGGTCATTTTGATATATTATACATAAAAATTAGTCATTTTGGTCATTTTGATACATATACATATATATATATATATATTTGTATTAAGGAAAATAAGATTTAATTTTGTATTCATTTGGAAAGCAGATGTATATAAGCAAAAGAAGGAAAGTAACTCATAATACATATGCTATCTCTTAGTCGCAATTAAGGAAAATTAACCAAATCATGTATTAACAAAATTAGACTAATGAAAATAAAAAATATTTTTATTTTTATTTGAAACTGAACGTATATATGAAAAATAAGGAAAGTAGATAAATTATAAAATCCAATAACACAATTAAGAAAAATTAATCAAATAATGTATTGCAAAAATTAACCAAATCATGTATTAGGAAAATTAGACTAAGAAAATGAGGATAAATTTTTGTATTCATTTGAAATTGGACCGATATAAGAAAAACAAGGAAACTAATTCAATATATGAATCTTTATTGAAGTCTGCTATCTCGCAGTGGTAATTAAGGAAACTTAATCATGTATTTGGAGAATCAGACTAAAGAAAATAAATAATATTTTGGTTTCCATTTGAAACTGGACGTATATAAGGAAAAGGCAAAATTAATATTTTATAAAAGGTGCAGAATTTATTTAATACAAAAATTAGGTGGGAGGATGTGAATTTCAAATATAACCTTACTGTTACTTATTTATATATATAGTAGATATCTTTAAAGAGAAAAAAAAAATTATACAAAAAAAAAAAATTGTTTAGGTCGCAAAGTGTAAAATAAAACATATTTTATGTTCATTAACTATTGTTTATGTTGCAAAGTGGGAAAAATAAATAGTTCAGATTTGTTGGTGGGGCAAAAAAACTTTCGATTGCAAAATATTGAAAATATCATAGTTTAGTTGTAAAGTATCATTTTCTTCAAAAAAATAATAATAATGCATGCACATTACATAGAGATATGAATAAGTAATAAAAACTGATTTAAAGAAGAATGATAATGTATATGGGTGTGTGTGCGCGTGCGCGTGCGCGCGACTCGCGGGGCAGGGGTTCGGAAAGGAAATTATTATAGCTAGGAAAATTATTTAACTTTTTAATATTATAGCTAGGAAAATTAATTAACCAATTTGTATTTACAGCCTAAATCTAATACAAATAAACAACCACAATAATAGTCACATGCAATCAAATATTACCAATCAATAAATAATTAATTTTTTTTCGAGCGTAATATCACGATTTTACAAATGTGATATAGATGATAAATTAAATATTATGAAATATTATTATTTTAATTTATTATACGTAAAAAATAGTTAAAATAAAAAGAATGAATTTTATTTAAAAAACTGAAAATGTTATTCTCTCTGCTCCAAAAGAAAAGGATAGAAGATAAAATGGTTAAAAAATATCGTTTTAGCAAAACCCAACAATTATTCCAATGCTACCCCTAAACATATCCAACAAGTCTTCTGTAAAATCTTATAAGTTTGGCAAGAATTCTTGCTAATTCAAGTTACTTAATTTAGTTGATTATATTTCCTTATCGAACAACTATAAAGAATATATTTATTTCCTTATTTCATTGCTTGTAAGAATGTAATATGAAGGGATATATTTGTTATTTCTATCGTCCTTAATTTTTCCAAAAAAATTAGAAGTGACATTCTTTTTGAAATGGAGTGAGTATTTTAAAGGAAAAAAAGAACACACATATTAATATTGTCACTTGACAAAGTAAAACCATTAACAACACAATATACTTGGGAGGGAAAATGCAAACCATTATCTTTTTCCTCCTCTAACACACACAATATATATATAATATATTGAATTAAGGGAAATGAGATTTAATTTTGTATTCATTTGGAAAGCTGATGTATATAAGCAAAGAAAGAAAGTAACTCATTATAAGACATATGCTATCTCTTGGTTGCAATTAAGGAAAATTAATCAAATCACGTATTAAAAAAGTTAAACTAACGAAAATAAGAATTATTTTTATTTAAAATCGGGCGTATACATGAATAATAAGGAAAGTAAATAATTATAAAATCCAATACCACAGTTGAGCAAAATTAATCAAATCATATATGACAAAAATTAACCAAATTATGTATTATGAAAATTCGACTAAGAAAAATGAGGATAAATTTTGTATTCATTTGAAATTGGACCGATATAAGAAAAAATAAGGAAACTAATTCAATATAAGACTTGAAGTTTGCTATCTCCCGTTGATAATTAATTAATCAAATCATGTATTTGGAGAATCAAACTAAGGAAAAAAAAAAAAAAAAAAAGAATTGTTTTGGTTTCCATTTGAAACTGGATGTATATAAGGAAAAGATAGAATTAATATTTTATTAAAAAGTGAAGAATTTATTTAATACAAGAAATGAGGGGAGAATGTAAATTACAAATATAACCCTATTGTTGTTTATTTATATATATAGTAGATATATTTAAAGATAAAAATAAATTTATACGAAAAGAATTGTTTAGGTCGCAAAGTATAAAAAAACACTTAGTTTATGGTTATTAATGTGATAAATTATTGTTTATGTTGCAAAGAGGAAAAAATAAATAGTTCAGATTTGTTGGCGGCCAACCAAAAAAAAAGTTTAGATTGCAAAATGTTAGAGAATATCATAGTTTAGTTGTAAAGTGTCATTTTCTTCAAAAACTAATATTAATGCATGTACATTATATAGAGATATGAATAAGTAATAAAAATTATTTAAAGAAGAATTATAATAAATATGTGTGTGTGTGCTCGCACACTCAGGGGGTGGGAGGGTGGTGGGGAAGGAAATTATTATAGCTAGGGAAATTATTTAACTAAGTTTTATTTGCAGCCTAAGTCTAATACAAATAAACAACCATAATAAATAGTCCAATGCAATCAAATAACCAATCAATAACTAATTAATTTTCTTCGAACGTAATATCACACTTTTACAAATGTGATATAGATAAATTAAAGATTATGAAATGTGATTATTTTGATATATTATAAGTATAAAATGGTTAAAATAAAAAGAACTAATTGCATTTAAAACTGAAAATGTTATTCTCTCTGTGCCAAAAAAAGTAAAGAAGATAAAAGAGTTAAAAAATATCATTTTAGCAAAAACCAACAATTATTCTAATGTTACCCCTAAACATATATGTAAAAATCTTTTGTAAAATCTTATAAGTTTGGTAAGAACTATTTCTAATTCAACTTACTTAATTTAGTTGACTATATTTTCTTATCCCACAACCTTAAAAATGACTTTATTTTCTTATTTCATTGCTTGTAAGAATGTAATATGAAGGGATATTTTTGTTATTTCTACTGCTCCTTAATTTTTCCAAAAAAGTCCGAAGTGACATTCTTTTCGGAATGGAGTGAGTATTATTTTAAAGGTAAAAAAGAACATACATAATAAAATTGTCACTTGACAAAGTAAAACTATAAATAGCACAAAATACTTGGGCAGAAAAAAATGCAATTTACAATTTTTTTCCTCCTCTTACACATACACATAATATATATATATATATATATATATATATTAGATATAAAATAATTATATTAGATATAATTAAAGATAAAAATAAATTTATACAAAAAGAACTGCTTAGATCGCAAAGTATAAAATAACACATATATAGTTTATGTTCATTAATGTGATAAACTATTGTTTATGTTGCAAAGTGGGAAAAATAAATAGTTTAGATTTGTTGGCGGGGCAAATTAGTTTAGATTGCAAAATGTTGAAAATATCATAGTTTAGTTGTACAATGATTTTTCTCCCTCATAATTTAAATAAATAAATTTATAAAATTTATTTTAAATAAAATAAACTGAATAGTTGTAAATTTTCATAATAAATAAATTATTATTTTTAAATAAATTTATATAACTAATTTCTAGTTATATACCAGACCCAATAATATATTCCAACCCACAATTTACATTTATATATAACTAAAGAAAAGTCAACCTCATCAAAATTTTAAATCTAATTTCTCTATTATATTATATATGATACGGATGTTAAATTAAATATTGTGAATATGCGATCAATTTAATATATTTTTTATTAGAAACAGATAAAGAAATGAGAAAGTTATTTGTATTTTAAAAATTATAAAAACTAAAAACAAACTTACCTACGTTGATAACAAGTTAGCAAATTATGATATAAAAACTTTTGGGGGGAAAGCTACAACTAAATAAACACCCTTCTTTTAGTAAGTTGATGAGTAAATGGTTTAGTTGAATTATAACGATACATACATTAATTAATTCTATAAATTAATAAATTGTTAATTCATAGAAATATTTTGACCAGTCCAAATGTTTAACAGGTCCTATTGTATCTTCTTAGGTCATACTTTTTCCACCTAAAGGAAATATCATCGAGTTTAAATTTAAATTTTCTATAATATCTGGTTAAGGTCAAATTTATGATTATTTAGATCCCCATTTTTTTACCAAAATTCAGTATTACAACATTCTTATATTTCAATATTGTAATTTATTATCCCAAAATTTTCATAGTGTGTATCATACATGGTAACATCATATATTATATAATTTATAGTAAATGCCATATCTGATTTTGGCAATCTTGGTGGGTTGTTTTTTTGTAATTGTTGATATTCAAACCTAAAACGATAGCATCCCCAGGTCTGGCTCTATATAAGACCGTGATTTTAAATCTATATATATATAAAAGTAAAATGAAGGGTATTAGTGTCATTTTAGTTTTCCCTCCAAAAATTTTAGACTATAATTAGTAATTTTTACTATTTTTGGTATGTTCATAACTTTCTTTTATTTATTTTTAAATACAAATAATTTTTTCATCTTAAATCCGATTTTATGCATAATATACCATTATTCATCTTTTCACGAGCTTCGATTTGACATCCATATCACATACATTATAATGAGATATTAGATTTGAATAAACGGATTGTTTGTTTGTTAATTTTTGTGTTATAATTGATCGTCATTGTAACTTGAACTATAATATTTTGGTTTTAGTTGCAACTAAAATTAGCAAAATGATTTCTTTAAAAAAATAATGAGTATTTTTTTATAATTATTTTTAATTACCTATTTATATTTTTAATAATGTGTATTTTGTTAAGATTACTCTTTTAAGGAAATTTATTCTCTGCAACCTAAATTATGACATTTGTTAATTTTTGCAATCTTTTTAATTTTTTTTACTTTTTCTAATATTCAATTATATGTGTTTAAACTTTGTAAGGTAAATAATATTTTGTTGCACTAATCAACATCAACTGTCTTTTTTACTCTTAACAATCTAAATAGCTTTTTCCGCATTAATCAATTTTTATCTTCAAACAAATAAATTATTTGTAAGAAAAATATAACATTTATATAAATAATTTACAATACCATATAAAATACGAAAATATCCAAATATTTTGAAGAGCTCATAGACTTTAATTTGTTATTTGAATTATTAAATAACTTTTGAATTTTATTTTGTTAAAATATGAATTTCTTAAATAAAATTATTTAAGTATATTTGAAATCACCAAATGAAATCTCAAAAGTTGCAAATGAAAATCTAACGATATAATTAGAATTTGAAAGTTTTTTAGATAAATTAAAAAAATATAAAATAAAAGTAAGAACATAAAGAAAAACAATATTAAACTTTACTTTACATATGAACTACCCAAATAAAATAGCATTGTTCCGTTTATTATATATTTCATGGATATTTTAAATTATTTATAGTTAGAATTTAAAATTTATTTTATAAATTAAAAATCTATATATATATATATACATATAAGCCATGGTAGGGTCACTTTTGTACGTAGCACTTTCCAGCCTAAATTTCAGACTGTGATTGATAAGTTGTTGTCACATTTGGTAAGATTCAAAATTAATTTTACTTTCTAAGGTGGCAAATATCTTTTTCAATTTCTCATATATTTATTATGTATACTATATCAAATTAATCATCTTTCGACGATATTCGATTTGACATTCATATGTGTATATATATTAAAACAAATATAGCATTGAGTAAGATTTCAATATTTATTGTAGGTTGCAAAACAAATATAACATTGATTCGGAACAAAATGAAAAATCATTCAAATAATTCTCTTTACAAATTCTATTACTTGATTATTTCATTATAACGACAACTAATAAGTTTGATTTATTTGACTTGAATTATCTCAAGTTTTCTTCATTTATTACATTGAGAGAAAAATCATTGTATATACAGTTGAACACATACTATATCGAATTAAAAGCGATAGTTAATATTTGATTTATAATCATCTTATTAAATTATTAAATTTGCTAATGTTTATTTGTTATAATAATTATTTTTGTTGATAAATCACAAAACTATGACTTTTGCTCATATATATAACTTTATATATGGTAATTAATCTTAAAAAAAATATTACTTTTTTATATTTTGCATATATTAATGTTACTTTTCTATAAATAATTACACTTTGCAACCTAAACCATGCTATTATACAAGTTGCAACTAAACTTTTTTTAAATAAGCAAAATTAACCAACTTAAACTATATATATTTTTTAGACTTTGCAACCTAAAAATACTTGGTAACATTAACCAATCCCAATTATGTCCTTTTTTTTTTTTTTCACATTTTGCAACCTAAGCAATTTGTTTACATTAACCAATGTGTATCTTTAGATGAATCTACTATTTACAATATAAACGTATAATCTAATTGAAACTTTTCAACATATATATGAAAGTATTAGGAAATATTGAAGAACTCATATATTTTATTTTGTCATTCGAACTATTCAAAAAAAACAAAAGATGTTTTATTATGTTATTCCAACTATTGAATAACTTTTGAATCTTATTTTGTTATTTTTTTATTTTGTCATTCTTTGTATATCTAAAATACCAAGTAAGGTATTAAAACTTGCAACTAAGATTTTTTAAAAGTAAATAGTTATAATTAGAATTTAAAATTTTACTTAGATAAATTTAAATATTTAAAGTAGAATAGAAAAAATGAAAGAAAAATAATTTACTTATAACATTATTCAATTTATTTTATTTAATAATATGAGTTGATAGTTAAATATTTATGTTTGTTTTAACATTCATAATTAATTAACCTATAATTCATATAGGTGGAGAATGAAATAGACACACTAAATGTGTGTTTAGATTTCAAAGATAAGAAATGAACATTTTGAAAAAGATATTTATCTTAATATTAATTTTTATATATAGACATATATAACATACCTATATATAAAGTAAGTTATATTAAATTCATGTATAACATGCGAGAAACTTATATTCACATTACTTATAATTTTATTTATGTTTTATTCTACATTTAAAAAAATATTTTATTAGGGTAAAACGATCACATATTTAAATATTAGACTATATCATATTTAGTTTTATTAAAATCATTACTTTTTAAATAAACTTCCGTGCATCGCACGGGAATAGTACTAGTTAAAACCAATAAGAACACAAAACACAACAAAGTAGAAAATTATTTTACTTTTATTTTCTCTAAAAAAAGAACAAAATTATTGATATTCACAATGATGACGCAGTTGTTGAAGTATACGTTGTTTGTCATTGTGCTAGTCTTGCTAGCGTCAGGTATGTTTTCTAAAAATATGTTTATTGAAGGCCTCAATTTTAAAGATTCTTAATTTTGAATTTTTCTTAATTATCGGCTTTAATTTTTTTTATTCTCTTCTTTTCTAACCGGAGACCTATATTTTGATTTTCATTTTATATTCAGGACTTACAAATTCAGGCCTGGAATTGAGTCCTTTTCTAGTAGGTTTGTTTTTGTTATTTTTATAATTATATGGCATTTTAATTTGAAATGTGCAGATTGCTTGGGTTATGATAAGGTTTGTGAAGCTGATTTTACGGACAGGTGCATAACGTTTCTGGAGGGAGCGTGTGAGACAATCTGTAAAGACTTCTTCAATTCTGTTCTAATTAGTTCAGGCTGCCGAAGTGGATATCCCTATTCTTATCGTACTACATATTGTAGATGCATCTACAGATGTTAAATTCCATTTTCTGAAAATAAATTAGCCTTCATTTTCTACTGTCAATTAAACTGTTTAATTCTTGAGTGTATCACATCTTTGGTTTTAAGATGTTAAACAACGTTTTAATGTGCTTCATGACTCAGCTTGATAAGTAAAATTGACTAAAATAAATGTGAAAAATATCTAACTTGTTCGACCTCGATTTGTATTCTATCTAATTCCTTTAAACTCAACTAGATCGATAGTTATTAAATATAATATATAAAATTCGTAATAATACATTTGACTCGATTCAATTAATTTCTAATCTTTGTGTATTAGTGACTAATAATTTTTGAGAAAGATGTTTTTTACTATTTCTTCCTATTTTGTCCCTATCACAAAAGTCGGATAATCATTGAGAACGTAATTTTCAGGATTAACGAAAGAGAAATGTGTCAATCAATAAATTCTTAATTCACCCACTTTATTTTAAAACATCAATTAAAAAGTAGAGGGAGTGTGAGGGGATCAATTTATGATTGGTTTTGTGGTTCAATGACAATAGTCAATAGAGTAGTATTCGACTTGCTTTTCAATATTATTACTTGTCCTTTTTCTAATTCTCTTCGAAGATACTAAAAAATCATGTTGGTTTATTATCTATGTTATTAACTAATTATTAGTTTGACTTAACCGAACTTGCTGTAATATATCTTTATGCCTTCTTTCATTTTATACATCTTAAAAAACCGTTCTTCCTTATTTGATTTTACATATGTTAAATAAAACATTTTTGTTTTTCCTTCATATATAGATAAGGGGAAAAAATCACAAATGATCCCATAACTTTGAACTTTTTCGGATTTAATTCCATAAGTTATTGCATTTTCGATTTAGTGCCATATCTCTAGCAATTGCACAATTTTGGTCCAATTTTGACCTAATGTTGACCAACTTACCGGAAAAGGTCACGTGATCTTCACGTGCCAGCGGGTTTTGGAAATTTCGGCCAAATGGTCCCATAACTTTTTACTTTTCGGATTTAGTCCCATAAGTTATTGCTCTTTTGATTTAGTCCCACATCTCTAGTAATTGCTCAATTTTGGTCCGATTTTGATCCAATGTTGACCAACTGATTGGAAAAGGTAACGTGACCTTCACGTGCCGACACAGTTTTGAGAATTCCGTCGACTTATGACACGTGTTGTCAGACTTCCGAGGTGGAATATTTTTTTAAATTTTTTATTAAGAGACCACATCAGAAAATCATTTACCATGTCAGTTTATATTTTTCTTTTGCCTAAATTGAATTAACAACAAAAATACAAATGCAAAATAAGAAAATGTAATATCTTATCGATCTAACCCCTAAATCAGAATTTGCGTCCCTTCTTCTTCAGTTCACGTTCTTCTACAAGAAAAAGGCCTAATTTTTCTCTTTCAATCTTTTATATTTGAAAGTCGCGACTTCAACTCCCCCAAAATTAGAGAACACACGAAGACAAAGAATCATGTCCCAATCTAGGAATAGTTCGCGAACTAGCATTGTGTGCGATTGTGGTTTGAAATCCTCCATTATAATCTCTTGGAAAGAAAAAAATGTTGGGCGTAGGTTCTACGGCTACTCGAGATACCCGGATTGGTTTATGGTTCTTGTTTCAATTTTATTGGTTTATTCAAGGTTGGATTGAATTTATTGAAACATACTGGGTATAATTTTGGCAGAATGAAGATCATTGTACGAATTTTAGGTGGATAGATGCACTTCTATGTGATAGAAGCAGACACATAATGAGAGGGCTCTTGCGAAGGCTTAATGAGAAGAATAGTGAAAATGAGGCCCTCCATAATGCCCGCATGAATCTCGAAGAAATTGTTTCTATAACAGAGATAGAGAATGAACTATTCGTTAAAGAAAAAAAGCAGGTGGAGTTAAAGAAAAAGGAGTTGGAGTCCATCAATAATGAGTTGATAAAGCATATAAGTCGTCGGAATTCTCAAAACCGCGTCGGTATGTGAATGTCAAGCGACCTTTTCCGGTCAGCTAGTCAACATTAGGTCAAAATTGGACCAAAATTGAGCAATTACTGGAGATGTGAGACTAAATCGAAAAAGCAATAACTTATGGGACTAAATCCAAAAAAGTAAAAAGCTATGAGACCATTTTGGCCGGAATTTCCAAACTCGTGCCGGCACGTGAAGGTCACGTGATCTTTTCTGGTCAGTTGGTCAACATTGGGTCAAAATTGGACTAAAATTAAGCAATTACTAGAGATGTGGGACTAAATCGAAAAAGTAATAACTTATGAGACTAAATTCGTAAAAGTAAAAATTTATAGGACTATTTTGACTTTTTTCCCTATAGAAAAGAAAGTAAAAGAAAATCTTAATATTTTACATTACCAGTAAACGCGACATTACAACATCATAAATATTTATATCTATCTATCGTCTGTCATGTATTAGATCAAAATATGTGCAACGTTAAAACAATGTCGAATGTAAAATAGCAAAACTTAATTTCATGTATATTTTAGAAACTATTGAATTGCTTACTATAAACCCATCCAACTATATTTCCATATAAGATCCTAATATTAATAACACAAAAATACAAAACAATAGAAAATTATTAACAATTCTGTTTAGAGTCAGGATTGGGTGTGAGAAATTCGACCCCCTAACTTTCGCCATATATAGTTATAGAGCAATATTACAAGACTACTAAACCTAGATATTGATTACCATTTATGAAAGTTTCAAAGTTGTTTGAAAACTAATTTGAAAGGTCTATTGTTGTTTCTCTCGACCTAACATCTAATATATTTTACTTCTAATAATAAACTAGTATTACTTACAATGTACGTAAGTCTATTAATAGAGTAAAATCTCTCTCTATATATATATATATGTATGTATATTTATATATACATTTAAAATCGACCAAATTTTGATTTTCCCCAATTGATAACATCTTTCTGAATTTGTGCCCAAAAAGTCATTCTAATTGTGTATATTAGAAAGGCTTTCTCAAACAGCAAGTACACGACTTGGACATTGGTAGTATAACGAATGTCGAACCACAAATAAGATTTCCGTGTGAATCAATCAAATCATTTGCAAATTATAAGTTTAGCAATTGGAAATTAGATTTTGATTAAGACTAAATAGCAATTAATAAAGATAAATTCGATTAATGTAAATAGTTCCCCGAAGTGTCGCTTTCAACCTAAGCAATTAATGTTGATATTTCGATGATGATTGTAAGAAATAACAATGGGCTCTTTCTGATTGAACTCCTACATAAAAAAGTGTCATAACTATTCATAATCCATGAATAATGGTTAATGTTCCACTATCCCCCCAGAGTAGGTAAGTAAATGGGATCCAATGTAGACTACCTACACTAATATGAATTATTGAGTCGATCCTGGGCCCGGGGGAGGGGGGGTCTTTGTTACTTAAAGTTAGAACAAGTTAAGCCAACTTCTCCACACAGGAGACCGGTGTGAGGTTGTACCGATTTACACACGAAATTAACCTAACCTCGCTCATCCTAACTAGAATTCCCTAGACACTACTTCCCTCCCCCATGAAGTTTTCCCTTAGGTTTACCCTTTATTATTTTGAACTAATATACGACTTCGATAATAACTCTCCAACCGTATATTCTAAGACATGATTACCAATACCTAATCTCATTTTAGGATCTAGTTCGAACAAGCCTTGAACGGCTAGCAACTTTCTAGCCTAGGGGCCGGACTATCCTTTCCTAAATGAACAACTAAGAGTCCCGTTCTTAAGCTACCGAAATACGAGCTACCAGACAAACATATGAACTTAATTATCAAAACCCCTTGGAAATCATTATATATTAATTAAACCCTAACCATAGGTTACCACAACCCATATTTAAACCCAACAATCAATCAACAATCATCAACCACAAAGCTTGAGCTACTCCCTTGCTTCGGAAAACAGCGAAAACTACTCACAAAGGATAAATCGAGCATCAACATTAAGCAAGAAATTAAATAAAACAGAAATAGACATTAGGGTAAGAAATGCTAAATAATGGAAGACATCTTAAATATCTTCAAAAACATTCAAGGTTATCACACTCCTTGGAGCAATTTTACTTGATTCACAAAATACTAAGTTGCCCCTTTGAAAAAGGAGAAAACCTAAGAAAAAAATCTGAAAATTCTAAGCTTAGACAAGTGAAATTGAAATCTAGAGTAAAAATTATGAATAAGTGAGGGGGAGATATTACCCCAATCCTAATAATGTGAAAAGACATAAATTTTATAGGAAATGACCCTTTAGTAAGGGTAAATGGGTAATTTGGCTAACTAGCATGCTCGACTCCTTTAAGTGTTGCGCCGGACACCCTAATTTACTCGACTTTATCTTCTCAGCAGTCATGGGAATTCTTAATTAGGAATCAGCCTTTGACTTCAACTATAAATTTGTAGATCTTTGTCTCTTGCTACATGTAATAACTTGAATCACCTTGATCGGACGTTCTATGAGGAAGTTATGACCGAAATACGAATGCGCGATGGTCGACCGGAGCTCGACCGGACTACCGGGTAATACCGCACATGTAGTCGCAGTACCGCTAGTGGAGCTGAGCCCCTAGACACCATATTACGGTGGAGATGCTTCTCTTCGCCCGACTTTCGATCACTAGGAGCGTCGTTCTCCCATCGTGCACACGATCTTCGTGCATCATCATTTCAGGGACCTTCTACTCATTTTCTCAGCCCGACTTCTTTACAACTTTTATTTGTGACTCAAAGATATTCGGGTCGAGCTTGAATTACACCTAATTTAGGCCCATTTGGGCCTTGAATTGTAGGACGGAGTGAGAAAGTGAGTGCAAATTACCTTCTTGAGCTTTCGGGTTTTCATAACCTTCAAAACACGACTCAAAAACACCTAAATGCACATCAAATCATATAAAAAGGAAATTCAACCCGGAAATGTAATTAAACACAAATTTTCACATAAACATAATAAACACTCGCATTTCATTAATCAAATATGAACTTAGATAATGCAATAAAAACGAATATTTCAACGTTCATCAACTCCATAAACTTGATCTTTGCTCGTCGTCGAGCAAATTGAACAATAAAGCACATACAAAAATGAGACTGCAAAGCCATTGGAAGTCCACTAGATTTGAATCTCTTTTTGGTTGAGCCTTTTTTCACTTTTTGATTCACCACACTTGCTTCAATCATTTGATTTCAAGGAATTTTTTTACGAACAAGCAAGAAATAGAGAGGCATAAGACTTAGGAAAACAAGTAGTATTTTTATTTCACTTAGTACCCCATACCATGCATACTAAAGCTCTCACTCCAATCCCAAAACATGCTTATGTGAGTGACTTTGGACGACTCATTATTTTTCAAAATCCTCGACTCTAGGTGGTTTGACTCGGTTCTTTTTAGGAAGATGCCACGCACTCACCCAATGTGGGTGATGTGACTCTTTTCTCTCTCAAATTTGATCTCTCAATTACCCCCTTTTACATCGAGTTAGGTCCAAAAAGAAATGAATGCTAAAACTCTATTTTTTGCTCATAAGATTCAACACTCTTTTCGAGTTACAGACAAGATTTTTGATTACAACACTCGATTTCTACTTTAGTTTTTTTCTCTATGCCTCATACAATATATATCTTTTTTTCCTTTACAAGCTCAACTCAATTATTAGAGTATACAAATGTCAACTAGATTCTATCAAACGCCAATGAATTGCAATTTTACCTGGCAACCTTATCCACCTTATAGTTCTTTCCTACATCTCCTTCATTTTTTATCACCTGATGAACGTTGAAATACTCATTTTTCTTGCATTATCTACGTTCATATTTGATTATGAAATGCAACTGTTTACTTCATTTATGTGCAAATTCGTGTTTAATTATATTTTCGGGTTGAATTTCCTTTTTGATATGATTTGATGCATATTTGGGTATTTTTTAGTCATGTTTTGAAGGTTAGGAAAATTCGGCAGCTCAAGAGTACATCTGCATGCAATTCCTCACTCCAGTCAGTAAATCGAGGCCCAAACGAGCCCCAATCAGGCCTGAATAGAGAGCACCCCATGTTTTTCTCTCGGCGCGTTGCAATTTTGTGTTTTGGCCATAAATTCTTTATTCAAAATTGCATTCTAGAGAAAATTGTTAAGGATAACGAAGACATAGATCTACAATTTTGTAGTTCAAGTCAAGAGCTGATTCTAGACAGATAATTTCCAGAATTACCGAGAAGACAACCCAAGCTACACTTCGATGCCTTGACTCAATTTAAAATTAAATCGAGCACTCCCCCTAGTCTTATACATTTCTGCCCTTACTAAAATGACATATTCAGTAGATTTAAAGTCTTTTCACTCGTGTAGGGTTGGATATCTATAAATACCCCTTCTCTTTCATTTTGTAACAAACTTCAATTAGAATTCTTAGCCATATCCGATTTTCAGATTTTTTCTTTAGTTAGCTTAGAGTAGAGGGAGGATTCTCTGCCTCTTCAAGGAGGAAGCCATATTTGGAGGAGAACTTGGAGATTGTGCAAGGGCTTGTGACGTCGTTCAAGAATATTGATGTTCTATAAGGATTCTTCACTCGTTGAGCATTCTCTTCTCCCTTCTCTTTGTTTTGAGTTTTATTGCTTTCTTTATGATGTTGATTCTTGTTTATGCTTTGATGATTTGTTGGTAATTTCATTATTTCTCGAAGCTAGGGGTTGATGAATCGTTAAATGATTGTTAGATTTATTGTGGGTTGTGATAACCTGGGGCTAGGGTTTAATTAATATGTAATGATTTCCAAAAAAGAAAAGAAATTGTAATTAAGTTCACAGGCTTGATTGGTAGCTTGTCTTTTAGTAGCTTAAGAATGGGATTCTTGGTTGTGCATTTGGGAAAGCATAGTTCGGTCCATGGGCTCAGAAGTTGCTAGCGGTTCGAGGTTTTGTTCGAACTAAATCCTAAAATGAAATTATGTATTAATAATCATGCCTTAGAATATGGGGGCGGAGAATTAATATCAGAATCTTATATAAATTAAAACCTAACTGATGAAGGGGATAACTAAGGGAGAAACTTCATCGGGGAGGGGAGTAGTGTCTAGGGGATTTTAGTTGGGATGAGTGAGATTAGGTTAGTCTCGCGTGTAAATAGGTACACCTCCACACCAGTCTTTAGTATGGGTGAAGTCGGCGTAACCTCTTCTAGCTTTACGTAAAAAAGAACCCCCCGCGGGTCCGGGAGCGACTCGTTAATTCCTATTAGAGTAGGCAGTCTACATTGGATCCCCCTTACTTGTCGATCTCTAGGGGATTAGGGGCACACCTCAACCTCTTTTCTAGAATTCATATCCAATTGGAATGTCGGTTGGTTCGAAATTTAAGCACATAAAACTCACAACAATGTCTTATAATCGTCTTTGAAATATCAAACCCATCTTGCTTGTGTGAAATCGAGCCTCATCTTCCTATTGATTGGTTCTCTCCTTGTTTACATTTAATTGTTTTTATGTTCTTTAGCTGATTTTCCACTATTATTTGTGATTGGCCTAACTTACTAGAAAGTGTTTAAGCCGATTCTCACGGAATAGTCCTCCCTATGGTTAGACAATATTTTATGCTATCTCTGTCACAAGCCGTATGCTTGCGATTTGAGAAAGTCGTTATAATCCTAGTGATTTAGAGTTATTCTTGAGATATGTTCATGGCGCGTTGCCGATGAGGATTTCCTTGTCGTGGAATTAGCCGATTAGAGTTAGATTAGGTTTTTTTTTTCCTTTTCTTGTTACAAATAAAAATAAAAAATGGACCCCGATCACTATCGACACTTGATTAAGAGTTATGCTCTCACTCCTTCCGAAGTAAATACATTGTCTTTTGTGC
Organism: Ajuga chamaepitys; assembly: GCA_958295605.1. Lineage (NCBI taxonomy): Eukaryota > Viridiplantae > Streptophyta > Magnoliopsida > Lamiales > Lamiaceae > Ajuga > Ajuga chamaepitys. The sequence continues at coordinate 8,390,567 of OY282508.1, forward strand.
TTGGTAATGGTGCTCATTTTAATTCTCTCTATTTTGAAAATGTTGAAGTAGTGCAATATGAAGTTTGTGGGGAGAAGGGTCACATATCTACAAATTGAGATTATTTTTATTATTTTTCTTCACAAATGTACTACCCTTCATCAAGCCTTCCCAATTTATGGGATACAATTCTTTTTCAAACACTTATGAACTGGGATGGGAGGATGCTCAAAACTTTGCCTCCTCAACTCATCAAATATTTGAGTCATCTGAGTCTTATCAAATTTGTTCAATTGACGCATTGAAAGAAGAAATGAAGAAAGACAAGGATGAGTTCAGTAAAAATTTTGATGAACTTTTGGCACACACTAAGGTTTTTGAAGGAAAAAAGGAAACGCAGGAGCTGGAGTTCAGAAATGCACCGACTGTTTTGCGTGAGTTTGAGGATGCCCAACAACAACCATTTCATGACGAGGCGAGTGGAGGAGCGCAACAGTGGTTTCCACCTACTGCAGGTCGAATGAAGCTGAATACAGATGCCTCTATCGTGGGGCAAAGGGGAACAAGCATCGAGGCAGTTTTGCGAGATTACAAAGGACATGTCTCCCGGATAAGATCGGAGTTGATTGTTGATGAATACAATATTGAGGTTGGGGAGGCTGTGGCATGTCGTGAGGGTCTTCGGCTAGCAAAAGATTTGGGAGAGAACCACATTATTATTGAAATGGACTGCCTCCCTCTTGTCCAAAAGCTTCAACGACCTAGATGTGATTTGTTCGATCTGGGTGGAATCATCCACGACATTCTTCACTTAGCACCTAAAGATATTGATCCAAAGATTATTTTTATATATCAAGAATAGATGTACAAATACATAAGAGAAAGTCTAATACAAGAGCTAAGTCTACAATGTGGGACACAAGAGTAGTTCCATACAATACACATAATACAAGATTATTCCTAATATGCCCCCTCAAGATGGCAGGCAATTAACGACGCCAATCTTGGACATGAAAAGTAGTAACCGCTGCCGAGAAAGTGGTTTGGTTAAGGCATCAGCTAGTTGATCAGTAGAGGAGACATGCGCAATACGAAGAAGTCTAGTTTTGACCAGATTACTAACAAAATGATAATCAATGGCGATGTGCTTCATACGGGAATGAAACACAGGATTAGAGCAAAGATATGTGGCGCCAATGTTATCACAGTACAAAGTAGGAGAAGAGGAAGAAATGGATACAGCCAACTCCGACAGTATAGAGCGAACCCATTGCATGTCAGCAACAGCCGCTGCAATAGCTCTGTATTCAGCTTCAGTGGAGGAGCGAGCAACAGTTTTCTGCTTGCGAGAGCTCAGGAAATCGGATTGGACCCAAGAAATATAATGAATGCCCCTGTGAAAGTATTTTCATCAAGTTCCCCGTCACTGTAGCTGTGCAGAGAAAGAGAACTGATGCTGCGAAGATGAAGAGCATAATGACGAGTACCAGCAAGATATCAAAGCAAGCGTTTGATAGCGCCCCAGTGTGTCTCAATTGGGGCATGCATAAACTGAGATAGTTTGTTGACAATGTATGCAATATAAGGTCGGGTAAGCAGGAGATACTGAAGACTGCCAAGGACTTGACGGTAGATCCGAGCATCACATGCACTACTACCATCACATAGAGAGAGTTTCGCACCGGAGGCCAATGGTGTTTGAACAGGTTTGGTAGTAAGCATGTTGTGTCGAGCCAAGAGGTCGGTGACATATTTATGCTGGGATAAAAAATAGGAGGAAGGCGTGCGTAGTACCTTAATACCAAGGAAATAGGAAAGTTCTCCAAGATCCTTCACAGAAAACTGAACAGCCAGATTGCGAACAATACCAGAAAGAAACTGATTTGTCACTGCCTGTAAGGGAAAATAGGCAGTATCCACACTCCTCAAATCCTACAATTAATCAAAGGGAAAATATTTAATATATATATATATATATGTGTGTGTGTGTGTGTATAGTTCCTTAATTGGAAAAAAAAGTAAATAAAAGAAAAAATGTTTATATAATACTAAAATAGAATATAAAGTGGAAGAAAAATATAGGTTGGGTATTATAAGTGGGGTCATGGTATTTTAAAAGTTGAGAATGAAGGCAGATGGTTTGCGGCTTATTTGGGATATTAAAAATTAAATGGGCCAAATGGCTGAATTTTTGGAATTTATTGAAATAAGAGGGAAGGGTTTTCTCTTCGGTGGCGGCTAACACCACAAATATATCTAAGTACACTACTTTTGCTAAATGCACCACATATAAATTATTTAACTACTCCTATTTTCTTAACACGCCACAGTAAGTTCCGAGTTTATCCTTATAGTACAACAACTACTACTAATATAATTACTACTACTACTACTACTACTACTACTACTACTACTCCTCCTCCTCCTCCTCCTACTACTCCTACTCCTCCTACTGCTACTACTACTACTACTCCTCCTACTACTCCTACTCCTCCTACTGCTGCTACTGCCGCTACTGCTCCCGCTACTCCCGCTACTGCTGCCGCTACTGCTGCCGCTACGGCTCCCGCTACGGCTACCGCTACGGCTACTGCTACGGCTACTGCTACCGCTACTGCTACTGCTACTACTACTGCTGCTGCTGCTGCTGCTGCTGCTGCTGCCGCTACCGCTACCGCTACCGCTGCCGCTACCCCTACTGCTACCGCTACTGCTACCGCTACTGCTACTACTACTACTCCTACTACTACTCCTACTACTACTCTACTACTACTACTGCTGCTGCTGCTGCTGCTGCTGCTGCTGCTGCTGCTGCTGCTGCTGCTGCTACTGCTACTCCTACTCCTACTCCTACTCCTACTGCTACTCCTACCGCTACCGCTACCGCTACCGCTACCGCTGCTGCTCCTGCTGCTGTTGCTACTGCTGCTGCTGCTGCTGCTACTGCTACTGCTACTGCTACTGCTACTGCTACTACTACTACTAATAATAATAATAATAATAATAATAATAATAATAATAATAATAATAATAGATAAAGAATAGTAAACCAAAACAAAAGAATTAAAACAAAATAAAAAAAATACAAGTCAAACGAAAAGATTAAAAGAAAGTAGGAGAAACAAAAAAGACACAAAACCAACAGTAGAGCTAAAACATCTAGTTCACTTGCAACTCTACAACAAGATATGCAAACGTCAGTATGGTTTCTCTACAAAAACATCTGAACAACAAATATAGCCTCGTATTCCAAGAGCCCTTGTACGATTATCTCACAAGACAGAGAGACGCCAACGACAATGCAGTAGATGCAAGGGAATCAGGCACAACAAGTCCACTTGTAAAAAGTTACTGTTGGAGTGCGAGGCTATGTAGGTGCATTATCTTTATCCTTTTTTTTTTTTTTTTTCTGGTGTAGTAATTCAGTGCATCTATGGTTTGTCTGCTGTACTTCATAGAAATGAGACATGAATATCTATGTGGTATTTGGTGAAAAAAGTTAGAAAAAGAATTGGCAATTAGTTTTTTTTATTAAATTTGTTCCAATGATTTTTAATAGAAAAGGACTTTTACCAACTGTTAGTAGTAAAAACACCATTTCTTTTCAACTTTTGAGCTAGAATTTTTTAGTCATACGGATGGCTACCATTTGTTGATGAATCTCAGTTTCATCCTTTCAAAATGACCTCCGAAAAATGTTCATAAATCAACCTTTTCGTAGTTATGATAAACACTTCAATTATGAGCACCACAAACTAAACATAAGAACATGATTTGCTTACCTTAGTCCTTGTGTATTTGACAGTATTTTGATATATTTCTTAATGTTCTACGCAACTGACTGGTGTGTCCCTAATGTGAAATCGTGAAATAAAGAATAGAATAGAAATTGAATTTAATGCCAACAAAGGAAGACCAGGTGGGACGGGATGCAAGGAAAATGTAAGAAAACACAAAAATAATTAGGGTTTATGGGGGAGAGAGAGTGAGAGTGAAGGAAGATGTCTGAAAAAAAAAATTCCAGTTGTTATGCTTTTTCTTTCTCTAAAAAAATTAATAAAAATAATGTGGTCTACTTAGAATATTTTGTGGTGTTTTTAGTCGTTCTATTAATTAAAGAGTCTTACTTCGGTACCACTGTGGTACCGGTACCACTAAGAGAAGAATCAACATGTATTTAAATATGAGGGACCTACTAAATCAATAATAATGTAATTTTTATCTCACAGTGGTACCGGTACCACTGTGGTACCACAGAATCACCCTTAATTAAAAAGGATAACTAATTTGGTTAAAGGGTATTTTCGTCCCCTTGAACATTCCGATGTATTTAGGGATACTTGTGGTGGCATTAGCCGCCGCCTTTCTCTTCCTCCTGCAGCCAGACCACGGTCTTCATTTTTAAAAATCTCCTTTTTTTTTTTTTTTTTTTTCCAGACTGCATTCACTCCACCTCCAACATCGATTTTGTATGGGATGACCGCCTAAGCCCTCCGTCCCCAAACCGGTTTCTTCCCACATCGTCTGATTTATTTTACTTCTTCTCTTTCACCAGCCGCAACTTTCCCCATCTCCTCTCCCCTCTCTCTTCGTTTGTGTTCACACACCTTACACCCGAAATCAGAAACAACAAAGATCTTCGTTTGTCCCGGCCACTCGCGACTAGGGAAGATGGTAATAGATTTGTGAACCTTAGAGGCAGAGTTCGGAGGGAAGGGGTAGTTATTTGTGTTGTTGGTAGAATTTTGGGAAATGGGTGTGAAGAACTTTAAGGATTTGTTTCTGACGAGATTGATCGAAAATAAAGTGGTTTGGCTATAGAAATTGGATTGATGACTTTTGGGAAAACCCAGTGGGTGGGTAGCGACTTAAAATACAGAAAAGTCAGTAGAATTCTTTACCTTACTATAGAAAAGTATGCGTGTAAAAATTCTTTCTCAGTTAAGGATAACATATTTATAAGAAAATATTACTAGCGATTTTAATCAATCTCCACCATGATCTCCCACTCCCTCACTCACGTACTCACGCTAAAAACACAAAATGGAAAAACATCCGGATTCTAAAATTCTATTATATCTGTTCTTTGTGGGCTCTATATATTTTGGGCTCAAAGTTTGAGTCCATCAATTTCTAAATGAGCATAAGTTATTGGGCCCAAAAATGAATGTAGATCTAATGAATGTATGTAAATGGGCCTATAATAATTAAAATGAATGGGTATTAATCACATGAAATGGATCGATTCAAATTAAATAAAATCACACAATATAGTTAAAAAAATAGACAAAATTTTTTCGGGCGTTACATCCCACCCCTGTTGGAAAAAAATTCATCCTCGAAAATTAATAACGTATAATGATTATAAAAATCAGGTTATCGTGTGCACAATTCGTCATCACGTTCCCAAGTAGCTTCCTCAGCACTATGATTTCGCGATTGAACTTTGACAAGAATCGTTTCTCAATTTCTCAAATTTTTAACCTTCATACCGAGTATTGTTTAAGGGTACTCAACATATGTCAAATCTTCATTCACTTCCATTGTTGAGTAGTTGGTAATGTGACTTGGATCATGCACATACTTTCTTAGCAAAGAGACGTGAAAAATATTGTCCACACCCGAAAGTGCTGGCGGCAGAGCTAAGCGATATTCCAAGTTTTCAACTCGAACAAGAATCTCAAACGGGCCTACGTATCTTGGCCTCAACTTCCCTCTCTTACCAAAATGAATAACACTCTTGGTCAGAGCAACCTTGAGAAACACTTTCTCTTCAACACTGAACTCAAGATCTTTCCTACGCATGTCCGCATAAGACATTTGGCGATTGGTAGGCTCTAATTCTAACCCGAAAATACCGCAATTGTACAGGTGTAGATGTATATAGTGGAAGTCAAGGTCGATCCATAGAGAATAGGTTAACGTAGTTCGGTACCCTAATTATCTAAGACTATTCTAAATAGACACTGAAATTTGAAAAATTGATTATTTATTAAACTATTATTGCATATAAACTAATAAACAAAATTAATTAATAAAAGTTGAGTTCCAATCAAAGAGAGTGTATTCTAGGATTTCGATTTCAGGAATTACGCTAATGAAGATTAATCTCTAACTATAAACTTTTAAACCACTTTTACTATCTATTGGGCAGCACTTAATTAACCCAACCCTTCTCTCGAAGCGACTAAGTCGTAGATTGATTAAGATAATTACCCTCTCGAGTTAATTAATCCTAACAACTCCTAACAACCCCTTAACCTTTGCCTACACGATCATACACAATTGCGCTATGTGTTACCGTCTATTAACAATTTCCTTCTCTCGAAGCAGAACTATTAAACAAGTAAATTAAACTTAAATGGCCAGATTAAAATTATAAAGATGAAATCAAACACATAGATGGATGATAGAAATTGGAGTCTATAAATTCAACAATTAAATCAACATTGTTGTAAAATCCTATTTTTTAATCCTAGGACACGAGTAGTTTAGTTATCCATGCCTACTATCAAATCAAAACAATAATTTAATGAATACATTGTCAAGAAATTGAAAGTAAACAAGGAATAATTAAACCCGAAAATCCGGCTCCTTCGATCTTCGTCTTGCTCGTTCTCACGTCTTCTACTCCAAGGTACAAGTATGAAAAATATTGATCTTCTCCTTGAAAACTCGAGCTTTGTCTCTATTTATAAGTTGGGTTGAAATCCTCAAGAGATTAGGATAAAAATCCCATCAAAATCCGGCTTCACTTTAGGAACATCTTTTGGCGCTTCTCTTGCGGTCGCGTTAAGCTTCACAGCTTCACACGCTTGATCCAGCCTACTTTTTGCGCGACCGTGTTACCTCTTGGCGCGGTTGCGTCACTTGACTTTGGATTCCCACTCTGACAATGTTTTTTACGCGGCCACGTCCAATCCTGGCGCGGTCGCATCGTTTCTTCAACGCTTTGGGCTTGACTTTTGGCCAATCTGGCCCATCTTATCCCTTCTTCGACTTGGTTCTTCATGTAACTTCATAAAATCTTCTTTTTAGCCTGAAACCCATTAAAACTCTACAAAACAAGCCAATACAAGTCAAATGGTCCAATATAACAAATATGAACAATTCTCGACCAATTATACATGCAAATGTTATAAAATTTACACTTAAATTGACCTAATGCATGCATACAGAACGTGTATCTGTAATCTTGAGTTGTCTTAATCCTTTCTCTGATCTTCTCTACTACTTTTATCGTCTTTTCTAACATTACCAGGGTCTTAAACCTTCTCTCACCAACTTCATCCTAATAAGCTAGAGACCTACACTTTCTTTCGTACAGTGCTTCATATGGAGTCATTCCAATCATTGCATGGAAATTGTTGTTGTAAGCAAATTCCACTAACGCAAGAGTCGTTCCCAATTATTTTCAATGTCCAAAACACAGGCTCTCAACATGTCCTCAAGAGTTTGTATTGTCCTTTCTGACTGACCATCAGTTTACGGATGATAAGCAGTACTGAAATTCAACTTATTTCCCAAAGATTCTTGTAGGCTCTCCCCAAAATATGATGTGAAACGAGTAGCTCTATCCGAAACAATAGATACAGGTATTCCATGTAACTTCACAAACTCTTGGATATACAACTGAGCATACTGATACATTTTAAAACTCATCTTTATTGGAATAAAGTGAGCTGACTTCTTGAGTCACTCAACTACAACCCAGATTGCATGATTCCCTCTTTCCGATCATGGTAAACCCATCACAAAGTCCATAGTGATGTGTTCCCACTTCCACTCTGGAATATCTAGATATTTCAATAATCCTAAAGGACGTTGGTGTTTAGCTTTCACTTGCTGCAGATAATATACTTTCTGACAAAATTGACGACATCTCTCTTCATATCGTCCCACCAAAACATTCCTCTCAAGTCTTGATACATCTTTGTACTACCCGGAATAACATTATATGGAGTATTGTGTGCTTCTTCCAAGATTATTCTCTTCAACTACATAATATTGGGCGCACAAATTCTCCCCTCAAAGTACAGTGTATCATCCTTTGACAAACCAAATCCCTTGCCTTCTCCGGCAAGCACATGCTCTTTCATCTTAAGTAGAGATGCATCTCAAGTTTGACCTCCTTAATTCTCTCCTTTAGATTTGGTTGCACCACTAAGGCTGCTAAGACTGAAGTCACAGACTTTGGTGGTGTAACTATCACAAGGTTTATCTTTAAGAATTCCTTGACTAGTTGTTCCGCCCTAGTCAAGATACAGACCAATTCTCCTCTTGTTTTGTGGCTAAGTGTGTCTGCTACCACGTTAACCTTCCCGGGATGGTAGTGAATTGTGCAGTCATAGTCTTTCACTAGCTCTAACCATCTCCATTGCCTCATATTTAGCTCTTTCTGAGTTAAAAGATATTTCAAACTTTTGTTATCCGTGTATATTTCACTTCAAGGCGTGAACAACTGTAGCTAGTTCAAAGTCATGAGTTGGATAGTTCAACTCATGAATCGAGTCATTGGAGTAGATAACTTCGAAAATTCCTTAATAAATCTTCAGTAGTAACCGGTGATACCAGAAAACTAAGCACTTCATTAGCATTGGTTGGTGTCTTCCAATCATTAACAACCTCAACCTTCACCAGATCAACCTCAATTCCTTGGGCAGTGATTACATGACCAAGAAATGCAATCCATTGAGCTAAAATTTACACTTACTGAACTTCGCATACAACTTCTCCCTGCAAAGTTTCTCAAGAACAATCCTCAAATGTTGTTCATACTCGGTTTCATTTTCGAATACATTAGTATGTCATCTATAAACACAATGACAAACTGATCCAAATAGAGATAAAATATTCGGTTCATCAAATCTATGGAAACCGCATGTGCATTGCTCAAATCGAAAGGCATCACGACATACTCATAATGACCATACCTCGTTCGAAATGCCATTTTTGGAATATCATTATCCTTGATCTTTAACTGGTGATAGCCTGATCTCAGATCGATCTTCGAGAATACTCCAGAACCTCTAAGCTGTTCAAACAAGTCTGTTATCCTTGGAAGAGGGTACTTATTCTTTATCATGATCCGGTTAAGCTCACGGTAGTCGATAAACATCCTCATCAAACCATCCTTCTTCTTAAAAAATAATACCGGCGCACCCCATGGCGACACGTTCGGTCGGGAAAAACTCAAATCAAGCAACTCTTGAATTTGCACCTTCAACTCTTGCAATTCCTCTGGCGCCATTCTATACGGCACTTTTGATATTGGTGCCGCTCCAGGTACCAAATCAATTGTGAACTCCACTTGTCTATCTGGTGGAATTCCTAGTAATGTCTCGGGAAAAACATCTTGATATTCCTTGACAATGGGTACATCAGCTATAGTCTTCTCTGAGGTTGCTACCCCTATAATATTCACCAAAAAAACTTGATACTTCTCTTTCCTTAACAACTTCACCGCCTTCATAGCTAATATAATGTGTGGAGTTGCGTTACACGTTGCCCCTTGGAAGGTGATCTCTATATTTTTTGGTGAATGTAAAGTTACTCTTATATTCAAACAATCTATGTTGGCCTTATGCTTACTGAACCAATCCATAACCAAAATCAGTCATTCATAGCTAGCATGTAAGAATCGGCTAAGAGTATATGTTCATCTATCTCTACAATTCGATTATTAGCTATTGAGTCAGTAGTAATTGGTTTACCCGAAGATATGCTGATCTCAAGTGGTTCAGAAGCTTTCACACATTTATAGCCAGTCATAGTATGAAGCGTCTTAGAGGTAAAACTATGGGAAGCGCCGGTATCAAATAGTACAAAATAAGGAATACCAACAATTGTTAACATACCTGACATAGTTCTGATTGCACTCTTCAATTCCACCTTAGGTAGTCCGAACATACTAGCTCTTCCACCCGATCCTTGATTCTGACCCCTTCTATCAGGTACATTCATCTTCTTCGGGCAGTTCCAAATCATGTGGCCTTCCTCACGGGACCCAAAGAATATGTTCTATCCTTGCAAACACACTCCACCATGTCTTTTTTCACATTTGAGACAAGTGGATTTCTCACCTTGCCCTCTTGGCCTAGGTGGCAGCTCTCCCCAACCTTTCTTTCCACTAGTATCACCCATCTGGTCTTACAACTTTCTCTTGCTTGGATTCTCTGTAGGTGATATACGTGTCCTTTTCCATCTCCAAGCTAGCTGACATGTCCTCTGCCCTGATTACAGCTTCAGTATATGACATGGATCCATGGCCAGAAAGATGATGGCGAATTTGATGTCTTAAGCGCTCAGAGAGTCTATGTGCTTTCTTCTCAGATGTATCCACCATGGTGGGAGAAAAACGATGCATCTTATTAAACTTCCTCTTATACTTGGTTATAGTCATACCTCCTTGAGTCAAATCCATGAACTCCTTTTGCATCTGGTCCTTATAGATGTGCGGATAGTATTTCTCCATTTCAACCTCCTAAAACTTATCCCAAGTAAGGGCATTTCTCTCATCTACCGACCTCACTCTCCAATAGTCCTTCCACCATACTCTTGCGTCTTCCTTGAGTTGGAAAACAGCACATGAAATCTTTTGAGCATCCGAACAAATCATATACTCGAAGATGTCCTTTAAAGTCCTCATCCACTCTTCAAGCAGTTCAGGGCTCTCATAGCCATGAAATGTAGGGGGTTTAAACTGGTTGAACTGATTTATCACCCTCGACTGCACTTGCTCAGGCGTTGCAGCAGGAGTGATGGTTTCTCCTTGAAGGAGAGCAGCTATCCCAATAAGTAGTTGTTCAGGAATGGGGTTAGCAGCTTGAGGGGTAGCATCTTGATTTGCATTCCGAGCACCGTGAACAGGGTCACGTGCAACAGCATTCGGGTTATCATTTCGATGAGCCATTGTCCTGTCAATGGATCACCGATTTGATAAGTTATAGGGATGCGAGAAATAGGATAAGATAGTGATAACATATAATAATAATATTAATAATAATACAACAACATATAAAAGATAAGTAATGAGATGAAATGAAATGATTAATTCAAATTTTCTAATGATCATAACCCATGTGTGAAAATGTCAAGGTCTACAACTGAAAGGAAATTCGGAAATAACAAAATACAACTAAAAATAAGGAAATGCAATACTGTCCAAATCAAAGTGAAATAATATTTAAGTCTCATCATCACTGCTCAGGATCTCAATGACTGGCACGATTGGTGGGATCTCAACCCAGGAAATGATGTCATTATCTGAATCAACCTCATAGTTTCCCGGACTCTTCCTCTATGGGCTCTAGCTCGAGCACGGGCTCTAGCTCGAGCACGGGTATAAGCACAGGCTCGGGCATGGGTAAAGGTGCATGTGGAAGATCCTCCTCCTCGTCTGTCTCATCATCATCATCCTCGTAGGAATCATGTCCCAAGCAATCATTGTCAGAAGCTCACCAGTTGTATATTGAAATCCACCTACCACTGCTTTTGCCTTTGGGCTTCTAGCTTCCGACTTGTACAAACAGTCAAGAATAATATTCCAATTCACAGGTAAGGCAGATATCAGGTGGCTCACTTGCTCCCTGACAGAGCCTTCTCTTCCAGAAGCATTCCACTTGTCAAGTAGATTAACTATATAATGAGGTGCATTCTCTGGAAGTCTAAGATCATCCCACCAATCAGCCCGTGCCAATGGAGGAGGGTGAACATGAATGGCGGTGCTGTTAAATGTTGTCTGACGTGTGCATGTCATGCTAACTATAATATATTTTGGGTTATGATAATGCAACTATAATGAAACACATGCACAATTGTATTAAATGGCATAATGATTGTACATTGTATTGAGTAATTGTATTATTAACCCTATTATGTATAAGCAATAGAGATAAATATTTCAGAAAATGGAATGAATATAGAAACACTATATCTTGATTCTTCTTCTCCTCCTCCTCCTCCTCCTCCTTCTAATTGAATCAATTTATTGATCTTATAAAATTGTTAGTACTTTCTAGTTTTATTTGTAGAGTTGGCTATTGTTTAGACTCGTGAACATATTCAGTGGGCACATTATAGTAGTCCTCCTTTTTAGACTTTCTAGAAAAAAGTATTATTTTAGTATAATTTGTCCAATAATTTAAGTTTTGAGACTACTAAGGAAAAAATTATAGCCTATCTGAATTTGTCCCCTATTTGATAAAAGAATTATCACATAACCTTAGTGAGAGAAAAACCTTAGAGCATAGTAAAGAAAAAATTACACCCGGAGATGAGCTCGTAGATCTGCTCAAAGAATTGTCACATAACCTTAGATGCTAATTGAAAATTAGAAATTCTCCGATAAAGCGGGTAAACACATTCAGATGAATTTTTTTTGCCCTGTGAAAGCGTATTAATTTCTTAGAAAGGGTTAAGTAAAAGAATCGTCCTGCAACTTATAAGTGGTTCAAATAACAGTCATATATCTTTTTAATTGTTCGAATTTAGTCCTTTACCTTTTTAATTGTACAAATTTGGTTGTTTTCGAACTAAAGTTTGAATTTCTTGCCAGATAATTGTACTTTCACTACTTATAACTTGTCATTTTCTTAAAGTTGCAAATAATGTGGACATGACATCCTGATAAACAACGTACATAATATAAAAAAACATATTAATCTAAATAAAACATAAGAAAATGTACCAAAAATGACCCTTTGGAAGATAAATTATTTGGGAAAATAAAATTCCAATGTGTGATCACATGGAGTGCAAATAAATAATTGAGCAAAGTTTATAATTTCACGTAAAAAAGAATTGAATTGAAGCAATTAAAAGGATAAATGAGAGGTTTAAGAGCGGCCCCAAATTATAGGTTGAGTTGTACAAATTTTCCTTTGGTAGGTGATAGTTTTAGGTTAAAATGTTTCAAGAAATGTTTGAACTCAAGTCTCATACATTAATCTAGTGCTTAATTTCCTGTCATTGTGATGGAATGAGAATAATGAGACGACTTTCTTTGACTTCCAAGATTCTTTCTTCTTAAATTTCTTCACAATTCCCAACTTATTTCTATAAACAAGACATACAAAATGGACATTTATTGTAATTTCAATGAGAATGATTGGAAACATAGTTCAAATTAGTTTGAGATATTTAATGTAAAACATACATAAAATGCTGTTTTTCGATTACATTTGCTCCAAGGTCTTGGTAGAGATTATATTACTTTTTTCTACCCCCTTCAAAATTGTTTAATGCTTTTCAGTGTTCCGTTTCCACGTTAGTAGTACTATACAAGTGTTAATTTGCCGAAATTCCAAAATACATATACGGCCCGTTTACTTCGTATGATTAGGTTGAATAAGGACTAATTGTTCAGGTTAATCCACCATTTACTTCGTTGGTTGTTAAAAGCCGTCTTATCCCGAATACCCGGGATAACACGAATTCCAATGCAATTTACCCCCATTATCTATCTCACCTCAATAGGTGGGTTTATCAACCCCGGAGGTTGAATTGAGAACCAGCGCTCGGACCGATCCGGAATACCTTATAAACCGTTTTAATGTCCAACCGGAAAAAATCGAATTGAACCAGAGAAGTCGAAAAAGTTCGGTTATTCCTATTATTTTGTAATTTTTTATTTTATTTTTTGGATTTTTTTTTATTTTTTTTTATTTTGAGTTTATTTCACTTATAGATTTCCTTTTGTTTATGAGTTTATAGAATTTTAACAAGTTACACATTATTTATCATGTTTGGAAATAGATTTTGGAGTAAAAAGAAGTTTATGGGCTATAAATTATTAAATTTTATTCAAGACATCCATATTTTTAGTCCTTTATTAAGTTATAATTATCTTTATTTGAAATTTGAAGTTTAATTGATAAGTTTTTTTTTTTTTTTTTGGATATTAATATATGTAATTACATCAAAAAATTTAATAAATGGTAACTACTATTTTCCGGTTAGATTGCCGATCCAACCGGTCCGGTTATAACAACACTGCATGAGACAATATTGGATAGAAATTGTTCTGTATAAATAATAGAACTTAATCACCCGAGTAAATATTGGATAGGATAAGTCGTATTATCTCAATCCCTTATTCTAATACACCATAATCTTATACATCCTATTATAAACAACCCAAAGTAAACGTGCCCTAAATGAATTTGACTAGGATCGGCCCAAGTTTAACAACTACAAGGCCCATCATATTTTAATCTCACCAATTATGTAGTTTTAGAGCCCAATATGTTGTTCAAATCCTACCCACATCTTAGACCATACAGTTTCAATCTTTTTATTAACTAAATAAAATAACACCGCCCCATCAACCGATCTAAGCCGGGTCATGGACTAAAAAATATTACCTAAAGGTATCATAGTCAACAATTATTAATGTTTATGCTTAAGCTCATCACTTAATTTTGGTAAAATTATTATACTATTTTTTCCTGAACAAGTGATACATTTAAACATAAATTGTGATACTTACTCAATAGTATCAAAATTCTTCAAATTTTTCAAGTTCTCTCGTATTTATCTCGCATTTTTTAATAAAATTCTCAAATATTATTAATACTCGAGATTTTCAAATTATAATCACATATATGAATATATCGCGAATAATATCCGTATAATTCCTGAGAAATGTGAGGCGTTCGTTAGTACTTTTTCCGTAATATATATATATACATATATCATATTTCCAGTATAGGAGTAATATATTCTGAAAATTAATAGAAATAAGGATAATAGAATTATAAATTTGTTAAATAATACAAAATTTAATAAACGTTAAGCTTATGTTTAGAATAATCAAAAGTAATACACGTAGATCATAAGGAAAAAAATTAATGATTTATGGACTTAAAATATGTTTTCTAAAATAAAAATGCATAAGTCGTATATAATAATTGATAAGCAATAAAAACATGATATAATAAGAATATAGTCCTATGTATTCTAACAATAAGTTACAATTTATATTTGATATTATTTTATTTAATAAACTTAAAATAAATAGCATAAAATCACAACAAATAACATGTGCAGTGATTGATATAACCTGAAGAAATTAATAAAATGAGCACTTAAACATAAGATAATTAGTAAAATTAAGAAAGATATTTAAGATTATAAAGAGTTTAATTTAAAGTATTAAACCCGATTTATTTCTAAATAATTGTCTAATTTGGTCGATTAGACATTATTTTCTCGATTGTGCTATTTGTGAGGCGATTGGGTGCTCTAACTTTAGACATTTGATCCGACATTTTTCTTGTAAGTGTTGAAAACGATGTACGATTTTGGGGTAATTCTATGGTACCAATGGGGTATTGGTACCCATAGGGATATAACTGTAATTTTACCATTAATTATTGAATCCTAAATTAAATTGTGTTTTGAATACTGTTCTAAATTAATAGATTAATCATTTAATGCCTTCATTATTGTATTCTGAATTCTGAAACTTGTGCACTCACATTTTGACTAGAAAATGAGTAGGTGAACTTTTCACCTTCCATTTGCTTTCATCCCAAACGCCAGAGGAAAGAGAAGTTTAGGCAATATGCAGAAACAAAAAATTAGGACAATTCTTCAATAATACTTCCCATTTTCTTGTTCGCCATCTGGTAAGAATGGGTTGCTTTAGGGTTTAGAATTGACATTCTTCCCCCTTCTTGTTCTCCTCTCAAATGACCTAGATCCCCAATTCTGTTCTTTTTTGCTTGATCATGTTGAGGTCGGCGAGAGCATTAGATTTATGTTCCTGTAAATTGTTCGTAAGTATTTTGGAGGAGGTGGGTATGACGATCTGGTTGCGACGGGTCCGATCTGAAGACACAGATAAGTTTTTTCTCCATTTTTGTTACCTGTAACATCATGTTCTGTACAAATTTGTTCGATTACCCCATAATTATTTACGAGTTAATTTACAATGCGATGCGATTCTTCTGTCTTGTTTAAGATGCGAAAATTCATGTTTTTTTTTTTTTTTTAAATTTTTTTTGAAAAAAGTCTTTTAATGTAACATGCAGTAAGTTTTTTCTTTTAAATTTGAAGTTCCTATATGATTTTTCGTGGCCCCTTAGGAATTATTTGGTTGTTCGGCTTCGCTGTACTATCTTGATTAACTCGAAAATCCTCATTTCAGAATTATGACTTTTGTTCATGTAGATTCTACAAAGCTTGTTTGTTTTTTCTATAGTCCTTTATGGATCTATTTTAACTTTCTTTGATTGTAGTATCTGTATTAAGATTTTGAAAATAATGTGTTGATTTTAAGTTTATGGTTCAGATTCAGTAGTTGTCCATATAGATTTTACATCTGACTGAATTATTTTTGTCTTGTTTATGAATAGGTACTGTGTAATCTGGCCCAGGTATTCATTTTTTGAGATCATCTACATGTTAATGCAAAGCAGCTTGTTACTTCTGTGATAAAGGTTTGCTCATGTTACTGTTTAATTTTGCATTGATCGGGAATGACTGTTTTAACTGTTTGATTCTGCGAATTACTCTTTTAGTTAATCTAAGAATGACTATTTCATATGATTGGATTCTGGGAATTGACTATCTTATTTACTCTGAAAATGTCGGTCTTTATGATTTGATTGTTAGTTGAGCGAGATGTTGATTTGAATATGTTATATTTTTTGTCATCTGCGTTCTATGATGATGGTGGAATTGAATAATCATGTAGTTGTTAGTGTTGTAGGCATCACGAATTCAAAAATAGCAAACTGATTGTCTTGTCAAAGCAAATACATTAAACGTCAAACCGCTAATCAAAATTCAAATAGGAATACAGTTTCCGGACAAAACACACAACCACCTATGTCAACAAAAAATGATTTGAAAATGCAATCCAACAAAAAACTTTTTCAGTCCCAACTCCCTAATTTCCTATCTTGAACAAAAAAGTATCCCATCGGGTTACTTCATCTGGTGATCCTCTTGTTGCTCTTAAAAACAGGAGGAGAGCAGGATCCCTTTCCCTTATTTAGACTTGTACTGCTTGAAGCACCACCATTTCTCACTGCTTTTGTAGTATCGAACCAAACTTTCGCATCATCCATCATTCTTTTACCGAGTACATTGCTCTCGTGCATCATAATGCATAGCAAGATCTTGACCCTCATGTACTCGCTGTCAGTCTAAGTAGGAAAGTAATTTAGTTTATAAATAGGTACAAGTATTGGTAAAAATAATTAGTTTCCATCTTTTTCAGAAACGGTTTAGCTATTTACCAATACCTCTGATTCTTCCCTTACTTGTTCCATCACTTCTGTGGACTTTCTATCTGACAATATTCGACTATTCCTCATGTGATTTATGACGTGAATTCCACAATCATATCTACATTACAACATTGATATTAGATTTGAACAAACTAGAAAATTTTGGAATTTTTTTTTGCTATAAATATTATTTTACTTACGAATTAAACTGCTTTTGCCAAATCTTCCTGTCAATGGAATAAGTGGTGAAATCTTCAACTTCACCGTGTTTCAGCTCAACTTCATAAAGTCCTTGCATCACAACAAGCTGGACAGAAGTAGTTAATATATGTATACAATCTTTTCAGGTTTAGGTGTCAAAAAATGGAATAAAAAGTTCATTTTTTTAGAAAATATGAAAAAGAAAACACAATTTATAAGTATGTACTTACAATATTTTGGATACTCTGCATTGACGAGTTATCCATGACAATAGCATTCGAATTTGAGTCAAGCATAGTAACTTTGTTTCCATATATGTCCACCACTATCAATTTGAAGTGCCCAGGATTTCGAAAGTGTATCGGAATGAAAATCTTATATTTCAAAATAAAAAAATAATTATTATTAGTTTTTTACTATGGTCACAAGTCTATCAATTATAAAACTTTATTCCATACCTTTTTAACAGCAAGAATATCACTAGTGATGAAACCCCCCTTAACCTTTCTCTGATTGAATTGCATGAGAAAGTTGTTAGCGTCCACAACTGACCCTTCCTGCAACAATATACGTAACTGATAATAAATAATTTATTATATAACAGTTTAGTTAATTATATTGTATGTCATGTTCACGTGTAACTGTAATCTGAATTGCATTGTTTGATCTGTAGTACCACTAGGAAAACCGGGAAGTACCAGACCCGATATCCAGTTTTCCTTTCTTCTTCAAAATTAAGCATATAAGATACCGTGTTCAAAACCTATGTCAATTACAATTAGATAAAAATCAGAATAAGAGGGTGGTTTAACTTATCATTGTAATAGTGACCACACGTCTATTTACCGCTGATGTTAGCCATTTTCCCGGCAACAACGTCATCATTTCTTGCCTTTCCAAATAGGTATTTCTAGTTTCTGATACAATCGCTCTGCTCAAACAATAATGTGGACAGTTAATTAGAACACTTAGTAATTAAAAACATTTATAGAAATTTGACAATAGTAATTATGAACATAGCCAGTTCACATATTATAAACAATTACCTCTCTTCCAGTTGACTGTCGGTGAGGAACATAATAACCTTCATAAGGTTCTCGTCTTTCAACATCCTAGATTGTGTATATGGGTATCCCAGCAACACATATTGCCTCCATGATCTTGAATTTTTAACCTGTATATGCCCACTCCCTTTCGTGAAGACGTCTTGGCTTGTAGCCGGGTTCAGTTTCTTCAAAATGGATTTAATCTTTTTTGGACTAACTGATTGTGTAGTCTGTATTATAAAATTATATTTCAATCTTAAATACAAAGTATTGTAAAATACATGTTAATAAACTGTAATTCTGAAATATATAATGCATGTACCTTCGTAACTTCTTCAGTAATCAGTGTTTCTGTGTTTACTCTTTCTGTTTGCTCCTCCTCTACATCGATTATCACAGTCGACTCAATTTCCTTTCCTTTAATGTCCTTTTCTCCGGAAATACAACTAGGTGTGCCAGTGTCACTAGACTTAGAGATGAACATCCTGATAGTTGCACTAAGATCTTTTAAGCTGTTCTCCAATGTAGACGTAGCATTGTCTTTCACTAGTAAGCTTTCTTTCAACAAGGTAACCATACTCGCATGTGACTCGCGTAGCATCTTCAGTTCATCGAATGCGTTCTCCAACAATTTTACAGTTTTACACATATTTCCTCCATCACATTGATCTAATTGTTTGCTTGTGTCAATCTCAATTTGCGTTCCTCCTCTCTCTACTTTTCCCTACAGTTAAATTAAATTACTCTTTGTAATTGCATTATATATTTAATTTCTATGTAATACGTAGAAAGTAGTTGAATATAAAAAAAAATTAATAAAGCGGGCCGAATAACTAACCATAAAGCCACTGCACCACTTGCTTCCATTAATTTTCCTTGCAACTTTTTTCTGATTCTCTACTCCAGCGACACCAACTACGGCAAGCTGCTTACAACTTATCGGCCCTTGAGGTAGCACTACTTTCAAATAGTAGTTCTGAATAATTTAAAGATTACAACATAAAGAATAAAAACCATATATTAGTCATACTAAAAAAGAGTAAAGTTAATTATAAAATTTAAAGCAAATTTTTGTAAGGTTTGTATTGTACCTGCAAGAAAAGGCAACAACCCGTTAGATAGGTGTTTGGTCTCTTCATCTTCTTGTACTTGACTATGCCTTCCACCATTTTGTTAAAGAATAAGGTTGCCCATTTTCTTTTACAAATTCTCCCTACCTCTGCAACGCTGAAAATGTAGTTTTGATTGATATCGTTACTTGTTGTAGTCCCCATTATTGTAGAAATTGTGTATAGGACATAAGCTCTAACGAAGTCTAGGTTGGCTTTGTCATTGGACTTCATTAGGTGTTCTAGTCGGGTGGTTTTAATGACTGAGCGGTCTCCTACTACACTTAGAAATTTGGATCTCAAAGACGAAACCGCCTCATAATCACCTTTCATAACTACTTCTTCTACCCCTTCCGGGACCCCCATGATGAGGCTAAAATCTTTAGCCGATAGGTGGTGACTAACCCCCTCTATTTTCAAATTGAAAGTCTCAGTGTTGAAATTCAAAGCTAATTCGTGCACTAGTGGCCTAAATAGCTCGCACCCAACCATATCTAGTGTTCCCCCGAAACCAGTAGCATTTATCAATTCTCGTCTATCGTTCATAAATCTACCTACTGTTGTACTAAACCTGGCTAGTGATATTTTAGTCCTCAAAATTCCAGTAACATCATCCGTATCTATGTCGGGATCGGAATTATCTGTTGGATACTTTTCAGGTGTTGTTTCATTAGGATTACTAGGTTTCTTGTTAGAAGCACTCTCGTCAGTCTGGACCTTCACATCGAACACTAAGCGACGCCTCTTTGAAGCAGTACTTTCGTTTTCGATGACTTCCTTGCCTATATCTCCTGTCACCACCTGCACAAATAAGTTGTAATATAATGAGAATAAAATATAATTCAAACAATGAATTTGTGTGTAACTTGACTACTAGTGTAACTTGATTTCATTACATTGCATTGTTCCTTCTCTGCAGCAGTACTGTCTGTCATGATATCGTAAAATGAGTTCGAATGTTCAGCGGGATCACTAAAGAATGCTGGTGGAAAAATTGATTGTAACTCATCGTCCAAATTTGTATATAGCAGTTTTGTGTTTGTTTGTTTGTTCTCCATATTCGAACTTTTTTAATTTGCTTGAGTTTAGTTTTGACATCTGCTGGTATTTATAGTAAATGTCTAACTCATAAGGACAAATTTTGGTTAGATTGCTTTATTAAATGTGTTACTGCACTCCCTGGTGTTAGATTCTTTTCCATTTAATTAAAGTAGTACCTATTTGATAGGCTTTTGCATTTATCAATGTAGAATTTATGCAGTAGATTATAGATAATCTGCATTTTTAAATTTCAGTATTTAAAAAAATGAACATAACAACCTGGACATAAATAGCCGATTTGTCCGTTTGATTTTTTTTCTGAGTTTAAGTCGACACATTGAAGGAAAATTAGTATCACGCTTATTTACCTTTCATGGGAAACATAAGCATAATGATGAATAGCTGCTAATAATAAATGATCACGTGTGATTTTATTAAATGCAATTGTTTTATCCGAGATTTTTTATTACACCATGCAGAAATGCCATTTCTCCGGGAGTTTAAAGGTTGATAAACATTAATTCCTTACACTAAATGCTCTGTTCTTTGGCGTTTTCTAGAAAGGAATTTAATAAATGAACTCTTGATCTCCCACTACACTTATTGACTTCTCTTTCATCTTTTGCTATATATATCCGTACGAGTTGTTTTATTGTCATTGGCGGAAGTGTATTTGGAAGAGTAATGGAAAAGCTCATGCAAGTGATGATTCAAACCGATACCGAATGGAAAAACACGCAGAGTTCACAACAGGTAGGTTTATTTCTTGGTATTAAAGTAAATGCCTATTCGGGTCTAAACACTATATATTGCATAGTTTAATAACATTTCTTTTCTTTTTGTTTTCTTTAATATTTCCCAGCAAAGGTACACCCTCTTCAAGCAGAAGATGATGATAGTGCATGAAATATACGACCAAATCATGGTGACAGAGACGATGCTGAGTCACCTGGACTGTAAAATCCAAGTCGGTGTTAGCCTACAAGCTCTAAATCCATACGACACGAACCTTAGAGCTGAAGTCAGTTCAAACTACTACTATTATCTTCAGTATACCAACGACCTTGCTTGTCTCAAGCGATTTTACGAGCAGCAACTTCAAACACTCCATCTTCTGTCTCCGTCATAATTCATTGATTCATAATTTTCTGCTCTGGTCTTTTCTAGTCGAACTTTTTCTTCGTTTTCCATGTATTTGGGAAATTATGTAGCTTAACTTTTTGTTTTTTGTGGCATGGGATTTTGACATTTTTAATATTATGATAATGATGTTTTGCTTGTTAATTTACGTTAATAGTAATGCACTATTTATCCTTGAAACTACCATCTATTGCAGTTTAGGAAAATAGTTAACCCGAGGGTATTTGTATACTTAAGAAAAAAAAAGCCTGTTAACAGTAGGGGGCTCAAGCATCACGAATCGGGTCGGTCAACTTGACCCGTCTCGACTCAAACTTAAAATCAATTTTCACGAATCGGGTCGGTCAACTTGACCCGTCTTTACTCAAACTTAAAGTCAATTTTCACGAATCGGGTCGATCAACTTGACCCGTCTCGACTCAAACTTAAATTCAAGTATATCGAATCGGGTCGGTCAACTTGTCCCGTCTCGACTCAAACTTACTTAAACTCAAACTTAAATTCAAGTATATCGAATCGGGTCGGTCAACTTGATCCGTCTCGTCTCAAACTTAAAGTCAATTTTCACGAATCGGGTCGGTCAACTTGACCCGTCTCGACTCAAACTTAAAGTTAATTTTCACGAATCGGGTCGATCAACTTGACCCGTTGATGCACGTTGATTTTGCATGTAATTAGGTTGATGTATGGTATTATTTGATTGGAATTATATGCATAAATGGTTGGAAATTGTATGAAATATGATATAAGTGATCAATTGACGTGCTTGACTTGTTTTAAGGTATTTTAAGCATTTTCAGGCTAAAAAGTTGTGATTTACGACTACCGGACAAGAAAACAAGTTGAAACAGAGTAAAAATCGGCCCAAAGTAGTGAAAATCAGTGAGAACCGGTCCGAACCGTCCAAGAACCGGTCCAAACCGGTCCGAATTGTTCAAGAATCGGTCCAAACCGGGCTGAACCGGTCCAGGAGCAAAACGAGGCAAGAACCGACACGGCCGCGTCACAAAGCAACACGGCCGTGTCAAAAGTGTTCTGCAACACGCTGTTGGTTCTGGAATGGACCACGGTCGTGTCACAAAGCAACACGGCCGTGTCAAAAGTGTCCTGAAACGAGCTGTTGGTTCTGGAATGGAACACGGCCGTGTCACAAAGCAACACGGCCGTGTCCAATTGTTGCTGGAAAAGTGAAATTTGCAAGCAACACGGCCGTGTCATTTTAAGCAACACGGCCGTGTCAAAAGGGCTGTCGATTGTTAAAATCCGGTTTTAAGTGAAGATTTGATTTCTTAATTCCAGAGGGATTATCTAATTCTATAAAAAGGATTCAAGTGCTCTCAAAAGAAAACATACACATATTATCCGAGTTTAAGGCACGAGACGACTTGGACGACGACGGAGATTCGAGCAACGGGACGAGATACTCGGGTTTAGCAATTTTTCCTAGTTTAATTCTTTAGAATGTTTTGTCTTAATCATTGTATTGAATTGAGCTTAGGCATGAGTAGCTAAGCTATTCGTGTCCTAGGGTTAGAAAGTAGGAATTATTTATAACAATGTTTTGATTTATGGTTTTACTTATTGAATTCCGTTCTTTGATATGTTTATCTTTATATCCGTTTTAACAACTAAATTTGGACTGGCCATCTAGGTTTAGTAAATTCGTTTAACAAATCCGCTTCGAGAGAAGGGGTTTGTTATTAGACGTACGATATAGAGTGCAGTTGTCTATGACTGTGTAGGCATAGGTTTATGAGCTATTTGGAGTTGCTAGGATTAATTGACTCGAGAGGGTAATTGTCTTAGTTAATCAACGATCTAATTTTCACGAATCGGGTCGGTCAACTTGACCCGTCTCGACTCAAACTTAAAGTCAATTTTCACGAATTGGGTCGATCAACTTTACCCGTCTCGACTCAAACTTAAATTCAAGTATATCGAATCGGGTCGGTCAACTTGACTCGTCTCGACTCAAACTTAAATTCAAGTATATCGAATCGGGTCGGTCAACTTGACCCGTCTCGTCTCAAACTTAAAGTCAATTTTCACGAATCGGGTCGGTCAATTTGACCCGTCTCGACTCAAACTTAAAGTCAATTTTCACGAATCGGGTCGATCAACTTGATCCGTCTCGACTCAAACTTAAATTCAAGTATATCGAATCGTGTCGGTCAACTTGACCCGTCTCGACTCAAATTTAAATTCAAGTATATCGAATCGGGTCGGTCAACTTGACCCGTCCCGACCCGTCTCGACTCAAATTTAAATTCAAGTATATCGAATCGGGTCGGTCATCTTGACCCGTCTCGACTCAAACTTAAATTCAAGTATATCGAATCGGGTCGGTCATCTTGACCCGTCTTGACTCAAATTTAAAGTCAATTTTCACGAATCGGGTCGATCAACTTGACTGACCCGTCTCGACTCAAACTTAAATTCAAGTTTATCGAATCGGGTTGGTCAACTTGACCCGTCTCGTCTCAAACTTAAAGTCAATTTTCACGAATCGGGTCGGTCAACTTGACCCGTCTCGACTCAAACTTAAAGTCAATTTTCACGAATCGGGTCGATCAACTTTACCCGTCTCGACTCAAACTTAAATTCAAGTATATCGAATCGGGTCGGTCAACTTGACCCGTCTCGACTCAAACTTAAAATCAATTTTCACGAATCGGGTCGGTCAACTTGACCCGTCTCGACTCAAATTTAAATTCAAGTATATCGAATCGGGTCGGTCAACTTGACCCGTCTCGACTCAAATTTAAATTCAAGTATATCGAATCGGGTTGGTCAACTTGACCCGTCTCGACTCAAATTTAAATTCAAGTATATCGAATCGGGTCGATCATCTTGACCCGTCTCGACTCAAACTTAAATTCAAGTATATCGAATAGGGTCGGTCAACTTGACCCGTCTCGTCTCAAACTTAAAGTCAATTTTCACGAATTAGGTCGGTCAACTTGACCCGTCTCGTCTCAAACTTAAAGTCAATTTTCACGAATCGGGTCGATCAACTTGACCCGTCTCGACTCAAATTTAAATTCAAGTATATCGAATCGGGTCGGTCAACTTGACCCGTCTCGACTCAAATTTAAATTCAAGTATATCGAATCGGGTCGGTCATCTTGACCCGTCTCGACTCAAACTTAAATTCAAGTATATCGAATCGGGTCGGTCATCTTGACCCGTCTTGACTCAAATTTAAAGTCAATTTTCACGAATCGGATCGATCAACTTGACCCGTCTCGACTCAAACTTAAATTAAAGTATATCGAATCGGGTCGGTCAACTTGACCCGTCTCGTCTCAAACTTAAAGTCAATTTTCACGAATCGGGTCGGTCAACTTGACCCGTCTCGACTCAAACTTAAAGTCAATTTTCACGAATCGGGTCGATCAACTTTACCCGTCTCGACTCAAACTTAAATTCAAGTATATTGAATCGGGTCGGTCAACTTGATCCGTCTCGACTCAAACTTAAAATCAATTTTCACGAATCGGGTCGGTCAACTTGACCCGTCTCGACTCAAATTTAAATTCAAGTATATCGTATCGGGTCGGTCCACTTGACCCGTCTCGACTCAAATTTAAATTCAAGTATATCGAATCGGGTCGGTCAACTTGACCCGTCTCGACTCAAATTTAAATTCAAGTATATCGAATCGGGTCGGTCATCTTGACCCGTCTCGACTCAAACTTAAATTCAAGTATATCGAATCGGGTCGGTCAACTTGACCCGTCTCGACTCAAACTTAAATTCAAGTATATCGAATCGGGTTGATCAACTTGACCCGTCTCGACTCAAACTTAAATTCAAGTATATCGAATCAGGTCGGTCAACTTGACCCGTCTCGTCTCAAACTTAAAGTCAATTTTCACGAATCGGGTCGGTCAATTTGACCCGTCTCGACTCAAACTTAAAGTCAATTTTCACGAATCGGGTCGATCAACTTGACCCGTCTCGACTCAAACTTAAATTCAAGTATATCGAATCGTGTCGGTCAACTTGACCCGTCTCGACTCAAATTTAAATTCAAGTATATCGAATCGGGTCGGTCATCTTGACCCGTCTCGACTCAAACTTAAATTCAAGTATATCGAATCGGGTCGGTCATCTTGACCCGTCTTGACTCAAATTTAAAGTCAATTTTCACGAATCGGGTCGATCAATTTGACCCGTCTCGACTCAAACTTAAATTCAAGTATATCGAATCGGGTCGGTCAACTTGACCCGTCTCGTCTCTAACTTAAAGTCAATTTTCACGAATCGGGTCGGTCAACTTGACTTGTCTCGACTCAAACTTAAAGTCAATTTTCACGAATCGGGTCGGTCAACTTGACTCGTCTCGACTCAAACTTAAAGTCAATTTTCACGAATCGGGTCGGTCAACTTGACCCGTCTCGACTCAAACTTAAAATCAATTTTCACGAATCGGGTCGGTCATCTTGACCCGTCTCGACTCAAATTTAAATTCAAGTATATTGAATCGGGTCGGTCAACTTGACCCGTCTCGACTCAAATTTAAATTCAAGTATAAAGAAATCGGGTCGATCAACTTGACCCGTCTCGACTGAAACTTAAATTCAAGTATATCGAATCGGGTCGGTCAACTTGACCCGTCTCGACTCAAACTTAAAGTCAATTTTCACGAATCGGGTCGGTTAACTTGACCCGTCTCGACCCTCATTTAAATTCAAGTATCACGACTCGGGTCGGTGAACTTGACCCGATTCGACGCAAATTTAAATTCGAAAATGGGAAGAAATCGTAGCATTATATTGATGTCTAAGACTATATTAATTATTATTACAGAAGCTTTTACTTTTTCTTATTAAAAGAAGCAATTCAATTAATAACACCACCAATTCATCCAATCAAATTAGTAAGCATTAATAAGGAATCATCTTTTTGACCTTGTACTTAGAGCTCAACTTCAGCATACAACTAAAGACAGAAAATTCATTCTGCAGAATACTTTTCTGCGAATATCAATTCCATTTTTTTTTTTCTGCTAATGGAAAATTACTCTGATGATTTGTTCGTTGAAAACCAATCTTCAAATTTTTCGACCACTGACGAGAATGAAGATGAAGAAGGTGGAACAAATGAGGTTAATCCGTATGAATCTGAGAAGGAGTATATTTTGAGTTTGTTTGCGGAGCTGGACGAAAACGATGATTTGATTACGAAAGAAGCAGCAGCATGGGGTCCTCAAGAAATACTGGGAAAATCATTCCGAAACATTAATGCTGCAGAGGCATTTTATAAGTTCTATTCCGGTAAGATAGGCTTCGGATTCCGTCGGGATAACAAAGAACACGACAGAACAGGTACAATCATCAAAATGCGTATGTGGGTCTATAGCAGGGAAGGCAGCCGTACTGAAAGAAATACGAGCAGAAATGACAGGAAACGGGAGCCTCGATCGATTACTCGGTGTTACTGCAAAGCGTCCATGATCGTACGATTGAGACCGAATGAAGAAGTTTATCGGGTGACAACGTTTAAATCACAGCATAATCATCCAGTTGCACAACCAAACCATGTTCATTTTTTCCGAAGCAACAGAAATATTACCACGGGACAGGCCATGGAAATTAAAACTATGAAAGAGGCGGGAATCAAGACTTGCCAGATTATGGATTTTATGGTAACTACTTTAGGTGGATACCAAAAGGTTGGTTTTATGGCGAAAGACTTGTACAATTTTATTAGTACTGATAATGAACGAACTAGGAGGCTAAGCACAGATGCGGAAGCTACAATTGCATATTTTAATGCTCTGGCTGAGAAGGATCCGGGTCTATATTGCAAATACGGAGTCGATGATGAAAATCGACTGAACATGCTATTCTGGGCAGATTCAAGATCAATATTGGACTATGGTAACTTCGGGGACGTCTTGGTTATTGATTCGACATATAAGACTAATTCCTTCAAAATGCCCTTAGTTGAATTTGTTGGAATTAACAATCATCGAAGTACTGTAGTTTTTGCATCTGCACTAATATCTGATGAAAGTATTGCTACTTATGTTTGGTGTTTTGAAAGTTTATTGCATGCAATGAATGGTAGACAACCGATATCAATTATATCAGATGGTGATCGGGCTATTGCGTCTGGGTTGACTTCAGTAATGCCACATGCGAGGCATAGACTCTGTTCTTGGCACTTAATGCGCAATGCGAGGGTTGTTTCACACGACCCTAATTTCTTAGGTGACTTTAGGAAGTGCATGTTACATCATCAATCAGAGGAGTCATTTGAACAATGTTGGGTGTTATTTAGACAGAAGTACCGTGAAGTTAATAAGGAGTGGTTGGATGATTTGTTTGATAGAAAAAAAAAGTGGGCGGAGGCATTCTTCAAGGGCATATTTTTTTGTGGCATGACTACCAATCAACGGTGTGAGAGTACCAACGCCTATATGAATCGGTTCCTTAATTGTGATCTTAGTTTGTACACGTTTGTCAGACAATATTGTAGGGCAATGAGCAGACTAAGAGAAACTGTACACCTCAACGACTTTAAGGACTATCAATCTGAAAAAATGTTGCAAACACATCTGAAGTCACTGGAAAGATCAGCTGCTTCCTATTACACCCGAACAGTCTTCCTTAAGGTAGATTTGTTTTCTTCTTATTTTTTAAAGGTTCTATTATATTTTTTTATTGTCTAATTTTATGTTCACGATCATTTTTTTTTTAAGGTTCGTGAAGAAATCCAAAAGGAACCTAAGTACACCCCGATTTGCACGACACTTGAGAATGGATATAGGTCATATGTCCTTAAAAAATTTGGAGATAAATTGGAAAGAGAAATAGTTGTGTCGGTCTGTGAGACTAACAACAGTATTACGTGCTCCTGTGGAAGGTTTGAGTCGGTTTGGTGGCCATGTAGGCACATGTTCTGCGCGATGAAGGCTTCGAATCTGGAAGAAATACCCAAGATAATGTTGAAGAATCGGTGGGCCAAATCAGCTAAACTAGAGATGCCTGATACCAATACAATGATCCTTGCAAGTCCGAACGAGTTCAGGTACGGCTCCTTGTTGTCTAAGGCTCATCAATTATGTCACGTCGCATCTACAAGTCAAGAAAACTACAATCGTGTTATGGCATTATTTGACTCTACGATCCCGACTCTGACGGGTAGTCCAAACTCGACTACAGTCACGGGAAATAATGATCGGAAACGTGCTCGGGAAGATGGAAATTGCACTAACATTATAAGGGACCCGGAGGTGGTAAAGACAAAAGGGTCACAGTCAGAGAAAAAAACGGAAAAGGGTAAGAAAAGAAGGTGTGGAAAATGCAAAGAGACTGGGCATTATAAATCAAATTGCCCGATACTGAAGCAAGACACATTTGGAGAAAAGAGCGAAGTAAAGCATAATAAAGAGGGTGAATTCAGCGGAGATGGAAGCGATGAAGATAACATATTCATGTAAGTATTCAAGTAGACTAGCCATGTTAAGTACCTTTCATCTTACTAGTTTGATTAAAAATAAATATATTTTAGTCAATTATTTTGAGCATTTATTAAATTATTATAGTGTGCATATTGCATACTAGCCTATGATTAGAGCTCTGTCTGCCTAATTATCTATTTTGACTTGTCTAATTTTTGCAGTGAACTAATCTGAAATTCTTTTGTGGATCCGTCATTCAAAGTTCAACTGAAGGGAATAGGCATCGAAGAATTACGTAATTTGAAAAATCAAAGGATTGTAAGGTGCTTCTGAGAGATTTTTTTTTTCGTCCTTACATTTAAGTACACTCTTTGTATGAATTTAGTTTTGGTCCTACGTGATTGGACTCCAATTTTTTTTTGGTTTTTGAACAATCTGGTTGGTGGCTAGCTTAGTAATACTATTTGTGCTTTGAAGGATAAACTCGTACCAATCAATAGATATTCTATTAGCTCGACTCAATATCGAGGTCGGAGGTCAAATAAACACATTTGTAATGGAACTTAATTCTTGTTCGAAAAACACTTCTGGAAAAAAAAAATACTACATTTAAGTCCACATGCTACTATGTAATAATCTAAACTATCAATGATTGTTTAAGTGGAGAATTCAAGATAGAAGAACTATCTTAGAAACTATGACAGAAAAGGAACTTGCAAATAAAGAGGGGGTTAAATATTTAAATGTTGTACACCTGTAACTTAAAAACGAAATCAACTTCCAAGAGTCATTAAAGTTCAACAAAAGGAGCATACTAAAAAAATACACAAACCCAACAAAAGAGACGGGTGACTGAACAGAGAAATCAACCGATATTTGGCTATCGTGAGTAGTGGAAGGACTATCAACTGGAAAACATACGGAATAAAAGACCAAAGAAAACCAAACATCCAATCATTGAGAGCTTTAGACAAAAAAGCTTCTTCTTCAAATTTGAAAGTTCAACGTCTCTCGCTTGGAGTTCGGCCTGCATTGAATTAATTGTTGCTTGCTGCATCATTGTTCTTGTTCTACAGTAGTCGCAACCATACGCAATGTAGCGTCTTAGTTCATTTCTGTAAAAGTTTCTTTCATTCTTCATGCCGTTAATAAGAGCAACAGCACGGGGACAGAGAGGTTCGTCAAGCCACTCAAAAAATTTGCACTTGTTACTCTGTGTTCCAATCAAAACAAGTGATTACAAGAACAACTGATAGACAAAACACAAAGCAAAATGAATATTAAACCAAATATACTACTCCCTCCGTCCCACCTTATCTTGCACACTTTCCTTAAACGGCCGTCCCACCTTATCTTGCACAGCCTAAAAAAGGAAAGTTATAACATAATCTCCACCCTCAAAATCTTCACTTTCAATCTCCACCTTCAAATCACCTTTGAAAAGTCAACAAACAACCAAAAAGCAACTTTTCTTAATATATGTGCCGACCCCCCCTGTGCAAGATAAGCCGGGACGGAGGGAGTACATCTTATGAAATTAAAATGTAATACATGTTCTTTCTTAAAGTAGACTAAATGAGGAAACTAAACCAAAATACAAGTTAGACAGAACAAGTCCAGCAAAATCTTAACATGAAAAAATAAGGTTCGAGTATAAAAACGATCGTGGAAGGCAGATTGCGATTCAAGATGAAGTACAAATGCAGTACGGATGAAAAATCTAAAATCTAATAACCAAATCAGCCTACATCTGTGGAATTACATAATGCAGCATATAGAAAACTAAACGTAGCCTTTTCGTAACCACAGTTGCATGTGGGATTTTACATGAGTGTGGCTAGGAAAAAATCAATTGATCAACAACCAAGATAAAATCTTCCAATTCGAGGACTCTATTAAACACATCACACATTCAATTGCACCATAAGACAACACATATTCAATATGATACACCATGCAATTAAACTAAGCCTAAAAAGAATCAACGGCAAGACCATATTTGAGCAAGAGTCACAAAATCAATTCCAGGACTCAATCGATTCCAAAAAAAAAAAAAACCAGTTTCAAGATTAATTGCACCATAAAACAGAACATGTTCGATCTGATAAAATGTGCAATTATACTAATCCTAATAAAAATAAAAGAGAAGTGCGTATTTGAGGAATAGTTCATAAAATCAATTCCAAGACAATCAGCTTCAGAATAAAATCAATTCCAAGATCAAATGTGAACCGATGTCGTGGCATATTCGAGTATAAAAATCAAACTAGGGTTTAATCCCAAAATTCGAAAATACAATTAAGGGGACTCCAACAATACTACAAAATTGCAAAGGGGCCAAACTGGAGAATGACATGCAACGAGAAATATATCAAAATGGGGGATAAAACGATTGATCTAAATGCATGCATCGAACTTTACCTGTACTTTCTGACAGACAAAAAAACGACGACCTGGGTTATCCACGGACCAGGAGTACCACATCGGAGCCCTTAGTGGCGGCCAACAACGACATCGGCGCTCTTCCTCCTCGTAATTCATTTTTGGCCCTCTGAACCATGGTACCGTCGGAAATTGACTATTAACAGGGACCCGATTGGCTCCGGTAGTGTCGGAGGCAGAGCTCCGAGCAGAGGCCATGAGGTTATGGGTGTTGAAATGGAAATCTATGAAATAAAAGGGCTTTCAATGAGAGAGGGTAATGGAGGATATGAAGAGAGAGATGAAAGAGGGTACTTCTGAAAAAAATGAATGAGTTTGTGAGGTGAATGGAATTGAATTGAACGTTGAGTGTTGCTGTAAAAGGAGTGCATTAATTAGTTCTGAAAGGTTTCAGCTTTTTTCTTGGAATTGTGGTGTGAGTGAACACAACTTATATTTAGTGAGTACCACTAATACCCTTATATATATTTTAATTAAATTTAACTAAATCAACGGTGGAGATCATTTTTATTCAGATCCTATGATTCAAAGGTGGCAGTGGTATGGGTACCAATGGGGTACCAAAGTTGGACTCACGATTTTGTTTATACCAACATCCAGTTGGATGAACCATCAAAATATATGTTATCAATATCTTGATTACTATATTAAAGTATGAAAGTATGATGGCCCACTAAAATGAGTAAACTAATAAAAGTTTGATGACTGTATATGTTTTTGACTAAACATCCTACTAACATATAAAAACTCATAACCATGTACACCTGATAATAACCCAAAAAACATTTACAATAATTCTTCATACATGGTACACCATCCCCACTTCTAAGGTTGAAGCATGAGGTGCACTAAAAGCATAAGAGGGACCCCTACAATTCCTTCTCAAAAAATCATAACCACCATTTATGGCCATCTTCTTCATCGTACTCGATCCTTGCTTAGCCTTCATATATGAATGCCCCAATATATATGCTATACCCGCCTCTCTTGCTTCCATTAGGTCTCGCAACTCCTCCCGTGCACTCCTCTCGATGTTCGGGCTTTCTGGAATCACAAATCTAACCCTCTTCCTCGTCTTAATTACCGGTGGAGACTCTATTTCGTGGACCTTTGATGGCCCTGCCAGCCCCTCTTCCTCGCACAGCTTAATCCCGTGTACATGACTAGAAGGTGTCCCAACCACAATCATTTCTTCACTTTCCTTTGCCATATCCTTACCTATACTCCCATTTAACCCCGTGTTTCCACCCTGTATGTACTCGGCGATACTACACACCAGGTCATTTTCAAACTGTACGTCGTCCTTGTGAGCATCGCGATAACCATACCGAACAATGCACCTATACATGCGATACTCTCTTGGCCCGATATGTCCGACTAGGAACCGTTCTTCGTGTTTAACGTGAGGAATTGGGACTGATTTGACACAAAGGAAAACAAGAACCTGGTGGAAAGCAGGGAGATTGGTGACGAAATGGGAGAAGATTGCTGGAATTCCGGAAACGAGTTCCGTATGGATGAGCCCAATTCCACGGACGCGTACGATGCCCAAGCTTGGCCCGAGGCTGAGGATCCAGTCGACCGGAACCTTGTTTTGATCGTCGAACTCGTACTTCTTCAGAGTTCCGTAGTGCCACACACACATGACCATCATGAAGAAGAGTGAAAGGGCAATGGGCACCCAAGCGCCTTCGAGAAATTTGATAACAGACGCCGTGAAATATAAGGCTTCTATCACCCCGAAGAACAGGACGAAGCAAATCGCAAGGAAAACGCTTTGGTGCCAGCATAACACCATAACGAGAGACATCAAGCAAGTGGTGACCAGCATCACTGTTATCACAGCCAGACCTGAAGAGAGGAAATAAAAACATTTACAGAACGGACTTGTATAACATTCATTTGCAGCAGCAACGTTCGTGTTTTCACACTAGAACCAGCTTAGCTATTGTGTTTTACCTGAAGCATGACCAAGCCTTTTGGTGTCTCTGAAACCAATAGTAACGGCCAAACAAAGGAGCATCAAAATCCAGTTGATTTCAGGGATGTAAACCTGACCGTGAATCTTTGACGATGTGTGCACTACTTTGACGCTCGGAAAACACCCTAGAGCCGAGCACTGCTTAATGATAGAGAAAGTTCCAGTGATAATGGCTTGACTTCCAACCGCTGCAGCCATGACGGCAATCACCAGCACTGGCCATCTTAAAGTTTCTAACACAAGAAACACAAATATATTTCATGTCGGGAAATTCAACCAATATTCTTTTTTTTTTCAATAAGAGCAGCAATATGAAGTTCCTACCAGGTACTGATATATAAAACCCAATGCTGTAATCATTTTGAATATTGTGATGCTGAGAAAGATATGCAGCTTGCCCCATATAGGCAAGAACCAAAGATGGGTACACAAGGGATGTGAAGGCGATCTGCATCACAAGTATATTGAAACGTAAATTGCCAAGGTCTTTAGTAATTATCAAGCAATCGAAGCAGGACAACATTGCCTCTCATTAGTCAGCAAAACTTTCTATATTAAACAAGCAACTAATAGTGGCACAACTTAATCACATATATGAGCCAAAAGTGAAGCTGTAGTGCTGAATATGTTATTATATTGTATCATAATTCATAGGAAATTGGCATACTTTTATCGAAAGTTGGGAGAAGTGACCAAGATCTGCAAACATTGCTTCTGAACCTGAAATTATTGAACCAAGGTTTAAGGATATCTAGTAACGAGAATGAAATGTTTACAGTACATGTATGCTTTTATTTACCTGTTATGCACAGTAGAATTCCCCCCAAGGACATCCAACCTTCTCTTTGCGTTTTCTTTAAAAATTTGTACATGTAGTGTGGAGAGAGAGCTTGGTACACCTTAGGGTTCCAGCGGAAAATATTGTACAAACCGATAGCACTGATGCACACGAGCCATATTATGACCACAGGTGCAAACAAGAAACCAACCCTGTGGGTTCCATAATGTTGAAGGGCAAATAATGCTATCAGTACGACACAAGCAACGGGGACTTCTATGTCTGCAAGATTCTTCGATTAGGGTAGTGCCGTAATGTGTTAACTATTGTTTTAAGAATTAACATATGAAACAAACATATTGAAGGATCACAAAATATAGGAGGTTCTTAACGCATCATAAAAGGACTGATCATGTCTGTAGACATTCATTGAGTATATAAAAAATGAACTTAAATCTGTGAATAGAAGTCAAATCTCTAGTTCTTTTCTGCTTTCTAACTGTTACAAATACAGACTTAATGACTCAGAAATACCATATCTAGTTTCATAAGATTCGACATCTTGTGGGAACAATAAGAGTAGACAACTCATAAACCACAATCAATGTAATCTCTCAGTTTTCCAACATCATCTCCTTCCATTATGAATCAAATTCAATGCCTTTATTGTTCGAACATGTTTAAGGATTAACATATACTCCCTCCGTCCAAGCTAATTTTGCACGGTTGACCGGACACGGATGTTAAGAAAAAACAGATTTTGGGGAATCTTTGACTTTTTCAAAGGTGGAGATTTTAAGGGGAGATTGTGAGAGAAATTTCCACGGACCGAAAAGGAAAGTATACAAATTTAGGTGGGAGGGAGGGAGTATTAACTTGATTAAAACAAAATGCGAAAACGGAATGATTCTGCAGAAGAGCTATTATTAACATCTACATACAGATTATACAAGACAATGGCACCCTTTAGCCAGTCTTTTCTGCACTCGTACAGCTTCATTTACAATATGTCTTGCAAATGATACATCTTGATATTGCTAACTTCCTTACAGAAACACAGTGTCATAATTTAATATCAACGTACTTTTGTCTCATCACAGATAATCTACAAGTCTATTCAACCATATCAAGAAATAAGATTCAAAGCACTGATAATTAGTTGACTTCCATTCAAAGCATGTCTTTATTTCTTCAAACAGGAACCAGACACATCAAGCAATTAAGGAAGATCAAGTTCAGACTTGATAACTAGATACTACTATCGAATTCCGGAATTATTTCAACATATAATATCAAAACCATAAACAGTTTCCTAACCAGTATATAATTATTCCTATGCTTGAAGAAATTCAACGAATAGGCATATGACTTACATTTGTGATGCTCTTTTTCCAAGGCAAGTTCGACGCCAGAAACAGCCGAAAAAACTGCAATAAGTCCACATAGATTACTCCTAAAGAAGCTAACAAACTCCCAAAAATTCAAAATTTGACAAAAAAAAGCAAGAAGTAATGCACACCCGAAATCGCTGGAGTCAAAACACCATCTCCAATCACCATACAAGCACCAAGCAAAGCCAATACAAGCAAAAACCTCTGCAAAACTCTGTATTTTTCCAAAGTGGATTTAAGTCGTGCCCTAAAGGTGGATGGTTTTGGGCTTGTTATATCCATGTTGTAAGAGGACAAATCCTCATCTGCTGATTGGAAACTGGGCAATGGATTTACTTTGGCATGTCTACATAACAGCGAGTACAATGCAAATGTGCCTCCTTCACCATTGTCATCAGCTCTTAGAACAATGAACACATACTTTAATAAGGGAACCAGAGTTATTGTCCAGAAAACAAAGGACAGAACTCCATAGACCTCTTCATTGGTTTCAGAATGTTCAATATCTTCTGCAAAAGTATTCCTGTAGACATACAGTGGTGATATACTCAAATCCCCATACACCACACCCAAACTCTGATATGCCAATGTCAATACTGTTCTCCAAGACTCCTTCTGCAATGCCCAAAACACATATTATGCTTGGATTCTCCAAAGATTACAACTTTAATAACAAACAGAGCAGAAAAGAACTAACCTTTACAGGATTCCGAAGAATCCCAGTTTCAAGATCCATGGAAAATGCTCTCAGAAGTTGAAAAAAATCATATCCACTGCAAAATTAAGCAATTTAACCGTGTCCCTTTCTCCAAACCACCCACCCCTGCGAAGAACTTCCAATAAAGCACATAGTGACACACACAGGAGATTATATACGCCCAGAAAATTGGATAATTTATTGGGACAATACAGTTCAACAACCTCTAGAGAGAAAACAAACAAGGAAAAATATCACGGAAAGTGATGTAATAACGAAATAAGAAAGGAGATGGTTGGCACTTAAGACTGGAATATTTTGATTATGCTGCTGAAAAGTGACTTGTACCTTTTAATACTCCATTAAATTATTTGGTTGAGGTAAGTGAGATATTGTTTATGTTAGTAGGTGGCTTTCTACTATGGTTCTTTCTCAATGGTGTTTTCTTGTGTGATTTTGTTTCGTTTGAATTTAGTTTATTCTTTGGAGTTATCTCACACAGTCACACACACGTTTATGGTCAGTTACTCTGGGAGACTGAGGGAGAACATCGAACGTGTAGACGTGTGCTTCAAGCAGACAACAAGCAGATTAAGATTTAAGTCATTAATTAACATTTGGATTCTCTTTTTTTTTTTCTTTATTATTTTTTTCCAAAGAAAAAGTCATTAGCATGTGGATCTTTTGTGTTTCACATTGGTAAGTGTATTCTCACTTTCTTAGAGTTAAATTCGGTATTAATTTGTTTGTTATTGACCCTTCAAGCAATTGAAGTGATGGTCAAGATAAGGATGGATAGAAAATGAAAAGAAAAAAAAAGAATTACAGGGCACTAAATAAATACAAATATTAAAATACAAAACAGATCTTCATTTCAAAGTATAATTTTGTCCTTGTTTGTTGAGTTCCTTTCCTTTTTTCATTTTAAAAAATTGTCATTATAATAATTAACTAATATGATGATCACGTCTTGATAATTTAGTGGTATCGTTTCATCAATTTACGGTGATGGTAACTGACTTACCTGTTTAAATCCGCTCCACATCCTTTACTTAAAAGAAAAAGAAATAATAATAATAATAATAATAATAATAATAATAATAATAATAATAATAATAATAATAACCAATTAATAGTAAATCTTACTCAAATTAAGATTTCTAGCTATGTGACATTAACCTTTTCTACACATTATTCTAAGCTTTAAATATTAAAGCAACATAGTATTGGAAAATTGATGTGGCTCGGTTAGTAGAGCTCTTTATGATTCAGGTTTCATCAAATCCTTCTTCAATTAGAACTTGTATTAAACAAAAAAGGACATAATATTAAATGGCAAAAACTTATATGAAACTGTCACACGGCGTGACGGGAAAAAAAAATTATTTTTTATAGTAAAAATATCACGTTTATCTATAAAATATTACTCCCTCCATTCCGGCCCAATTTGTTTACCTTAACCAGGCACAGAAGTTAAGAAAAAACATATTTTGTGGAATCTTTTTTAAAGGTGGAGATAGAATGTGGAGATTATGAGGATGGAGATTGTGAGAGAAATTTGTCATTTATGAGCTGGCAAATTAGATTGGAACAAATCGAAAGGAAAGTAGGCAAATAGAGCGGGACGGAGGGAGTATTTTTTTTGAAAAAAAAAATGTATCACTTTTTGTAGTAAAAATATCTCTTTTATTTGTAAAAGTATCACTGTAACAAAAGTACTATTTTTTTTTGTGAAAGTAACATTTATTTTTTATAAAAATATTAATTTATCCTGTAAAAATATATATTGTCACATGTGAAAATGTCACGTGCACACAAGATTAGTCATATTAAATTTAAAAGACAACTAGAAGGCTATAACATAGATCGATGATCAGTATTGGACATTAAGTAGTATAGAAATTGGGGTGCATAAATGACATCCTAACAAGTAACAACACAACACATGGGATAATTTTATAATACACCTAACATTTTTACCTTTATAGCATGTAATTAATAACTTTTTTTATTTTATATATCTCTGATGAGGCATGTGTCTAGACTCCAACTTAAGCAAATATTTAATAAATAGTAATTAATAACTAATATGTAATTTTCTTTCTCTTAAATTATTATTTTAATTTTCGTGTACACTAAAATTTTGGTTTGTATATATATATAAATGCATTTCCTTTTAATAAGTTATTATGGATTAACTATAAGAAAATAAATGTTTATGAGTAAATCAAGTTTTGTGTCGAAAACTCATCCAAAGTCCATATGATAATATTTTCTTCTTTGAAACTTGTTGGATATCTATTCACATGTTGTGTTACAAGAAAAAATATGAAGCGAGTATAATTTATTTTCCTTTTTGTGAAGCTGAGTACATAAAATTACTGATAATAACTATATAATTTGATTTAATTATTGTAATAGAAAGTTGAGATGTTAGACGGCATTCAACTGATTCAATTATAGTACAAATAAAATATTAAAAATGGCAAAAAATTATAACCTAATATTGTATATTTATCGTGGGCATATGTTTATATGCAGGGACGGACGCATGTAGTGGCCAAGGGGGGCACTGGGCCCCCCTGGCCCCGTTATAATGTGCTATTATATATGTTGGTCCCATCAGAATGTGCTATTATATATATATATTTTCAATTTTAATACAACATAATTAAATAAAATAAATAATA
Organism: Ajuga chamaepitys; assembly: GCA_958295605.1. NCBI lineage: Eukaryota > Viridiplantae > Streptophyta > Magnoliopsida > Lamiales > Lamiaceae > Ajuga > Ajuga chamaepitys. The sequence continues at coordinate 8,429,710 of OY282508.1, forward strand.
ATAATATAGTTTAATTTAAATTAGATGGATGTATTATTCTCTATAAGCAACAATTGTAAAGATGTTAAAAAATATAATGAATATAGAGACATTATATAATTTTTCTTCTTTTCGTAATTAAAATAATTTATTTATCTTATCTAAATTGGTAGTAATTTTCTAGTTTTATTTATAAAGTTGACAATTGTTGAGGCTCATGGACATGTTTAGGGGTAGTCCTCCTTTTAAATTTTTTAAAAATATTAATTTTTAATGTAATTTATTCAATATTTTAAGTTTAGAGCCAAATTTTAATTTGATTTCTAGCCTGCAAAATTTGTCTCCTATTTGGTAAAATATTGGCACATAACCTTATAGCATAGTAAAAAAATTAAAAAAAAAAAAAAATCACCCCGTGAAATGAACTCCTAGATCCGTCTATAAATGGGCCCCCCTCGACAGAATTCCTGGGTCCGTCACTGTTTATATGTTTATATGTAACATGTCGATATCACACCTGCAGCTATTGTATTAGGAATTGACAAATTGAGGATTTTTTTTTGGTACATAATTATCAAATATATTATTAGTGTTAGTAGACACATCATTTATTTGTTTGTCTTATCAAATAATTATCAATTGGAGAGAGGGAAAATGGTTGACGATGAAAATAGAGAATGACACGACAAATTTATCTGTAATTTACTAACTAATATTTCTAATATCTTGAGGTATTCTTTTTATTGGGATACAATACAAAGAAAAAATTGGGACACAATATAGTCTCTCTAAATCAATACACCATAAATTAATAACTTCTTTAATACAATCATTTTATTTCGACTCCTATTTGAGGTCTATAGAGTAAATTATTATTGATAAACTACTATGTTATTTTTCTATTAAATATAATTTGTCTGGTCCAATAATTATTATTTTATGAAGATCGCAGTGTATCAAGTTGAATACGTGATAATTTTAATATTTTTTTACTAATTTATCAAGTGAAATAGTTTTTTTAGAATTGAAAAGTTTTAACATTACTCATAAATATTATTATATTAAAAGAAAAAAGGAGAGGAATGAAACATAAGTAAAGCCTGAAACGCCGGAATGTTGGCGGCAATTAACTATTTTATTAGATTGTATTTATTCCTTATAATTACCAATTTTACAGGCAATAGGTTACTCTGAATATTTAATTCAATGATTTAGGTTAAATTTAATGATATAAATTTTAGGTTTATTAATACATCAGGAAGAAGGACATGAACATATGAGAAAATTTTGAAAATTAATTAAAGATATTTGATGATGAGGAAGCCTTTTGACAGATGTGAAGCGACAATAGAAGGGTGCTTGCTATTGCCAAACTCATTATTATTCGTCTCATAATCTTATTTAGGGATGTACACGAACCAAACTGTTCGCGAACTATTCGGGGCTCGGCTCGAAAAAATATTCGTTCGGATTTGTTCGTTAGCCTAAACGAACCGAACTCGAGCTTAATATCGAGCTCGAATTTTTTTTCGAGCCGAACTCGAGCCTATAGGTGTTTGGTTCGCAAGCTCGCGAACTGGGCTCACGAGTAGGGCTCGCGAACTAGGCTCGATAATATTCATGAATATTTTTTTTATATATAAAAAATTAAATAATGCATAAAAATGGGTTCAATGGGAATCGAACCGAGCTTTTATCGAACCAAGCTCAAACTATTTGCGAACTTAGAATTACACGCTTAACGAACTCGAGCTCGAACTATGTTCGTTTATTACGTTATTGAGCTTTTGGTGAACCGAGCTCGAACTATTCGCGAGCTTAGTAATTACAAAATGAATCGAACTCGAACAAAATTTTATAAACTCGAACGAACACGGGCCGAACTCGAACACAATAAAAACTTAAACAAGCCGAACTCGAGTCTTAAATTATTCGATTTGATTCGAGTCGTGTACATCCCTAATAAGGATTAGACTTTCAGTTTCAAGAAACAAAAGGAACTCATCATTTATCTTCTTACCTTTATTCTTATTATTAATATAATACAAAATCTTGATACGTTTAATTCATTCAAACATCTTTTATGATTTTTATTTTTCAGAATTCATATTAAAAACAACAAAGATTATTTCTAGAATCAATTTTATACTATTGCTCGATACACAATCTTATTGAAATTTACATTGTTTACTGCAACACAAAACAGAAATTATATAGTGTTCTACAAGTTGTGATTGAATCATTGAATGATTGAATTATATCTTTTATTAGACTCGGTGTGTGAGTCATATTTCAATAATTTAATTACATCTTTTATTTAACTCCGTGTGTGAATCGTATTTTGAATAACTTTACCCAACTCATACTTAATTTTGCATATTAGAGTTTTATCCCTAAATTGCTAGATATTGTTATTCTGGCTCTCCATTTATTCAAAAAGAAAAAAGAAAAAAACTTAGATCAATATTAATTACCCTCCGTCTCATACTAAAAGTTCCGTATTAATTTTTTTTGTTCTAAAAGAAGAATTTTGTTTCATAAATTAATGTCTCGTTTCACTAATTCAATTAAAAATAAAAATAAAAAGTTAATTTCACATGTTGTCAGATATAATTGATTAAGTTGACTAAAAAATTAAAACAAATCATATGAGGGGTGTATTGATGATTTTTATAGAGATGTACCTTTATCAAATTGACTTACATTGTAAAGGTTGTACATTTCAAACATGACTCTTATTTGGGACAAACGAAGTACTCCCTCCGTTCCATATTGATTGACGTTTTAGGATATTTTTTCTTTTTCCAATTAATTGACGTTTTATATATTTTTCACCAATTCTACCAATTTTCTCCCTGGACTCGATTCTAAAATATCTTTACTTTTCAATCCATCAGATATATTTTGATTTAGTTGAGGGCATATCTGTCAATATATACCATTCTTAATTCTTCCCTTCCATCCTAAAACGTCAATTAATATAGAACGGAGGGAGTACAGATATCAATTTTTCAATCATGAAAAGGTAAAAAGAAAAATAATACAATAATAATAACAATAATGATGATGATGATAATAATAATAATAATAATAATAATAATAATAATAATAATAATAATAATAATAATAATAATAATAATAATAATAATAATAATAATAATAATAATAATAATAATAATAATCAATGTGCTTCCAATAAAAAAATGTGAGTGCTATGCAAACAATTGAATCGCATGAAGAAAAAGAAAAAAGGGAGCAAGTTATGTTTCAACAAGTTGGCTCTACAAGACATATGCTCTATGCTAAAATACAATTAGATAACATTAAATAAATGTTAAATATTCACTGCGAAAAGATCAGTAAAACTAAGATCTGTTCCTTGCCCCTTGTCCCATGACTACATGCACATCAAATAAAGTATTTGGATAACGGATTCAAACAGAAGCGAACTTGGTGATCGGAGAAGAAAATCAGCGGAGAAAGACCAGAAAAAACTGAAAAAAGACGTACGTAGACGTGGCAAAATCTCACGCTAAAATCCTAGCGGAGAGATGTAGTAGATCTTCCATTATTTAGAGAAATGAAAAAAAAAAAAAAAAAACAAAATTCAAAGATGAAATACTCCCCATCCTCTCAATAAAAAAAGTTGAGGCGCGTGAGGGAAGAAGAAGAAGGTGACTAGGTTTTTTTCGATGCCATGGGAGGATATTCAACGCTTACTAATTTTAAACAACTGAATTTTTTTTATTTATGAAAAGATAGTGAACAAATAGGAAAAGATACTGGGCGCATTATTTTTTCGGCAAATAAGGGAAATTGGTTATTAGCAACCAATAATAATATTTATTTTTTACTTTTTCTCCTTAAACTTAAAAGCCTTATAACTTCTTAGCCTGAACTCCATGTTTTGTTAGAAATATACCAAATTAATTATATTTTCACGATCTTCAATTTAACATTCATTATGCATATATATAATTAAAATAATAAATTTTAAATGTAGAACCATTGCTATGATTATTATGATATATTTTTATTTTTAGAATTTTGTATAAAAATATAAGATAATTCAAAATACTATTTTTTTGGAATGATAAAAGTTATTTACTTTTTTTATAAAATTAAATTTGTTTACTTTTGTTTTTCAAATTTTTATCTTAATTATTTTGGATTATTTGAATCATTCTTTTCTAATGAAAAATTAATATAAAAATACAAATTTGCTAGGTTTACAATTTACATTAAAAAAGTTTACATATATTGGTTAAATAAACTAGTTTGGTTGTTCTTTTTTCGGTGAAGAAAACAATTATGTTAACTGCAAAAATATAAGTTAAACTAATTAATTTTTATTCAAATACGTTTAATGAACTACTATGATTGTGGTTTCTCATGCTAATATTACTATATTTAATATTTAATCTATGAATTCCGGATTAAAAATATTTAACATTCTTTTACCCCCTATATAAATATATAATAATTACATAAGATTAGTGTCATCCTATATTTTGTATACCGTAATTAAATGAGACGAATGAATAACTAGTAATAATAATAATCCTATGAAAGATCTTGATTTGAGCATCTCATATACATAGCAGGTAAGTTATGTAAAATAAAATGATTAATGAAAAAGCTACTATTGCAATGGTCATGTTTAAAAAATGTTGGCCACGCGATAATATAATTGTTTTTTTAGGGAAAAAGATAATGAGAATAATTCGATCTGTTCCACCAAACGTAAAAAAATACAAATACTAATAATTGGACTAAATTGTACCGACCAATTATTTAAATTAAATAACGATCATTTTCATGACTTTATCTGTAACAATATTTTTCCCCTTTTAGTGGAAAAACAAAAAATTATGCAGCCAAATAAGGATTTAGCAATCTGAATGAGTGGATTTCACTACTTTTAAATTTTAACTACCTTTTTACTTTAATCTCTTTTTGTAAATGGCAGAGTCGAGGCCACGTCGTCAAGTATGCAACCTCATCTCTATAAATATTTTTTATTATTATTTCTATTATTTTTCTTTTATAAAGTAGTTCACATGGTTTTAAATTGTAAATTAGGGGGAGGAGGCAGACTTTCTTAACCATTTATCCCCAATTTTCATCGTAAAACTGCAAAATCGCCGAAAATTGCACCTGAATTTCGACAAATTTGCTTATATGGCATCTTACATTGGATATTTAAAACATAAAGATTCAACATCACATTTAAAATAAATTGAAATATTATAATTTTCCGTTTTATTTTCTTATATCCTGCATCTACCCCTACCACTGACCACCCTAATTCTTCCCCAACAATCCGTCTATTTGACCCCACACATGTTTTGATCTTCTTCCTAATTCATGATGTAAAAATGTCACACCACAACAAATAAATAGAACTAGTCCTCATTTTTCGTTATTTTTTCCATGCAACCCAGTAATTCCCCATGACTGACATTATAGTCATATTGTCTTGTTTAATGCTATTGTTAAATTTGTTGTATGAATTTTTGAAGATTTGGTGAAGAAGAAGGATTTGGGGTATATTTACAATGTCTGTAAGGTTGGGAAAGATGAAGATGTGTGAGTGGGTGGGGGTCTTTTTTTCTAAAAATATTTTTATTTGATCAATTATTTTAATTTTTTTTTTAATTTTATATAAAACATGACATTTACTGGTACTCTTATATAACTAGTTATATTCTCAATTACCAATTTTAAATATATTTTTTAATTTTAAATATAACATTTAGGTTCATTTAAAAAACTATTGAAATTTAGTTATGATCTTTATTATTAGTTTCCAAATTTACAATCATCTTTTTATATATTATAAGTATATTTGGTATTATGTAATTGTTTTTCTATTTTAAATTTTTACATTTTTTAGACAATTTTATAATTATCTAACAAAAAACAATTACCATTCTTTCTTAAATTCTTAAAGAAAAGAGTAATTCTTAATATTTATTTAATTATCTTAATTCTTAAGTTTAGATTTTATTTGATAATTTTTTGATTATCTAACATTTTCAATTACCAAATTTAAATAATATTTTAGATTTTAAATATTACTCTTAGATTTATTTAAAAATTTATCAAAATTAATTTATAATTTTATATTTTTATATACTTTCCAGATTTTACATTTACCTTGTATAAATTATATTTATATTTGGTATTATTTAATTACTTTTCTTTTTTAATTTTTAGATTTTCATAATGGTTCTAATATGTTTATTTACTATATCTGATTTTTTTAATGTTCTCTCCAAAATAGTAAAGGCTTTTTATCTGTCAAGGACTTGAAAGATAGGTCAACTATCAATTGAGGTCCTAAAAGAAAATCTCTATCAATCTTGGACCTTAAAGATTTGAAATTATCAATTGAAGAACCTTAAGTCTAAAATTATTAGAGGACCTGTTTGAAAAATTGTAAAACCCACAAAATAAAATTGTCTCGAAGTGATAAGTAATAGAAATATACTTACAAAAATATTTCACGACATTTCTTTAAATTTGTTACTTTTCTATAGTTTCATATTAGAAATTGCTAGTTTATATAATTTGTTTTATTAAACATCGGTAATATCTTTTTTAAGTCATACGTGGGAAAAAAATGTATTTAAAAAAAATCTGTAATTTCTGTTTTGAGTTCATAATATTTAAATTTATGTAAACATAGTTCACTAAAATGTATTTTTTTTTCTTATGTAAATACATTTTTATGTTAATTTGTATATTTTAAGAAACATTGCAAATTATTTAATTATTTTAGATATATCACGTTAATTTAAAAAAAAAACGTAGTGAAAGAATTTTGACGTATATTTCCCTACTTATCACTTCGAGATAAGTTTATTTCTGGGTTTTACAATTTTCCAACACAGTCTATAATGATATTTTTTTTTTTTTTTTTTTTATTTATGGGTCTTTCATTGATAGTTTCAAATCTTTCAGGGTCTGAATTGATAGAAATTATCTTTCAGGTTCTTAATTAATAGAAATTATCTTTCAGGACTTGAATTAATAGTTGACCTATCTGAGGTCCTTGACCGATAACAACCCAATAGTAATGATATGGCACAAAATTTTCATCAAAAAATCTGACAGAAGTCCACAACGGTTGAAATGCAACTAAGGCCAGCCGAAAATCAAAAGGTGGGATGTCACGTGACTCATCACGTGTGATTTTGGACAAAAATTGGATACAAATTAAGCTACAGTAGTACGCAATTGGCAAAAATTGCCACGCCTCAACATAATGGTCATGAACATCCACTCCCAATTTAATGGATATATTTTGCAATTTTCCCTAGTTTGAAAAAACCAACATTTATAAAATTATGATGAATTTTGATTACCACATAATTAGTCATAAACACTCACTGGTCAACGTGGAATTAGAGGGTGAAGATAGGTCAGGCCACTATACAAGTTTTTATGACCTAACCCACATCGGATGTAGTTCGACCTAATTTATTTAGTAAATGAGTTAGGTCTAAACTTTTTATCAGGCATATATAGGCAAATATGTTGGGCGTTGGCTTTAAAACTGGCTTCTAAGCCTAATAGCGAGCTAGAATTTATCTATATAAATAATAAATAATATGTATATATTATGTATAATATATCTAATATACAAAATATTTCATATATATAGTATCTAATTGTATAAAAGGCCGTGCTTATCATACATATGTGTGTGTGTGTTGATTTTGCACCAAACATCATGATTTTGTGGTTGTTAATATTTTGGTTTTTCGGACGTGTTATTATGTTCCACCCTTAAGTCTGGTTAACAAATGTTGATCCACATATTATAAATAAATATACGTACATATATATATATATATATATATATATATCCTTTATATACTGAATGAAAAATTACTTTGTCTAGTGTCATTCTCTCAGCCACTTTAAATCTGGTTAACAAATGTTGATCCACATATATAAGGTTGATACAACTATTATAACTAATGACCCATACTTCTCGGTTGTACATAGTTGTGATTTGAAATTTTAAAATATTTTAATATTTAAAAATTATATATTTTTTATTTTCTCTAAATAAGTTCTTTAATAATTGTTGTTAATTACAATTATGGTTCTTGGTAATATTATCAAAATCAAGAGTATGTTCTTTTAAATTATAATATTTCAAATTCTGATATATAAACATTTCAATAATCAATAAAAATTCTGAAAATAAGAAATTACTGAGGAATTGAATTTCAAATTCTGGTATATCAGCAAGTTTATTAAAATCATATATTAGTTTTTTTTTTTTTTGATTCTTTTCTAACGCTATCTCCTTTGTTTTTTTTTTATTATAAAAATGCATATGTATTTCTATTATATAACGTATATAGTAGTATTTTCTATATAATATAACATATATAATATTGAGTAGTTCCTATCATATGGATGCAATATATAGAGATCTTCTGTATCTTATCACAATAATTTTTTTGTCCATTACATGTCAATTAAGTACATTAGTGATCTCCTTGTCAATTATTTAACATGACTAAGTTATCCGGTAACTTAGAAATATTGTATTTAGCTTATAGTGTGAGTTTATAGAGTAAATTAGTACTTTTATCATATATTTTTGTATGTAAGTATTTAATATGTAAATTATAATATCACTAACATCCATATTATTCTCACTTGTACCCTTGAAATGGGGATGCATGTTTTAATATGTAGAATTAAGAATTGCGATAAACAATGTATACTTAATTATATTTTCTATTATGTAATACGTAGCTCAATGTACAGACACATGTATATATATATATATATATATGCAAATATTTTAATTTTTTGGATTTTTATTTCAAATGTATATAATATTTTTTTTAAATATAAGCTAATCTAACCAACACAACTTACGACTATCAATATCGAAATTATGTTTCCTTACACTATTACACCATACATATTGTTCGATCTAATTTTGCTATTTGATTCATAATTTTTATTCCACTTTTGACTTTATGACTACAGTTAAATTAAACTTCATCATTATAGGTACTCCTACAATTCTCTAGTTTTATTATTCGATAACTAAAATAACTCACTGATTCTAATAAAAAGAGCAAATAAATAAACATATACATAAAGTAAACACTTTCCCGTTGTGAAACAAACAAACCCCTACTAAGAGAGAAAGACATTAATTCATGTGTTGACTAGTGTCATAGTGTGGAGGAGACATGAGTCTGTTCCACATTCTTTTTTGTCATTTTCTTTTCTTTCAAAATATAAAGAATCGATTTCGTCTCAACTCGATTTTTTATTACCAAATTAATCATTTTTTCACGATCTTCGATTTGACATCCATGATACCTATCTTGGCAAACTGCAATAGAAGCAGAAATAGGATCTATGGATCACTGTAAAGTGTGGGAGCTTGCTGAACCACCCAAAGGTGTAAAGCCTATTGGATGCAAGTGGGTTTACAAGAGAAAGAGGAACTGATGGGAAGGTTGAAACCTTTAAGGCTACGCTAGTGGTAAAATGTTATAGTTGAAGAGAGGAAATCGATTATGAGGAAACGTTTTTGCCTGTAGCTATGCTTAAGTCGATCCACATTCTCTTGCCGATAGCTGCGCACCTAGACTTTGAGGTTTGGCAAATAGATGTCAAGACAACATTCCTAAATGAAAGTCTTGAAGACGACATCTATATGTGTCAACCTGAAGGCTTCATTGAAAAAGGTCGAGAAAACCTCATATGCAAGCTTAAGAAGTCAATCTATGGCCTAAATGCATCACGAGCTTGGAACCAATGTTTTGATCAAGTAATACAATCCTATGATTTTGATTAGAATGAGTTTGAGATTTGTGTTTATATAAGTGTGTCGAAAACGCCTTGCTATCCTTAGTACTATATGTAGATGATATTTTTTCTTATAAGAAACGATAAAGAGGTATTGCCAGACGTAAGGGTATGATTATCAAATCAGTTAGATATGAAGGACTTAGGAGAGGCTGGTCATATCCTTGGAATCAAGATTATTCGAGATCGCCAGAAAAGGATGATATGCTTATCTTAAGCCTCGTATATCGATACTGTGCTAAAATGATTCAGCATGCAAGATTCAGGCATGGGATTCATCTATCAAAAGACATGTGTTCTAAGATACAAAACGAGATAGAAGAGATGAGGAGGGTTCCATACGCTTCGGCAGTTGGATGTCTCATGTATGCAATGTTGTGCATAAGATCGGATATAAGCTATGCAGTGGGCATGGTGGCAAGATATCAAAGTAACCCAGGCAAGGGACATTGGACTGCGGTTAAGAACATTCTGAAGTATCTGAAAAGAACTCGAAATAGAATGTTAGCCTTTCAATCGGACAGTTCATGTCCTGTGGGTTACACGGACTCAGATTTCCAATCAGACATAGACTCCAGAAAATCTACCTCAGGAAGTGTGTTTGTTTTAAGAGGTGGAGCTATTACATGGAGAAGTGTAAAACAGAAATACATTGTTGACTCAACCATGGAAGCCGAGTATGTCGCTGCTTGTGAAGTAGCGTAAGAGGCGGTTTGGCTTAAGAACTTCTTAGTGGACGTAGATGTGATTCCAAATTTGCTTAAAAGCATCACAATTTATTGTGATAATGCGGGTGCGGTTGTAAGGAACCACGAGCCCACAAGGCGAGCAAACACATTAAAAGAAAATATCATCTCATATGAGAAATAGTTAAGAGAGGAGACATAGTGGTGACAAAGATAGCATCGGAGGGAAACCTAGAAGATCCTTTCACAAAGAGTTTGCCTCAAAATACATTCGAGAAACATGTGGAAGGAATGAGAGTTAAGTGTGTCGCTATGCTGCTTTGAGTAAAAGTGGGAGAATTATTAGGGCATGTTGTAGTATACTTATAAGCAGACTTCGGGTATAAGTGGGAAATTGTTAGGGTTATACGGTAAAACATATTTTTAAGTGTTGCTTTGTATATAAACTGTTTCTTGCACTTTATTGAATGAAAATAAATTATCATTGTTTGCTTTAAATATTATGAATGTTATATATATTTATTGCATAATGTTTGAATACTTTACATTGTAAACAATGTGGTGTTTGGTAGATCACAGAAGATCACATTGTCGGTTCCTTGTAATAAGTATAAAGATTCACAACTTAGATGGAGTTGAACAATCCATTGGTAGAAATTGATGTGTAAGGCTCAGATTGATTTGTCTTGACCAAGATATTACACTAGTGCATTTGTTGCACTGAATTGGACCAACAGCGAAATAATTTTTCTAGATTGACTTGAAGGAAAAATTAGATCTCAGTGGTTATTGTTTTCTTAATTTCTGTCACTTAATTGAGATTGTATATAATTAATTAATGTTGCTTTGATTTATTATGGATAAAAAATCATTGGGACTAAATACTGTATACTTTGGGCAATATTATTAATTATATGACAGATTGCTAAATTAATACAGAAAATCGTGTCTTGGTAAAACAAGTTGATTATGTCCCCTTGATGGGCTCAGAATGTTTATCATATCAAACATGTATAGTGGATTAACTTCCGGTATAATAATAAAGTTGAGTTGTTTGTTCTCAAGGAATAAAAGATATTAATTAATTAAAGCATTCAATAGCTTAAATTAATGAATGGACGTTGAATCTTAAACACAAAAAAAATAATCGGGAGCCATATTTTGTAATATGGATTAGGATGGGTAGTTCAATATTAATTCTATAGTGGAATGAATTAATATTAATGGGCTAGAATAATATTGATTGCTCAATCCTATTCCTCCTAAAGGCTCCTTGAGTAGCCCAATAGAAGTCCATTAACTAAAATGATAAGGATTAATTAGAAGTAGGAGATAAGGAAAGAAAAGATATGGAAGAATCTAATTCCTAAGGGGATTAAGATTTATCCATATTTTCCTCTCCCAAGTGGGAGAGGATTTCCTAATCCTAAAAGGAGACAGATTTCGGCCCCTATCACCTATAAATAAGGGACTAATCTTGGTCCCCATATACCATAGAAGATGCATTAGCGAGTGGATTTTTTTTCCTAGAAAATTAATCATTTTCTCGAGAGTTAAAAAGTTCATTTGATTTCTCGCCGAATTGGCGAGCTTGGAATACTCAAGAAGATCTTCGGATTAAAAAATTAATTCTTATCAACGATGTCTCTCCAATTCGAAGGTAAAATACTATAATTCCTTAGTTCCGCAGTTTAGGGCCTATTGTATGATTACCTTGATTCAATTACATGACTTATTTGATTTGATTGTTCATATCATTGTTGGAAATAGTAATTCAAATTATAACCTGAATAAATCCTTGGCACAATCCCTGATTCCCCAACAGTTATTATTACAATTAGATAAGTGTTGTAATAATATAAGTTGTGAATTAGTTGTGTTTGTATATGTTGCTGTTGTTTTGCCCAGTAAGGTAAAAATGAGGGAGATTGTTAATACCAGTGTTTCACAAGGTATTGCAACACCTTGTGAAGTATCACCTAGTTTAATCCGTTGATTTTCATCTCAGTTCACTGAATTTATATATTTATTTATATTATACTCCCTCCGTTCCAAAATAGATGATGTTTTAACCTCTTAATCATATTCCAAAATATTTGATGTTTTAGATTTTTTTTACCATTTCTCTCTATTTTGCCCCTATGTAAATTAAAAAATATCTTTGACATTTCAACCTCCCACTCATATTTGATTTCATTAAATCTTATCTCCACAAATATTAGGGGATATATTTGGCAATACATCTGTTCTTAATTCTTCCACTTTTTTCTAAAACATCATCTATTTTGGAACGAAGGGAGTATATTTTTTATTTACCTTATTTTAATTTTATTTAGTATTATATAATATATTAGTTAAATATAGCAATCATAATTGGATAAGGATTGGTTGATAAGACTTATTCAATTAACCATCCTTATCTTTAACAGATCTAACTAACATTCTTTCGTTGGAAGACTCTCTCTCTCTCTTAGGTAACTGTCGACCAACAACTATAAAAGGAGAATAGACGATCTTGAAAAGCATCGAGAAAAATAGAAGAAAAACAAAGGATACACGAGTGGAGAAAAGAACAAACTGGTCACAAAGTTGAAACTTCTCTTTCACCCACACATACTCACTCACTTATTCTCCGTGAGATTGTGGAGAAATCTAATTTTAAGATTCTTTAGGTTAGTTGAGAGAAAATTGAATTGAAAAATTGTCTTAATCATTCAATTCAATGTTGAGAGTTTCATTATACAAAACATTGAATACCGCCTGTACTTAAATGAATGATGATTCAAATTTTGTTTGGTCTAATATTTTGAATGAATTCTCACTCTTTTGATTTAAATATTTTGTGAAATTTTTTGTATCAACTTTGTTACATTAAAGTTGTTGTATAATGTGGTGCAACAACCTGTGCAACATAGTTCAAATTCGGGGCATAAATTATTTCATGTGCTAATATTATATTATTAATGTATAAAAATCTTATCCTTAAATTTTAAATGTTAGTCCTCCATAAACACATGCTAATGTTAAACTGTTAATGTTTACATATGCTATCCCTAAATTTTGACTATCTTGTTTAGATTTTTTGAACGGCTTAGGGAAGCATATATATTTATAGCAATAGAAACGAATTCTATGAAGCTCTGTTATTAGTTGGTATACATGAGAAGTTTGTTACACATAATAAGAAGGGTGAAAATTATATCTAGCACATCCTGTAACAAATATATAGATTTTGTCAACTTTTTAAATTTATATCAAATCTAACCAAATCTAACCCCTTGTACCAATTTTGCCCTTTCTGTCTTTTACTGTTTATCCGACAGGTACTGTAGCAATCTGATAAAAAGTACTGTTGCTGTCAGGTAATAGTACTTTGGCACGAAATAAAATTTCATGCACAAAGTTTAAACCGTGGCACGAATTTTTATTTAGGCACGACACAAACAAGGCACGACTCTTATCATGCCACGATCATAGTTAGATACTCGTTCAGGCACGAGCCTAATTATCAACATGGCACGAAGGTAGTATATTATTATAACAAACTTAAAACCCGAAATTTACTAACAGTATTATCAATGGAAATAGTCCATTACGACCATACCAGGCCCATCATGCTTCCGTAAACTAAATTTCTGAAACATAAACCAAGTTTTATACCTTTGACCGAATTGCCGTCGGGTCGTATCCACCGGGTTTTACGAACTGCTCCTCACAGCCCAACCACTCAATCGCAACCGATGGTTCCAGACGTAGACTCCTTCAACAGCAACCAGCACAGCCTCGTTTCGTTTCCTACCTCGAGGCGTACAGTATTCTTCTTGGTTAATGAACAGAAATAAAACTTTTGGAGATGATGAACAAAAACCCAACTTTTATTAAGAAATCATGAACTTATTATTACATTAGTACATCTCCTTTTGGGAGGAGACGACTTGTTTAGCTACTCATGGTAGCTATGCTCTCCTCACGCATACACTCGAAGAAAACTATAATGGAAAACTGAAACTAGTTATTACAATTTTTATTGTTGTAAGAAAACAGAGGGGAATGGTCGATGCCTTCTGCTTCCTTCTACCCTGTATTTATAGAGGTTTGAAACCCCTATCCTTGAATTATTGCGTCAAGTTGTAAGCCTTTGATTCGTCTCACAGATTTTCTGGATGCCTCTCTTATCCGGATCACATTCATGCGGTCCCTCCTTCACATGGTTCACATGTTGTGGACCCTTGCCTCACATGCAGACTTTAATTATTCTGCTGTGAATGCCTCCACCTTTTGTCGTTTTGGGTGGATACAATTCTCGTGACTTAACCCATCGCTGCTTGTCGGAGACCCCTTTATTAATTTTTTCTGGATGGTCCCCTTGGCATCTTTTGCTTTCTCGTTGGTTCTTTCTCGTTTCTCTTCCCTTTGTCATTGATGACAGGGAATGCTTGCCCGAATAGTGCCTTTTCCTATTCTGGGCACCTGGGACAAATTTGACTCGTCCACCGTCCATTATGCGCCATATTGCAATACTTTCTGGCGGTTTCTGAACTTGCCGGCATCTCGTTTTTCCATAACATCTCTCTCTTTTGTTCAAAGATAGTCTCTGCATATGGAGAGGTTTTGGATGTCATGGTGTTAATCAAAAGTGATCCATTCGCCGTCTTGTGGAAGACTTTGAAGCTCCCTTTGATCTTTCTCATTTCCATGAGACAAACCCATATGCCCCAAGCTCTCCGTGTAGTAATATCATCCTCCGTGAAGGTTGATACTAAGGGGATCTTGTGATCTGGGGCAGACATGTTTTTGTTTGCCTGTCTGGGATCAGGTCTTTGTAGCTTTATAAAATGAAAAGTTGGGTAAGACCCGTTCTTGTATGGTTCCGGTGCTGCTGATATAAACTTCAGCTCCAGAATATCTCCTCGTTCGAGATGATTGTTGTTCTCCCATGTCTCGAACACAACATTGAATATCCATCCCGGAAGTTTTGAGATTTCAGGGAAACTTGGTGCCACAGTATGAACCGAAGCTAGAGCTCCAAAATCATACCATTCTTTTATTTCTTGTGGACTGGCTCCTGGGTTCGTCCACATTCTCGGATATTTACCAGATCGATCAATCTGGCATTTTGTTGGGTTAACTCCAGCCCCTGTAAGAATTTTCTCCCAAGTTCTTTGATAAACCTGAAACGGAGAAACTTTAAGATCGTTAATATCAATCTTAGAGGTACCAGCCATTGGCCTAAGATTGATCTCTCCCTCTTTTACCCCAGAGGTGTTGGGTTGGCTTGAGACATTAGGAGGAGTATCCTCCGTTTGCTCAATTGTTTCTTCAACTAGATCCGTGTAGGGATCCAAATTAGAACTCATGCTCACAGTACTTGAATCTGTGGCGATCGGGTTAGAGGCCCGTTCTCGAAACTCGACCTTTTGCTTTACTGAAAAAGCTTCCCTACGGATAGGAATAATCAGGCTGTCCCAAAGGCAATTACTTGCAAGTTTGGTAGCCTTCAGCGCTATTTGGACTTTTGACAAGTCCTCCTGTTGTACTCGACCCGCGACTTTGGCTTGAATATCCAAGTCGTTGATCCTCTTATCAAGCTCCTCCAAACATTCCTGGAGATGCATGTATGGAGTTGGCTTCACTGGACTCCATCTCTCGTTAGAAAGTCTGCAAGAACATTTTCGTGAGACTTTATAATGGCAACTTCATAATCAAAATATTGACAATCAGCTTGCCATCTAAGTAATCTAGCTTTCTCAGGTTTAGATTCACTCTTTTTTGTTAAGAAAGCTTTGACACTTGTGTTGTCAATTTTAAGAATGAATTTCTTAGGCAGTAGGAATAACGGCCATTTTCTGAAGGCCTTTCGCACCGCAAGGAATTCTTTCTGATTGATGTGCCATCTTGCTGCTTCGTTTTCTGCAAAGAGACCGCTGCAGTATCGGCATGGCACTTCTCCATTAGGGGTAGCTTTGGTTAATACTGCTGCCCACCAATGATCACTGGCATCTGTGTAGAGTACCAATTCTTCATCATCATTCAGTATTGCAAGCTTTGGAAGGTCTTTACAGATCTCTTTAAGCTGTAATACTGATTCTTGGTGTTCTTTTCCCCATTTGAAATATGCATATTTCTTTAACAATGGGCTGAACACCTTCCTGTATTTTGCCAGATTTTTAATAAACATCCCGGCAAAATTGACAACTCCAAGAAAACTTTGAAGTTGCTTCTTGTCTTTGAGGTCTTCCGGAAATCCTTGCACCTTCTCTACTATATGTTTCTGAAGGATGATTCCAGACTCATCGATCTCGATCCCAAGGAACTCGATCTGTCTAGTGGCGATTACTGCTTTCTTTTCTGATAGCACTGATCTTTCCTTATGACAAACTTCCGAAAAGATCTCCAGATGTTTGATGTGTTCCTTCATATTCCTTGAAGCAATGAGTATATCATCGACATATACGAACATGAATTTAAAATAATCCTCAAACAGATTATCCATCTTCCTTTGAAATATCTGGGGGGCATTTGTTAATCCCATTGGCATCACGTTCCAGATATAATGTCCTTGTGGTGTGGAAAACGCCGTATACTTCTTGCTGGCCTCTTCCATTTTAATCTGATAGAAACCAGATTTACAATCAAATTTAGAGAATACCTTTGCATCCTTGATGCAGTTCACCAAGTGTTCTCTACTTGGGATATAATATCCGTCGAATTCCAAGATATTGTTGATCCCTTTGTAATTGATCACCAATCTTGGCTTTCCTCTCTTCATTTCTACATGGTTTCTCACCAGAAATCCTGGGCTACTGTATGGAGAGATTCCTTCTGAAATCAACTTAAGGTCCAGATGTTCCTTAAGTATTTTCTTCATATCCTCACGATCTGCCTGATTCATAAGGATTGGTTTGTACCGAACAAACTCATTTTCTTTTCCGGTTTTCACCTTCAAAGTTGCCTTGAGTTCATTTTTGTTCCACCATGCTAGAGGATCTTCATTGAAATTCCTCTTTATCCTCTTCTTGACATCTTCTAAAGATATTTGTTCTTCAATGGTGATATCAAGTTGTGGACTTGCTTCCATAGACACCTTGAGGAATTGGATTGTCTCTTTTGACATTCTCTCATCCCTATCTCCTCCTAATGTTTCGGCTCGATATTGAAGGAGTGCATCTCCGTATCTTCGATGATCCTTCATCTTTGGGTGACTTAGTTTTCCTTCATCACCACGCTTGCTGCGAAAATTAATGGGCATTTTTCGATGAAATGCCTCCCTTAATCTCTGAACAATAATCTTATGATCACATAGGGTTGTGAAAATAAGTTTTCTTGTTTCATTTTCTTGTGTAAACTGCTTGAATGTCTGTAGGAAATTGTTTCCTAGCAGAATATCTGCCCTTGTATCATGGAAATAAATTGGTGGAGTCTTGACTTTATACCATGGGGTATCTCCGGCTCCGCCAATCATGATTTCCGCTTGCTTAATGCTTCGTTTAAGAATAAGAACCCTCTTAGAGAAATCTCTTCCTGCAATAGCTGGTAGATCTTCTCTTAATCCTGTAGGAAAGATTTCTAGCTTGACTGTGCATATTCCTGCGCTTGAGTCAATGTAGGCCGCGAAATATTCCGCTCGATATTTTTCATATAACATCCCTATAGAGATGTATATTGAAAATGGACTAGTAGCCATTAATAGCGGGACTCTTTCTTCATAGAACCTGATATTTTCTATGAGCCACTGTAAAGACCGCCCTATCTGGCTGTCGTTCCCAAGGTTTGTGTTCCTCGAGAAATTCCAATCCAAGAATAAGACGCCCATTTTCTCGTCCTGTTATTCCTTGGATTATCAACTCGTTTTCTCCTAGCTGGAGAAGTCCTTCAAATCTCCCCAATGAAGGTTGTTGTAGATAATATAAGACGTCACAAGGAAACATGTTATCCTTTTGAGTGATATCGAATACTATCTCCACTTCTCTGCATCCCTCTGGACATTATAATTCACCTTTAGTTGTGAATTTTTCTGGCTCCAGATTCTCTTGTGAGATAGGTCTCTTTTCCCAGCTCCGACTCATGATCCTACTATCATGAAAAGAAACTCTTCTTGGTTCGAACCTTTGACTTGTAGCTCTAGTCATAATAGGTTGATCCGCGATCCGCATATCCATCTCATGGATTGGTGGCAACTCCATGATCTCCGGACGGACTGCATGTGCCACTTGCTCGAAGATATCTGGTATTTCGATGAACTCCTTTCCCACGAACAGTTCTGAATGGTGGGTATTGGACAGTGCATACGAAATACTATATGTAATAGAGTATGGTCTATTCCCTTCTTTCATCAACTCCTTGTTCTTGAAATCTTGATGAAGGGTTAGAACTCTATTAAAATCGCGATCTGCCAAGTTATAGGCAATCCTTGGATAAATGTAGGATACCGATTTCCCGGCATATAGATTTCCTGAGATTCCTCCCAGACTTGCATCTCGCAAATTCTTGATTCTTTTGTCGAAGATAGCAATATCAATCGGAGAATCAATTCCTTCTTTGAATGTGGATTTGATCAGAAGTCTGATGGCTCCGATATGGATCCATTGCATCTTCTGAGCAATCTCTCTATTCATCCTGCTTAGTTCCTCTCTGATTTCTCTCATCGGAACTAGCTGCATCTCCATCACATTACTTGTCAGTTCCATGGGAATTGCAATTTCCCCTGCCGTGACTTTGTAAATGATATGATGCTTTCTCTTCTTTAGGAAATGTCCCAAAGTCTTGTCCAATCTCCCAACTGAAAATCCATCATAGATTTGGAGTTTTGGGTCTTCTCTCTTAATTTTCATAAGAGTCTTATGAGAAATTGACATTTGTGAGAAGAACCCGGAGAGATCTTCTTGCGTCTCCTGTCGGAAGACGTCCTCTTCTTCAGTCTGATTCTGATTCTGAAGACTCATCCTCGCTATAATCTTCTTCTTCGTTTATGCTTTCATCTGAAGGAATTCCTTCAAACTGATATACTTAAATTAGATCCTGAAAGTATACGGCCTCTTCCATTTCTGGAGTTGCCTCAAACTTTCTGATTCCTCGTCTTTGATTGTCTGGACAGTCTGTTGATATGTGGCCTTTGGCACCACATGTCCAACAATTGCAATCTTTGAAACTTTCATTAGCTCTTGTATGAGCTCTTCGAAAAGTTTTCCTTGTTGATGATGACCTTCCCATGCTCATTTGATTTGAGCCTGAGGAAGAACTTCTGCTCCGGCTTGGTCCTGACCTCTGCCCCATTTTGTAACTACGGGCCTTCTGTTTGGACCAAAACTTTCTAGGTCTCCATGAAGTCCTAGATTTATGGTTACCATCTCTTTTGGCATAAGGATGATTTCTCCTTTTTATCTTCTTTTGCCTAAATGGTTGACCTCCCACAATAGTAGGAATATCGTTTTCAACACAGCATAGGGGAACCCTTTTGTTTATTCCTCTTAGCCTCTTGTAATTCTTATGGAGCGCCGATTGATAGCACCACTCAGCAAGCTTGATTTTGAGGAATGACATCCTTCTTGCCACGGTATCCAATCTATCCTCTAGAGGTGGCTGATATTCTTTAATCAGCATTTCTCTCCATGGACTGGGGATCTTGGCAAAGAATAATGGAATGGCGTCTCGTTCCTCTATTTTTTATTTCCATCTATACTCTGTAAAGAGTTTGATGAACTTATCTACGTGACTAATATCCCGTAACTCCAGGCTATGAAGTGCCTGTCTGTATCGTCTGGCCTTATCGACTTCAGCTCCTTCAAAGTAGCCTACTCCAACGAATCCTACTTTAAGTACTTGAGCCATTTTGTTGACGATCTCTGCTAAGGCTTCGCCAGCCCAGACATTTCTACTATCTCAAGATTAGTAGCTTCCCAGGCAATTTTCACTGATCCTTCCAAACTTATCTTCAGAAGTGAGATAAAGTTCTCTTTATCCAGATCTAGCGTGCCAGCTGCAATCTTCATTGCTCCTGCCCACTCATCTATGAGTAGTTCTCGGTTCTTGAAGTCCAATGTATCCAGGTTGAGAACTAATCCTTATGGATGTATTGGCTCCAACTGAGATCTGCCATAAGGCGATTGCATAAAGTTTGGCCTTTGGGTTCTCTTTCTTGTCTCTGCGGGAAAGATATAAGCACCAGTAGCGAAATCTCCCGTTGGTGGTATATTTATGCCTGTTGGAGGGTCATGGGACCCCTCGCTTTCTGCCACATTTGTTGGATTCTGTGGTGTATTTCGGGGAGTCTGTTGTTGTCCCTTAGATATATTTTCTTGCATTTTAAGATCTACAAGACCCAATCTTGGAAAGGATTGTGCAAGGTCGTGTAAATCCTCCAGATTTATTCTATCCATTAGGATAGACTCTTCCGGTTTAGAAAAGCCATCATCTTTTCTGTATCCGTCAGCTCTCTCTTTACTTCGGTAGTTTTCCCCTTTTGATGCAATAGGGAACCTGTACTGAAAGATGGCGAACCTTCTCTTCTCCTGGCCATACTTGATTTTGTTTCCAAGATGGTCAATCTCCTTTGAACCTCCTTGAGTGTTTCAAGGATCTCCTTCTGTTGGTCGAGGATGGTCTCTCCATAACTCTGGACCGTCTTCTGGATTTCTCTAAGATCTGTAATCTTAGATTTTTCTCCACTTATTTCTTCCCAATTAGGTCCCCTCATGATTTTTTCCAGAAATGTAAATGAGGTTTCTGGATAGACGCCTTCTCCAGATTTCCTTGGTTGGAAATCTTCCCTGAATGCTTGTGAAGTGGACGAGATCAGCTGTATTCCCTTCTACAGGAATTTCCTGTTTAAGGGTCTTTCGTCTGATTTCCTCTCTCGTTTCATCATCGTTTGGCATCTTGAAAGGCTGTCATAACTCGTGGTTGAGTTTCTTAGTTCTTTCGAGAGTCCGTTCGCATCTTCGGATAAATTCTCCAAAGAAATCCTGTTTCTGTCTTTCCAGAATATGGAAATATTCTGTGTTACTTGAGTTCTCACTCAAGTATTCCTGTGGAGTGTTTTCTCTCGAACTTTCTCCTCTGTTAGGATAGTACGTAACATAATATAATTCATGATTTCTTTAAATAAACCTAGGGCTCTGATACCATTTTAAAGGCTCTTAGTAATTTTGGGTTTTATTACAAAAAGACTCATATTAATCATAGGCACGAAACTTGAATAATAAATTTAAACAACTGGAACGACATGCACGAAGACATACACAAAGTAAATATACACAAGACCGTAGAATATAATGACTGGCACGAAGAAAAATAACTGGCACGAAACCGTCGGTAGGCACGAAAACGCGTGGCCCGACAGTATCTGAAAAGCAAACAGTGTTTCTGGCAGATTAACAGTTTTGTACAGAAGGGCATTTTCGTCCAAATACTAGTCAAAGTGTTAGATTTAATATATTTTTACAAACTTGACAAATTTAATATGTTTATTACAAAAAGTGTTAGTTTTGATGGTTTTCACTAATAAGAAAGATAAGGAAAATATTCCCTATAAGAAATATTTATGGGATTTCTTTTAGCTTTATGTGCAGTTGGATCACTCAATTATGAATTTGGATTCAATGTTATGTCTCTCAGAACGAAATTGTGAAAATATATTACTCCCTCCGTCCCGACTGAATTTACACACTTTTCTTTTCAGGACGTCCCATCTAAGTTTGTACGCCTTTAAAAAGGCAAGTTTTCTCACAATCTCTACCAAAAATTAAAAACAGTTTTTCTTAATAAACGTGTCGGCTCAAGTATGCAAACTTAGTTGGGACGGAGGGAGTATTATTTTGGTGAAAAAACAATAGCGGTCATTTTTAAGGGCACAAACTTGAAATATTATGAGTTGTGTGAGATGTGACCCTGCTTTTCTTAACCTCTGCTATTTGCTACTTATCAAACAGCTTTGCCCTGGCCCAACTCCCAATACAAGATAAAACAAACAAAATTCAACTAAAGTAGCTGAGAGGCAACGCATCAAATACTAAGAGCACCCACAATGCTAAAGCAATTGCTACCTGATACATCACCGCTACGTTACTGTCACATCAAAAGTTTAAATTTCACTCAAATGCTACCTATTTCCCCCAATGCAACTCAGGTCCAATTAACACTATTTGCCACTATTTGAGGGTCCCACCTTAAAACCACCATATTTATTTTTCCATCTTCAATTTAATTAAATCTTATTTACAATTTTAACATATATAATTAATTACTTAATATTTATAATTTGTAGATAAAAAAATATATTACCGATTTTTTAAATAAAAAAATAATTTCGGAAAAAATAATAATTCGGTTTTTAATAAAATATTATTAAATATATTAAAATTCAGAGAGGGAAAAAATAATACAGCACGAAATATTAATTAAAAAAAAAGGAAACATGTTTAACCACTCTTGAAATATATCTAGGTAGAGTTATGATGCGCCCATATGTGCTCAATCAAGTCGGCCCGGAGTTGATGGTGTTTTTCCTTGTCTCGAAGATCGGCGTCTCTTTGTATGTATGCATTGAAACTCCCGATTGAACCTTGAAAAAATTGAGTGTCTGCATTATTGTCGATGTTTGGTTCGTTCGCCCAATTGATCGCCGATTCCCCTTCGTCTTCAACTATCATGTTATGTAAAATAATACACGTATACATGATATCTTTCAACTTGCTCGTGTACAAAAAACGTACCGGACCTTTAATTATTGCCTAGCGAGCTTGCAAAACCTCAAATGCTCGCTCGACATCCTTCCTTGCAGCCTCTTGCATTTGCTTAAAATGACTTCTCTTCGGATCAGTAGGACATTGAAAGCTCTTGACGAAGGCTGCCCATTCCGAATATATTCCATCAGTAAGATATTACCCTCTGTTGTAGGGCGTACCATTTACTATGAAATTTACTTCCGGGGCTTTTCCTTGTAGAACGTCATTGAATAGAGGTGATTGGTTGAGCACATTTATGTCATTATTTGAACCTGCAACTCCAAAGAAGGCATGCCATATCCACAAGTCTGCTGATGCGACGGCTTCAAACATGATCGTCGGAACTCCATGATCACCTCTGGTGTATTGACCTTTCCAAGCGACTAGGCAATTCTTCCATTCCCAGTGCATACAGTCGAGACTACCTAACATTCCGGGGAAACCATGTCTTATCTCATGCATGTTGATCAAACATTGACAATCCATTAGAGTTGCTTTTCTCAGGTACCTCTCTCCAAATATGTCGATTACGCAACGACAGAACTTAGACAAACATTCGATGCCTGTTGTCTTTGCAACTCGTAGGTACTCATCAAATAAATCGGCCGGACCACCATATGCCAATTGGCGAATTGCGGATGTGCATTTCTGAATAGGGGTGAAACCTTTTCTTCCTAATGTATCTTCCCTATGCCGAAAGTATGGATCATGTGCTTCCAAGGCATCGACTATTTGAACGAACAAGACCCGCCGCATCCGAAAACGCCGGCGGAATACATCGCTGTTATATGTTGGAATTTCACAAAAGTAATCATTGAATAGTCGGGTGTGCGCTCCTTCCCCATCTCGCTGGACGTATCTTCTTCTTTGTGGAGGACCAGATGATCCTTCAACCGCATCGAGCAACAGCTTCTATTCATTAAGAATTTGCAAGAACATTCTATCGTCGGCATCATCAATAAGATGGTCATACATTGCTGCAACGTCTTCGTCATTGCTATTGTTGAAGGGGTTCAAAGACATTTTTCAACGGAAAATGAAAGGGTAGGGAAATAAAGATGTGGTAAGCTATTGTTGTTGGAGGTGTGCTGCAAATGCAACAGAAGTTCCTATTATAGATGTAGTTTCCAACGGCTATATGCCAACGACTATGTGTAAGGAGCACCCTGTGTAGCCATGGGGTTGATATGAGGATATGCATGAACTGGGAAATTTGGAGCATGTATCATATTGGGTCGAATAGGGAAATCTTGGGGGCTGGTGGTGGAATTTGGCGGACGAGGATTGAAATTTTCTTCCAAATCCGAAGAATTATCAAACCAATTTCTCGCCCAAGATCTTCCAGCCATTGTAGTAGTGTTTTGCAAAAAATAAATTCGAAGAAATAGTAGAAGAAAATTAGAGATGTTGGTGAAAAAATGTATGTTTTTGCATGTATTTATAGGGAAGATTATTTTTTAAAAAATTTGCCAATGGCCGGGAATAGTAAATTTGGCCGTTGGCAATAGTAGATCATGTCTCCAATCTCCCAAAACACAAATAAATTAAATAAAACAAAAGCTGAATAAAAAAAATAAAAAAATCGGACATGTGAGTAGGGGACAAGCCTTTTTGGAGCGGGCCCCACCGCGCCACGCACTTCTAGCGTGCTTGATGGCCACACGCCAAGGTTGTGCTTCTTCTGGGCGAGTGCGTCCCACTCCTGCCAACATTGAGGCACCCCGCCGCCAGGGGCGGCCCTGGGGCGGTCGAGGCGGTGCCGTCGCACCGGGCCCCCCGTCGGCCAGGGCCCCCGAATTTTTTTTAGTAGTATATATATATATACACCTGTATAGAGAAGTTATATAGAAGTTACAGATGGATAATTATATTAATAGGTGATGTAGCTTATTTGGTTGGCCTTGGTAGGTGAATTTCTTGCATGTAGATGAGGTTTCTAGTTCGATGCCTCTCTAGCACTACTTTTTATATTTTTTTATACAATTTTACCAACCAATATTTTAAGGGGCCTCATTTTCTTTTTTGTACCGGGCCCCTTGAAACATTGGCCCGGCCCTGCCCGCCGCCCCCCCCCTTCACCCTCACCATTTCAGGTTCATTTATTTGAACCTATCTCAATTAAATGTTGTCCTACCCCCTCCCCCAATGGTATCCTACCCCAATTTTCAATCCAAATAAATCAAATGCAACCTGCATTGTGGTTACCCTAATCAAGAATACTAGTCAACAAACTGCTAATACTTTTAATCTCCCCAAAAAAAGAACAAAAATGTTAATAATTTTCTTTTTATCTTCATACTTGTAGTCGTATTCATTAAAATAACTAGTTTCAAAAAAATTATTTTATACATTTGTCGTAAATATTTTGAACATGCAAAGATAAAATTATTGAAGTAGGAAATATATATGCAAGATGAGATTGATTATAAAATAAAAATTTGTGTTTCCCGAAGATGTTCCAAATTGTGGTCCAAACCCAACAGACTATAATTTATTTAATTTGAAACATTTTGCGGATGAGGAACTTATGAATCAAAAATTTAAAAGTACTACTATAAAGTTGATGGTATATTCCCCAAAAACAGGGGGTTAATGTATAGATGTTTAAGTGGTTCTCAATTTCTATCCACAAAAATTGCCCCAAGAGTACTTCTCCTGTACACAATAGTCTACTGAGTTTGGATTCTTGCAATTTGAATTGTGTTCAGATCTACAACTTTGTGCAGCTTTTCATGAAAGGTATTAGCTCTTATGTTGAAAGACATTATTTGCTTTAAATTGCTCATAATTTGCAATTTGCCCGTAATTCAAATTGCACGGATCTTGTAACAACTTGTGAACACAAGACTTTTCAATTCTCATATACATCAATTGTACTGATTTTAGATCCGTGCAATTCGAATCATGAGTGGATTCGCAAGTTGAGTAGAATTTTTTGCAAAAAATACTAATTTTTATGTTGAAAAATATTATTTATTTTTAAAAAAGGAATATCTAGTTTATATAAACACTCAATATTTTAGTAAAAATCTACGCAACTCGTAAACTCGCATGCGAACCGAATTACATGGATGTTAGGTGTATATATGAATTTGCCTATTGCAATTTCAATCGGAACACAATTTCAAAGGACAACGCTATTAGGCTCTTCAAGACTCCAATCACTCCAAAAAAGTCCATTAATTGCAGCTCAATCAAAACACAAGTTCGTCCGAATTTATTTATTAAAATAGTAGTTCTTTTTGTACATCAATTGTATGGAATTTATGGATTCGTGTAATTCGGGTCATAGACAAAATATATTAGTATTTATGCCAAAGTCTATTACATGTTATGAGTATATGTATCATGATGAAAATATACTAATGTTTTTTTAGGTAAAAAATGTACTAATGTTTTATTTTTATGCTTAAAAATATTACTTGCTTTTTAAAAAAATTTAAAAGAAATTTACTTATCCTAGGTAAATGTATTAATACTTTATTCACAATAAGTCAAGTCTTCAAGTATATATCGTGATACCCAACTCAAATTTCACCGCATACCTGACATATATGAGACTTTGGCATTATGATTTTTTTTGTTAGGCTCTTTGATGCAATACTAAGAAGTCGGTTAAAAAATTTATTAATTATGTTCCTTTCATTTATTTATTTATTTAGTTTCTCTCTTATGATCAAGTTAATTCCTCCGGCTCCAAATTCGTATTAGAATATTAGGGTTATGACTATTGGTACTTAAAAGAATGGAATTTCACCAATTGATTTAGTGAAACAGAAAGATTGATTTTTCATGTTAGTACAGACTAAGTCGACGGGAATCGATCTATGTTCTTGATAACAGATTATGTTAGGTATTAGAGAATGATGTCTCGTTGCAAAATAAATCATATTTGACAGATCTATTAATAACATAAAATTTAAGGATCTGAAAAATTTAGCCCTGTATTTATTTCGATGTTTCTTCATTTCGATTTATCCTTTTTATTTAGTGTTATAACGCAGAGTAGTGCGGTCTATAAAATTTCACTTTTCAATCACTGCATATGATTTGGACTCAGTATAACTGTACAATATGATAGTTATATGCATACACACGGGCTATGTTTGTTTGGATTTGAGTCAAATCCAAAAAAGTTGGTCTAAACCTAAAATCATGTTTATTTGGTCGTTTGCCTAAGGTCCCCCAAACATCTTCTACTTTAATCAATCAATCATGATTATGAATACTACTTTAATCATTCAATCTATCATCAATCAACAATCTATTACACATATCACACGACCTATTATAATTATTTAATATATCAAACACTGCAACCACCTCCACAACCACCCAAACAAACACTACTTTTTCATTTCCGTAACATTTTAACAACCAAAAGGGTCAATACCGTGTGATGTACTCCATAATATTAACAAATGTTACATCTGAAAACAAAAATAATGATATTCAAATAAAGTGTGCTCGTCAACTTGATTGAGATCGCTACAAAACAAATAAACGGATTACCTCTTCATTTAGGCGTTTGATTAACTTTGAACGATGACTTAACTAGAAACCCCTCTTTATTTTATTATTTTAAAGCTAGAAACCCCTATTTGGATAATGTAATCAAATATATTTATTAGAGATTAGGTAAAACATCAAACTCTGCTAACACCAAATTCATATTCGATAGCTCATTACAAGTTACAAAATGAGAAAAATGTGATTTCGCCCTTACACATTGTCAAAGTCTTCAATACACTAAGTGCACAATGCAATTCGAAGTGAGTATCACGATTTATATTTAAAGTATCCAGAACAAGTAATACATTTAAGCATAAACATTAATATATTTTCACCATGATACTTTTACCAGAATATTTAATACCTTTAGACATGAACACTAATATATTTTTTTTTCATGATCCAACTATAAAAATTTAAGATCCGACAACTGGTATGTTCTATTATTGGGAAATTGGGATGAAGAAAACTCAACAAATAGCAACACAAAAGAATTTGCTGACTTGTAATTCTCTTTTTGGCAAAAAAAAAAAACGTAAAATTCTAATTTTAATCCATCCAACTCACCAAGGCCCCTACATTTACGGTTTGGGGCCAAATTTGTTCTTAATTAGCTAAAAAAATATTGTTGAAAATTGCCGGCTTAAGTATCTAGTGTCCGAGTCATACTCCAATAATTAGTCATTTTCTTGCAATTTTCCAACATTGATATGTGAAAATCAAGGGCGTTACATTATCTTGATATCTAATCGTTTTCGTTGTTCATCTTTTATCTTTTAGTTTTCAATATTTGATTTCATACTAGGAGACTAACCTTCGTATGAAAGAGTTTTAGATAAAAAAAAAAAAAAATGTGTGATTTTACGTTATCGAAAACGAGGTAAGGCAGGCCAATATCAAAAACCGTTGAAGGAATTGATGTATTTCCTAAAAAATAAAACATGTGGAGCATGAAGGAAGGGAAAATGTGGATCCAGATATTCTTAATAAGCACGTAATCTCTAATATATACTTAGTACCACTTATATAGATTTCATCATTCCTTATCACATTAAATTATTTTCTCCAATCACAGACAAAGTCGTTTGGACTAAAATATTTCATCTTTGAATTTGTACCTAAACTTTTCCGTAATGGGCCCATTAAAAATTCCACAACATAGACATATAATCAATTGCTTACCTAATTTTTATTTTTTTGGATGACCTAATTTTTTTAGTGCAACGTGACTCTTCCCGTCATTCAGAAAGTCAATAATTCGAATGATGTTAGAAGTGGACACCACTATGAGGGCTTTGTTAACCTATTTATGGACATTTTATCACACGTGGAGAATTGTAGGCCCACAAATTACAATTTCTCCAAAACTTGTAATTTTGATTGTCGCCCTATTAAAGGACTGGGCTCGGCCCTGTAATTTTTTGTCACGATTCTTGGAACATGTCACTTCCAGAACCTTCGCTTTGGCAGCTGGAAATTTAAATTGCTCCAACAAAAATATATAATTTTGGGTCCAAATAATGATTAGGGCTTAACAAATGGGTCATCAATCTTAACAGTCCAAACTGTTGGTAACATGATTTACCAACGCCCTTCGCTTTCATTTCATGATCATATATTATATATCCTAGCTTCATCATTTTCCATTTTGGGTAGAATAATAACAACAACAACAACAACATAACTAGTACGACTAATTGTTATTGAAGTGTAGTCGTTGTTCTTTTCTTTTTCTTTTTCTTTTTGTTAAAGAAATAGAATGAGAAAATTATTAGAACTTTTTTCTTAAGGAGAGAACATGAAGCATCAATATTTTTTGGTACCTTTTCTATAATTTTGTCACTTTTTTAACTATATCACAACTATAATCTTTCTTGACATATTGTCATTCATGCCTCGTGGCATTATTGCAATGAATCTGGCACATGTCCTGCGATACTCACTTACCATAATTCTGACTAGTTACGAAGTAGTTTTTCACGGACCTATTGCCAAGAAATACAATAGATATTTCTATTAAAATTATCTATTTGTAACGACAACATAAACTAGTTTGCCATGTATACTATTGAATTTGTCAAGGAAATAAAATATATTTTGGTTTGGAGGATGGGTTAGGGAGGAGGTTCACATTACAAAAAAAACTGAAGAAAAAACTAGGAAAAGAATTGTAACGGAGAGCGGGAGGCACATTGAAAAAACTAACAGAAAAACTAAAGAAAAATTAATGGGGGCGAGGGGGGGGGGGGTAGTGGTGGAGAGAAAGTAAATGAAAAAAGAAGATTAGATATCTTATAGATCAAATATAGAAAAATAGAAGATGAGGGCAAAAATTTACAAATAAAATTAGTGTTGAGCAAATAAATGCTAAAATTAATACATATATTTACAAAAATAGCTAAATTATAGTATAAATTACAAAAGTTGTTTTCACTTTTATAAATTAGAAAGAGACAGGAATTTTGTATATGTAATATGTTGGACGGACTTGTCGTCAATGCCGACTCAGGACACCTCGAGTCAGAACACCCACTCATAAACTTGGCACCACCAAGACAACAAAGTTACACCAAACATTAAGCCTCTCACAGTAGGCACAAATCCACGTGAAAGAAAGGAGGAATAGAGCACAAAGCTCTTTAGCGCAAAGCTAATCTGCCTCTTTTATTTTGTTTCTCTCTAATTGTCTCACTCTCGTTTTCTCACTCTCTCTCTCTTCTGGAGACAAACCCATATAACATATATATAGGTGTAGGACTAGGGTTTAGTGGGAAGCTCAAGAGGCATTAGGAGACTAATATATGGGCCAACAATCTATATTAACAATCTCCACCTTTGGCCCAAGACGGTGCACCAAGGAATGTGGGGTACCAGAGGACTCATCATCGCCGATACCCATGTAAGTTCAGAAAGAAAATACACAAAGTAAACTCATAATCACAAATATCAAAATGAAATTAACCACAAAGCATCCCGAGTTCACAAAGAACTCGCTACCGAAGTAGAAGAGGACATAAAGTCCAAGGTAAATTACTAATGGCAAGCACAAAGCAAGCTAGTAACCGGACATAGAACCAAAATTCATCAAACTTTGAAATTCAAAATCCTTTGACACGAAAGAAGTATTTCAACAGGAAAACACTTAGTACCCATATCAGTAGGATTAAATTCAGATAGAATTTTGTTCAATTTAACAATCATCTTTTCAACTACATCACGTATGTAATGAAAGCTAACATCACTGCGTTTGGTTCTATCATAGAACACAGGATTTCTACAAAGTTGAATGGCAGATTGACTATCCGAAAATACAACTACTTCTTTATTATGAAAATCAATTTTAGATAAAAGACTTCTTAACCAAATAGCTTCTTTAAAAGCCTCAGTGACAACCACATATTCACACTCAGTAGTAGACAATGCAACAATAGGTTGTAGTTGAGAATTCCAACTTATGCAAGACCCACACAAGATAAAAACATATGAAGTAGTAGACTTTCTATTATCTCTATCATTTGCATAATTAGAATCCACATAGCCAACAAGTTTAACACCTTCAGAGCACTTAGAGAAAGTTAAACCAACATCCACAGAGGATTTCAAATATCTAAGAAGCCACTTCTAAGCATTCCAATGAGGCAAACCAGGATTAGACTGATCCTCACTTAGCACAAAGTGAGAAGCAAGAGGCAGATTATCAGGTTTAGCATTCGACATGTGAAATTTACTCAAAATATTTTCAACATATGAAATTTGATTTAAAACATGAGTAGACTTCTTTTTGTCCCTAACAATATTTATACCAAGAATCCTTTTTGCATCACCTATGTCTTTCATGTCAAAATTCTCCCATAGACATTTTTGCACATGCATAATAGACTTAAGACACAGACTGATAACGAACACGTCATCAACATAGATCAATAGAAAAACAGGCACATAAGCAATATTCTTGAAATATAAGCAATGATCAGCAACACTTCTCACAAAGTTGAAAGATTGCATGCACTTAATTATCAAATCTAATATTCCATTTCCTAGTTGATTGTTTAAGATTATACAACGTCCTTTTAAACAAACAAAAATAATCACGTTTTCGAGGGTCAACAAATCCCTTAAGATATTTCACATAAACCTTTTAATCAAGATCACCATGCAAGAAAGCTGTAGTGTCATCTATTTTTTTCAATTCCCAATCAAAATGCACAACTAATGCACGCACAATGTGGGCAGTGGTGAATTTAACAACAGGAGCAAAGATTTCAGCATAATTAATTCCCTCATTTGAGTAAATCCCTTAGCAACAAGCCTATCTTTAAATCTAACATTTTCAGATTCTTCCTTCACCTTAAAACAATCATTTATAGTCCACAACAGAACAATTTGCAGGTTTAGGTACAAGAATTCATGTTTGATTTACACGTAAGGAATTCATCTAACTTTTCATTGCACCAAGCCATTTATCAAAATATTTAGATTCTAAGGCTTCACGATACGTCTTAAGTTCATCGCATTCAAGGGACTCTAACAATTAAAGGCAAACTTAGAGATATCCCACATAGGCATATTGCAGACATCATATCTCCAGGGTTTCCTAATGGTTCTTCAAACTTTATCCCTAGCAAGTTGATAGTCATGTAAATCATCATACTCATCATGTAAATCCTGCGCACCATGCAACTCATGCGAATTATGTTCATCATGCAACTCATGCATATCATGCTCCATCTTATTAGAAGCATTCTCATCAATTTTCCACATGTAAATTATCCAAATTATCATGCAATTTAAGAGTATTTTCAGATTGGTTAACAACAGGCAATTGCTCCACCTCAAAATGAGAGGTATTAGAATCAGGAACAAACTTGGTCAAAGGCACATGCAATTCATTTTCATTGAAAATAACATCTCTACTTATCACAGCTCGGTTCACTTCTGATCCACAATCTATAACCCTTAACCCCTTCAGGATATCCTAAGAAAACACATTTCTTAGATCTAGGGTCAAGTTTATCACCTTTTTTATGCACATAAAAGCACAACCAAATACTCTCAAATTAGACAAATCAAGAGGTTTTCCCGAAAATACTGATTCAGGCACTTTCCTTCCTAAGGGAACATATGAGAACCTATTTATCAAGTAAGCAGCAACACATTTAGCTTCACCCCAAAACTTATTAGATAGCCTAGATGAGCATAACAAACACTCACCTTCTCTAAGAGAGTTCTATCAATGCGTTCAGCAACTCCATTTTGTTGAGGCGTATAAGACACAGGTTTGTGACGCTTAACACCAAAGGAACCACACAACAGATCAAATTCCTTATTACATAACTCAAGACCATTATCAGTTCTAATGGTTCTTATTTTCTTTCCCGTTTGATTTTCCACCGAAGTTTTCCAGTTTTTAAACTTATCAAAACCATCAGATTTGTGTTTCAACAAACAAACCCAAACTTTTCTAGAAAAAATCATTGATCAAGGACATAAAATACCTCTTACCACCATATCTAGACACACTAGAAGGACCCCACACATCAACATAAATATATTCAAGCACTTCAGTACACATAGACTGATTATGGTAAGGGGAAATGGGGAATGAAACCTTGTACTATTTACCTAATACACATGATTCACAAAAAGGCACATGAGATAGTTTATCATTACCAAAACAACCACCGTTATGCAAAATTTTAAGACCCTTGTTACTCATATAACCTAATATGTTATGCCATAACATAGACTTATCATCTTTTATAGAGTTCACATAGTCAAGAACAAATTCAGCATGGCAAACATAGAAATTGTTTTTCTTTTCAGCTTTGAAAACAACAAGGGAATTTTTTTAAATTTTCGTAACTCCCTTCCCCCATTTTTCTTCCAAACCGTCATCCTCAAGAGCAGCACAAGAAAGAAAATTATGAGATAAGTCAGGAACATGTCTCATATTCTTCAAAGTAAACACAAAGCCAACAGTAAATTTAAGAATATCACCAATTCCTAGCACATTGCATTTCTTCTCATTTGCAAGTAGCACATAACCATAATCAAGTTATTTATAATTAGAAAACAAATTTCTAATAGGAGACATATGGAAGGTACAACCAGAGTCAACTAACCACTCATGCTCAGACAAAGAATCAAATATAGTATTTGCATATGCATAGTCACACATATCAGACATCATGAGTACGGTACCCAAATTGCAATTACCGACATTTTCATCCAGATTATTACTCTGATTATTCTTTGTGTGACAGTCTTTGATAAAATGACCACTTTATTTGCAATGATAGCACAATCTAGACCTAGACTTAGATGTCTTCTTTCCCCTATATTTTTTTCCCACTGGATTTATGACACGTCGGTTTCTAACCTAGGACACGAATAGCTTAGCTATCCATGCCTAGTAACAATTCAATACAAAATTCTAATAAAAACATTGTAAAGAATTAAAACTAAGACAAGAATAAATAAACCCGGATGACTCCGTCTCGATGATCTTCGTCTTCTTTGTCCTCCAAGATGATATAATTTATGTTCTTGATGATTGATTTTTTTTTCTTAGAGCTTGGGGTCCTTTTTATAGAGTTGGGGACGAATCTTGGAGAAGATAGGCTCAAAATCCTATTAAAACACGATTTCTCTTATCGGTGGACTTTTTGACACGGCCGTGTTGCTTAAATGACACGGCCGTGTTGCTTTGCAATTCTTCAATTTCTGCGCAACATTTGACACGGCCGTGTTGCTTGAGTGACACGGCCGTGTTCTATTCCAGAATCAACAGCACATTGTGGACCACTTTTGACACGGCCGTGTTGCTTTGTGACGCGGCCGTGTCGGTTCTTGCCCGGTTTTGCTCCTGGACCGGTTCAGGCCGGTTCGGACCGGTTTGGACCGGTTCTTCGACGGTTCTCACTCTTTTGGGCCGGTTTTCACGCTTTTACAACTTGTTTCCTCGTCCGGTAGCCTGAAAATGCTCAAAATACCTTAAAACAAGTCAAAACACGTCAAATGACCCAAATATTATTAATATAACTAAATGCCGGTCAAATATGCACGTAAATGATATAAAATATGATCCTAAATCGACCTAAATACATGCATAAATAACGTGTTATCAATTTACCGTTATTAGCATTCTTTTGTTTTTGAGATCTAGTCTTATGACCTCCCCCTCACATGCATAACCTCACCTGAATTTTTTATTACTACTCCCAGAATGTTTTAAATCAAGTTCCTTACTCATTATACCATTCACAACAATGTCGAGACTTATCTCATCTCTACCATACTTAATAGCAGATTTTAAGGAATAACATTCAACAACACAATAGGAGTATAATCATCAATATGCTTAACTCCCGTTTATTTAACATCTTGAACCAATTTAGTGAACACATCAAGACTCTCATCAATATCTTTACTCAAATCCAGTTTGAATCGAAAGAATTTTTCAAGTAAGAAAAGTTTTTCGGGCAAGCAAGTATCACTGTAAAGTTCATCAAGTTTATCCAAAGAGTTTTTGCAGATTCCAAAATACCAACTTTCCTAAGCACAAATTCGGTCAAGATCAATTAAAATGGTGGAACATGCAATTTCATTCAGCTCCATTTTCTTATCTTCATCATTAGTTTTCAAGTATGATTAAGTAAAAGCTCCAAAAAACTTTTGTTGGATTACGACACATTTTATCTTTTGTTTCCAAATACTAAAGTCAGATTTTTCGCTAAACGGAAGCATACCAAACTGATTCACAGAGGACGACATAACTCCACACAAAGTAGAATCAAATAAGGAACTGAAAAAATAACAAATGCAATTAACCGGAGTCACTGGGGAGCACAATTCACTTAGAAACACAATAGTATAGTAGAAATTTTAACAACGCTAAAGAAATCACGTATAAATCAAATAAGCACATACACCTAGTATTCTAGCAGCACGCAAATCCCAACCTAAGTCCGCTACAAGCGGTGCTACGAAAGCAATAAAAGAAGGGATTTCAGTCTCTTTACTTGAGCAAAATTCTTCGACAAAATTTTGACTTACCGGAGGGCAGTGGTGGGGGAGCTGTTGCGGGCAGATGGTAGGAGCCTTCCGACGAGGGTCAAATAACCGGTCACGACGATGTAACCGGCTCTGATACCACTGTTGGATGGACTTGTCGTTAATGCCGGCTCAGGAAACCTCGAGTCGGAACACCCACTACTAAATTAGGCACCACCAAGACCACAAAGTTACATCAAACCTTAGCCCCTCACAATAGGCACAAAGCCATGAGAAAGAAAGAAGGAGGAATAGAGCACAAAGCTCTTTCAACACAAAGCTAGTCTACCTCTTTTATTCTGTTTCTCTCTAGTTGTTTCACTCTCATTTTCTCACTCTCTCTCATCTGGAGACAAACCCATATAACATATATATAGGTGTAGGACTAGGGTTCAGTAGGGAGCTCAAGGGGCATTAGGAGACTAATATATAGCCTAACTTAATTTGGGCCAACAATACATATTAACATAATCCGTCTCCTTTCTTCTAAAAGATACGAACTACCCCTAGAAAATTTATATAACAAATAAATACAATAAATATTAATATTCAATCATCGGGTAAATAGATTCTTTGAAGTATTATTTTTTTTCTCGGCATAAAACTTTTTTACCCAAAACGTAAACAATGACGAGTTTTGTGACCAAAACAGTATGGTTTTACATTTTTATATGTCGGAAAGCCATATAACACGGTTTCATTTTTTTTTACAAATCTTGATAAGGATGAAATTGGTGGATATAATTCCTAACTACTGGTTTGGGCTACAAGGTGCTCAACCAAGTGAACTACAATACCATTGTTTCTCACTCTCCAGAGAGAGTGTCCATAGACTACACAAATGATGTGATTATTCTAGAAAGAACTTGTTATTTTTCTAGAATACCAAATGTAGACATGAAGCATGAAAGAAGAGCATGGGTCTTTTTTTGTGGGGTTATTGGGCTGGCCCAAATTCATTGGCTTTGTGTAGATTCTTGAAAATTAGCATATAAAGAATTACGAAAATTTTGTCCTCTACCATGTTTCTATCTTATCCAAATGTATTTGTCCTTCAAAATAACAAGGGACCATCTTATTAATGAATGATCCAAAAATATGGTGCCGAACATCCCATGTATAGGGATGGCAATGGGGCAGGTCGGGGCGGGTACTTGAATATCCATGCCCGCCCCATCCTTCAAACGGGGCGGGGGGGGGGGGGGGGGGCAACCCACTGCGGGTCACAGATCGGGGCAGGTCGACCCATTATTTTTTAAAAATAATTAAAATTTAGTTAATATAATTTAAAATAAATGTTGACTTAATACATTCTATACAAATATTATTTCAAAGAGTCATCGTAAACTATAAAAAAATAGTAAATGCTTAAAATACGTTTATTATCCTATTTTGTAATATTTATTTATGTGTCTAAACTTAATTAATAATTTTTACGTTTGTTATATGGTATTATTTGATACATGTTATTATTATAAATATTTCATGATTATTGAATACTACTAGTATAAAT
This sequence comes from Ajuga chamaepitys, assembly GCA_958295605.1. NCBI lineage: Eukaryota > Viridiplantae > Streptophyta > Magnoliopsida > Lamiales > Lamiaceae > Ajuga > Ajuga chamaepitys. Next base: position 8,467,029 of record OY282508.1, read on the forward strand.
TAAATTAATTCATTATGTGAATAACACCCCATATATATATATATATATATATATATATATAAATTATTGCGGGGCAGGGCGGGGCGGGGCATGACGGAGCGAGGGCATGACCCATGCCCGCCCCGCCCCGCCACGGGTCACAGGGCGGGGCGCCCCATATACCTCGGGCCAGGGCAGATCAGGGCGGGTCAGGTCGAAATTGCCATCCCTACCCATGTACACGCAATAGTTCAAAGCAAAAAATTAGAATCCAGTTGGTGAACCTATTGATTTCATTGATAATATGGAGCCTTCCCAAACTTGGACCAATTGGATGGATCACCTTGTGCGATCTGTGTGGGATGAATAGCGGGGGATATCATGAGAGAAGGATCTTAATCATTCATTTTGTCGAGGCTGCAACTTCTTTTATCTAATTTATAGCTTTCTTAAACCTTGAATTTTATGTTTGTTTTAATTCACGCTTTAGATGGTGCAAGAACTTTCTTGACTTGATAACTGGATTGTACGGCCTCGATTTGGTTGGAATGTTTAATTTTTATTGTGTTTTTTTGAGTTGGTTATTTCTTATATTTTATGTCATGTATGTTGAAGTAGGTAATGCATTGTTTTAATTTGTCCTCGTTCTTGATATTGAAATAGAATTAAAACTAATCATGATTGTGAAGTTTTTGGGTTGTCCATTGGTCTGATAATTTAATTTATTTTATTTTCTTGGGTATTAGCTAATGGACGCGCGTTGGCTTTTTTGGGAGAGGAATGTTGTCGGTCGTAGAAGCTGGAGTACTAAAGAGGAAGAAGTATTGATGGTTGTGCTAAAAGAGCTGACTGCAAGGAGTTGGAAAACCGACAACGGATTTTGTGGTGGATATCTCCAACAATTGGAGTGTGTCATGAAGTAATACCGATCTCAAAGGAAATTCTCATATCAACTCTCGAATCACTAAATGGAAACAAAGCTACTACAGCCTGTTTTCGATGTTATCCAAAACGGGTTTTGGTCTAGATGTTAACAACATGATTGAAGCGACAAGTGAAGTATGGGAGGCATACATCAAAGTCCCAAGCTGTGTAACTAATTAGACTATAACATTCTAATAGTTTTGCTTAGATGTTCCCCTAGCAGTGGTTGATTTATATGTTGAAGTATGATTTTTCAAGAAAACATAAACTAGTTATAAATGTTTTGAAAGGCTTTGTTTTCTCCTGCATCATTGAAAAATGTTATTTATGTATTAGGCCTGCCATAATATTTGTGATATCTGTTGTGGAAAGATTTGTTGTTGGTCCAATGATAGGTGTCGAGGCACTATATCAATACATTTGTGTATGGCTAAGTTTGAGATATTGAATTGTATATTATGAATTTCGGTTGTTCCAATAAAATAACCGGTTTTTAACTACTTTGATCCTATAACAGTTGGTTGAGATTATTTGTGATAAATTTTTAACTTGAATGCTTTCAATTGTCTATATTATTGAGTTCAATTTAATGCTTGAGCTCTTGGCAATGTAGTAATGGGTAATTTTTTATTTTCTATTGATAGTGGAATATTATATACGCAACAAATGATAACGCACAATGCTCGTTTTCCTGTATCGCACAATGGTTGTTTTTTAATAGATTAAACCAAACTTACACCTGATAAAACATAAATACTGACCCCTTTATTCAGACAAGTGTGAGATCTTTGTCAAGGACAAAGCCACTAAAGCCGGGGCAGAAGATTTTAGTGTTGCAGCGGACGAAATACCAGTTGCTGATGTTGGTGAGGGTGAGGTGACTACAAGCGGGAAATGATGATGCCTGGAGGAAGATTTAGGCGACAAAGAAGCAATGGCTGACTCACAACCGAACTCCTCAGCTGCAGGCGGGTCAACTAGCGGGTCAAAAAGGAAAGTGTCCTCTGTTGCTGATCTGATGCTAGATATTGTCAGTAATTTCTACTAGTCGGTGTCTAGCCGTTTAGGCAAAATTACTCAATTTATTGGCTGTGATCAAGACCTGTCGGCTTCCCGGTGTCAGATATACAGATTTATCGAAAGGATTGAAGGCCTTACTCTTTGTGAGAAGCTCCATGCCTCCCATTTGGTTGCTCGAAACATCGAGGATGTTGATAAATTTCTCGGACTACCAAATAATGCAAAGGAGGAGTGGACCAAAATGAAGCTTGTTGGTGATGTCTGAAACAACCGGAATTCGATGGAAGTACTCGTTATAAGACTTTAATTAATATTTGGTATTAAATGATATTAGTAGAAGGCTATGTATTGATGGAAAGCTTTGTATTTCGTAGACAACTAGCTTTGAATGTTAATGATGGAATGATGTTTTTGATATCGTTAGATGGATATTGTGCGCATGACGTATGCTCCTTAAGGCTACCTGTAATTATCTAGGTTCTAGTGGCACCTAAACTTCTAATTTTTTTAAGCTCTGCTCTATAACTGCAATTGGAATACCATTGTTCTTGCTTTTTATGTATTATGGTCAGGTTATTGAAATAGCACATTGGTCTTTCATTATTGATAGGGTTTCTTCTGGGTAAGCAGTTTAGTTTGAGAACCACGGCTCCAACTGTGATGCTTGTCTCCTTTGTTGATGAAAGCTTCCTGTTGTGGAAGAATCAACCAAAAATAATCACAAGGAATCACACAACTGTTCGGACGAATTGATCAGAAAATGGCCGAACACGAACAACGCAAAACTGAAATGAAAAATGAATCACAAACACATTTACGTGGTTCGAACTATGAAGTTCTACATCCACGGAGGCTCCTCACACCTTAATTCACTAAACTCAACTGAAGATAACAAGAATTAGATAGAAATTAGCAAACCCCTAATTCTGAACTCCAAATTAGATTAACCCTAATCTCTAAATTCTCTTTCTACAGTATTGTTTACAGAGGGAAAATGAATGAATTGAGAACGCCACAAGTTGTTCCTGAAGTTAGATATAGGAATTGAGCTCAATTAACCACCAACAATTCATTGTAACCTCTTGAAATCAAGCTGCAGGTTTCTAATAGAAAAACGGTTAAGAAAACCGTTGTTAAAGACGCGTGAAGACTATTGCAAAACCAACTCAAACCACTTGTCCACTCAAACCCGGTTCAGCCTGCACCATTCATCTGTTCACTCTGAAACCCGGTTCTCCAGTCCGGTTCACACGGTTCTCTTTCCGATTCCTGATTCCCAACATACTCTATTACTTAACTTCACACACTTGATGACATTGACTTCCTTCTCACACTTCCTTCTTCTTTTTTTGTCTCATTTGTTGAGGAAAGCTCCTTATTTGGTGTTTCCTTCACATTATGATATGTTATGCTATGCTACGTAACAGTTTATGATTCTATGTTTCAGCCTTCAGGCAGTATTATTAATCATCATCAGTTGAGCCATGTGTAATTTAACTTCCAGTACAGATTGTTTCATATCAATTCCTCGTCAAAATATAAATATTCAGAAAATAAAAACAAAAGATGAAAAGTACTATTGCATAGAAGTGTAAAATTGATATGGAATTGTGAAAAAGATTGAACCACAATCTATGTAATTATAGAAATTAAGATGTCAAGGCAGTGGAAACTAAAACCCATTATCATGTACTTGAAGAAATAAATTGATTATCTCAACAAAGAAATACGAAAATTGAAAACCCACTACACTGTTTTGGTAGTGCACTCTTTTAGATGGATATGTTTTACCATTTGTTTTTTGAAAAATTAATTAGTAAAGTTTGTTTGGAGCTACAAATTTTCTTCTCCAGCATTCTTCTTCATATGAATAACCACACTCATATTGCAACAAAGAACATTATTAAAACATCATTCAAGTAAGGAAATGTTAAAGCAACAACAACAATACATTATCCTCAGCACAATGAAATGTAGAAAGCGAATCACACAATTATAACCACATAATTAAACAACGTTCAAATCACAGCCAGACAACGAATCAAGTGTAAACACAACAATGTGTGGAGTTTTAGTCGAACAGTTTCAGCTCACCATTGTTCATCCTCGGAGGAGCTTCCTCCCTGGAGCTGAGGTGGCAGCGCCCCAAATATGGTATGTGACCCAGTCCACTTTGGATCACCAACTTGTTACCTTAGAACCAAAAATACATTAAATCAGCCAAATTCAGTAATTACCGAATATTCATGATAAATTTTGAAAGTCTGGTTAAGCTAACCCTGCTAAGTTATATCTATAACTCGGTGAGTTCTTGGATGGTGTTATCGTCTTCAATGTCAACAACACTACTTAAAGAAATGATATGCATGAAAGTAGAATGGCGTAGCTGGAGTTTCTTCATCTTTTTCCACAAAGCTCAAATTCCTTCCCAAATAGGAAACGAGAGTGCCCATGTGCACAGACTATTGCTTCTGGCATTAAAGTCTCGAGTTACGGCTTCATCCGCAAGTACGTCAATAATCGTTTTATCTATCTCTTCCTGCAACCATTCTTCATCGTACAACGTATAGGCTGGAGGGGTAGAAGGAGGCATATGCTTGATATTCTCGCTCCTCCTTAATGGAATTTCTTAAGAATTAGTTTCCATATGCTCACCGATATGTCCCTACTAGATCATAGTTTAATATTGTTAGAAAAAGGCTATCAACATATAGAAGCATAAATGTTAATGTGATGTGACATGTTTTACTTTACCTGACCTAGAAAATGCAACATTATGTTTGTCTCTTGAATAATTTATACAACTATGTTGAGTGTGGGAACAAATTCCAAATAGTTGGTGTAACAACTCAAATTTACACAGCAATTCTAATATTCACATGAAGATTTGAAAATTACAAATATTAAAAGCACATAACAACAAATAAGTATCTAATACACACACAATGGTAATGCATCTAGGCTCAACCTAAAAAATGGAAATACTTTAACTCTCTTAGTTTTTATAAAATTGTACAACACAAAAAGCAACAACGAAAAAAAAAAAAAAAAACCACTGAGCAATGATTCAAACTTCCGAAATATAGTGCTAAAGGTGAAGCTCTATTAGGCATCTAAAAAGCCCAGTTGATAACCTTAAGTCGGTTTCTCGCTCAGTAATGGATGATCTGAAACACTCTCCTTTTCACCTAGCCCCCTTGCTACCTTACCAATCGAAGTGCTCACACTTAACTCATTCAAATATGTTGAAATATGACTGATGGGCGACAACTAGTTAAATTTGACTGAGTTCAGCAGATGACGTACCTTAAAAATTTGGTGATAAGTTTGTTGCTCATACGTAATTTTATTAAGACTTGGAAATTTTTACAAGCATTGTGAAAATAGTGTAACAATGATGGAATTTCTTTACCCGATGATTACAAAACTTGCAATCAAAATTGGTCCTGAATTTGGTGTTTAGCACGTCTATTGCATGCCTAATAGTGAGACTATTATTTCCTCCCACATCTTAAACTAGCATGATTATTTTCACAAACAAGTAGCATAATAAACTTCTTCTCAACATTGCAATTGGCGCTCCAATCCCAAGTATAAAACATAAAATCTTGGTCAAGTGATTTTCAGTTTTTGGGGTCACTAGAGGCCATCGATTTCATATGCTCTTATTGCGATGTTCACTGTAAAGAATTTAATTAAAATCAAAAGTGATGATAAATGATCAAAAGATGACAAATAAATTCCGGCAATGCTAGAAATACTTCTTCTTATGAGTTATGATTAAGATTTTGTACTAGTTGTTATGAACATCTCCTTCACATGAAAGTTTTTCAATAATTATTTCCGAGGCACCATTTATGTAGGCTTGCATTTTAAACAACCAAAGTTGTAGTTAAGTTCTACCAAGAAAAAAGAGTAAACAACGAGTTGACAAATCAACAATAAAATACTTCATAATTGATTTAAATGCGGCTAATCATGTCTTGAAAAACACATATTACAAGAAAATAAAGACCAATTGAATACCGTTCGACTGAGGAATTAAAATTACGACTAACCAAATAGGATACCAAAGTGACTACAGAAAAGCAAAGTGCGAGATAACATGGGGCGGTGTTAGGACACCCTGTTCAACCTTTCTTAAAAGGGCTGCTCGATGCAACCAAGCTGGGTTTGAACCGGCAGCCTAGCGAGGAACAGGTAGATGCTTGTTCAACGACTCCTTGCCCGAACGTTTGAGGACGCTCTACTAAATGAATTAAAGCTTGAGCTTGAGGCGTGGGTTTTAGTAGGGTTGTATACCAAGAAAATTCGTAGCTAAAAGCATTGTTGTGGGCGACATCCCCATCGTCATTCGTCCGGATTGATTGAGACTGCAATCACTTCCTTTTCGCTTCTCCCCACGCATCCATAAAGATAAATTGAATTTTGCCAAACTCATACTCTCCTTTTCTCATGTAGGCTAAGCCTAATACCTCATGCTTAAGAGTAAATAAGATGAAAAGATATTCAACAATCAACCGCAAATCTCATCTCAACTACAAAAGGCTTATTAACATAAAGTCAAATTGCAAAATTTAAATACAACTATTTGTAAGAAAAAAGTACCCGACAAATGGCATTCCAAGGAGCGTCATCACACTCGATTTGATGGTTCAAAGGGTAGTGCATTCCACCTTCTTGTTAACAATCCAATGAAAGACTAGGAAAGGCTTGTATAGCTTGTTGAAAACACAAAAATCGTAATCGACGTTTGTTTACTTTTCCCTACCGTACAAGATTGGGGAACAATTAGGAGCTCCTAGATATATCAAATTATGGTTGATAGTTTTCTCCGCCTACTTGCTAGTCCATTCCAATCTTGTGTTATAGAACCTCTGGATGCTCTGTGAGATATGATGATAGATTAGAGAGGCCAAGTTATGAGAATTGAGTGCCTAACTGGATCTTTGTTTGGCCTTACCTATATTTGATTTGTGTATGTGGGCTAATATTAATATGCCAACCAAACAGTCAGACCCATGGATCATAGTTTTCACCATATTATTAATTTCTTCAACTTAATTTTGTTAATCTTACTACTCAATTAATATTTTTGATTTCATCTTGGTATTTGCTTAATTACTTAATTTGGTGGAATTAGAGTCAACAAACCAAATCCAAACCCCCCCCCCCCCCCCTTTTTATTTGTTTCGACATTCAAAAGAGTTTAATCACGATTCCCTAAGGAATTGTCCATACTTGCCGCTTTACACATAATTTGTGAGTAGGAAATTTTTGTTTGGTGGTTCAATGCTCATTAAATTTTATTTGATTAATTCAAGTTTCTGTGTGCTCGTAATCTAGCTTCTTTCTTCAATGGCTTTGCAGTTTTCTCAACTTCAAGGTCGTATGTCAATTCACTTGTATGAAAAGAACGAGCCATAAATCAAGAACAAACAAAATAAAATAAAAATCAAAAGAACTTAATTTGGCGCCGACAAAACTGCAAAGGCGTTGAGAAAAGAAGCAGGTTAAATAACGTAAATATGGATAAAATACACTTAAAAATATATATGTTCCTTACATACTGTAATTAGATTTTTAAAAATTATTTTCTCAGACTACAAGGTCAAGCAAGCTTAAATTTCTGCATATTTTTGTTTTGACTTATTTTAGCCTAATTCTATTAGGGTTTTTAAGTCTTTATTTATGACTGTTGACCCTTTACAAACTATATTCTTATGTAGATAACTACCAGAAGACTAAACAACCTTAATTCTTATTTGATCTATTTTGTCGCGTACAAGTCAATTAGTTTTGGATTAATGACTAATTTGTCTTCATAGTTTAGCCTAAATCTGTGGATTTTATATATTCTTTATTACAGTAATTAGGTCTTTACAAATTGAAGTCCAACAATGTTAGTTATGCAAGTGCTTTAAGTTTCAACCAAATTTTATTTTACTTAATTATCCTTTCAAATTAATTAGTTTATGGTTAATGATACAATTCCCTTATTTATGGTAATAGGCTTTTAAAATCTATAGAATTAGGCTAAACTATGACAGCAAATTACATTATTAACTCCAAACTAATTAATTTGAAGAATTAAAGTAGGTTAAGAAATGGACAGAATCGTGGCGCAAAAATATTATCAAACACAGAGACAATGAGACAAATAAATACATACGAAATACAAGTTTGGTTTCAGTAGTTGCATGCCTGCATCATGGGAGATAAAAGTACTAGAACAAGATGCTTCAGACATAATTCGAATTAAAGTTACAGCAATAATAAGTCCCAATAAGAAATAGATTGATGGTGGTAAATATCAAACCATATAAGTCATACCAACTCGTATAATATTCATATGAGGAACTCTCATTGTCGCAGCTCCTCCCCTGCAATTCCTCCTCAAGAACGCATAGAAATAATTCACCACCAATTTCTTCAGAAACACCGAATTCTTCCTCGCTCTAACATCCCCGTGTCCAAGCAAGTACGTAAACCCCGAATCCGTAGCCTCTCTAAGCGCCGACAGCTCGTACTCTAGACTAGGATCTTCATCAGCAGACATGAAACTAGCCGGCAATTCCGTCGCCTGTGATCTTGACGTCGACGTCTCTGTCTCCTCCCTTTTTAGGTTATGCATCAAAGGCACCTTAAGCTCCGCAACCCCATCATAATCTTGAACATCTTCGTCTCTTGATCTCATTGAAACGCTATCGAGATCAGGCTCGTCGATGTTCCCTTCAAGAGCAAGATCTTCGGCTTCTTTTCTTAGAAACTTTTCGAGGCTTTCGACTAGAAGCTGCTCGAACGCATGGTGATCTTCTTTGCGTATGTCTTTGTACCCGTAACGGGCAATGCAACGGAACATGTGGTAGTCTTTAGGGCAAACCCTTCGGAACAAGAACCGTTCTTCTTGAGGGACTACTGGAACCGGGAGGTACTTGATGCAGACGAAGACTATGGTGGAGTGGATAGCGGGAAGATCAAGTAGAAACTGCCCGAAAACAGAGGGGATGCCTTGTACGAGCTCGTTGTAGAGTAGTCCGATCCCGGGGGTTCTTACGGTTCCAAGAGACGAGCCTAGGTCGAGCATGAAGTCCATTGATATCTTTCCTCGAACCTCGCTTTGGTACTTGAGGACACTACCGTAGTTCCACGCGTACATCGTGCAGAGGAAGAAGGAGGCAAATGCTAGCGGAAGCCAACCTCCTTCGAATAACTTGGATAGGACAGCGGACAAGTAAAGCAGTTCGATTATTCCGAAGACAAGGGGGAAACATAGAGCTACGAACAAGTTAGTTTGCCATATCAGAAGCATAACGAGTGTCACTAGTGTAGTGCTCACGATCATCACGCCAACTTCAGCAATGCCTGATGAACAATATTATAATTTCAAAATCCATTTTCTAAAATCATTGACTAATCGAAAGGGAAACAAGAATACGGACACTAACCATACGCGTTTGCAATTTCTGTAGTGCTTCTGAAAACGGCAACCACAATAATGCACATGACCATCAAAAAGTAATTGATCACTGGGATGTAAATTTGACCCATCAATTTTCTTGAAGTGTGGATAATCTTGAGCCTGGGGAAGCATCCAAGAGCCATGGCTTGCTTCACGCATGAAAACGAAGCAGATATCATAGCCTGACTAGCAATTATAGCCGCAATCGTGGCTATCACAAACACCGGCCAGAAAAGTCCGCCTGCAATTCACCACTATATCATCAAACGGCACCTACAAATGAAAGAAATAGGACATATAGTGGGATCCATCACCTGGAACGGAATCAAAAAATATCCGTTCAGCTGACTGAGGGTGCTTAATAAGGTACGCGGCTTGGCCCATATAAGCTAATAGGAGGCAGGGGAAGACTACAGCAGTGAAAGCAATCTGCAAGCAGTTTGTTGATTAAAAAATCGGCTGAAAATTGGACTAAAGATTAGGTAACAGAAAAAACAACCTGTATTGATGGCACTGAAAAATGACCTAAATCAGCAAACATTGCTTCTGCACCTGCAAATGTCATTTATACGTAAATGAATGTGTTTTTTCTTTTTGAACTGCAAATGGAGAGATATTCCGTCTATGTGAATGCAGATAGTCGGAAATGGGAAATCGACTTACCTGTGATACATAAAACACAACCACCGAGGGCGGACCATGCCTTAGTGCTATTCTTCTTGAAGAAACGATAGATATACGCTGGATTTACGGCTCTTATAACAGATATATCGTATTTGAGCACATTGTAGATTCCAATAGATCCCAGGCTAAAGAACCACAAGGCAAGCGCAGGAGCAAACATGAAACCTACCTTACTCGTACCAAACTTCTGTATGCTAAATAGTCCCAAAAGGATAACGATTGAAGTAACAACGAGGGCATCTGGAGAAAGACGAAAGAATTTATTAATTCATTGTGAAAAAAGTCTCACTAGTTATTTTACGGACCTTCTCTTTTTGAGACATCACTCATCCACTGGACACGTCAATGTGAAAAATTATGTAATGTCGATTTAACTTGACAAAATTTATATGGCTAGGCCAGTTTTCACTATCTGGATGCTCACTACTATTCCTGTGATGATTACTTTAAATTTGGACAGTAAGAAAATAAATATGTGCATTGACATATAACACAGACCTAACTTTGCTATCCTTCGAAAAATTTGACACGCAGAAAAGAATGCAGGCCCTACCAACCTGTGCCAAATCCGGGTACCCGACCCTGCAGACCGCTCACAGCAGACATCACTGTAACAAGAAGCCGTATAAGAGGACAGTATTGTTGTGGTCACTTATTAAGGAAACACGCTACATATGTTTTACTCGAAGATGTTGAAAAAGCAACTCTTGAAAATCTCAACAATTATGATACAGGAATTACTAATGACCATATACCTGAAATAGCTGGAGTCAGAATACCGTCCCCTATAATCATAGACGTGCCCATGAGAACGAGCAGCAAGAGAATCTTTTTCAGGTAAGACTTACGCTCCAATGCCTCCTTAATATTTAAAGCCCTCTCCAGTTCAGGAGTGGGTAACCTGAGCTTGAAACTCGAAATGTATTCATCTGCAGGCTGACGGTTTGGAAGAAGATTTACCTTTGCATACCTGCAGATTAATGAGTACAATGCAAATGTTCCGCCTATTATCAAATAAACACAAAATACGAGGTTACACACTATAAGAATTGGCCAAATACCGAAGTGACGCTAAGAGGAAAAAAAGGTTGTACCTTCACCATTATCGTTTGCCTTGAGCACTACGAAGACATATTTTATTAAAGGGATGAGGGAAATTGTGTAGATTACTAGTGACAAAGTTCCCAAGACATCAACATCAGAAGTGATGGGAACCTTTGTAAATACATCAGAGAAGACGTAAAGAGGACTTGTACCCATGTCACCATATACAACACCAAGTGTTTGAAATGCCAATGACAATGTTCTCCAAAAAGAATCATCCTGCATCAGTAAGCACTAGTCGTGAAACAGGGAAAACGAGAGAATTGCATAAACGATTACTGAGTTAAACATTGATATAACAGCAAATTTTGCAAAGATAAACTTTGGAAAGGAATAGCTGACAGCAAAATGCATTAAACTACTTTTGCCTTTAGGTTAAAGATAGTGATTCATTACCCAACAAAAGATAGTCTCAGAATCTTTTCTTATTTTCACAGTTTCATTTTATGAGAAGTCAATGAGCAGAATGTCTATAGCTTATAATGAAAACACAAGTCATAGCAAGTAAACATTGTAATCCAATTCCAAAGTCAATTACTCTTTCTGCCTGGCTATATACACACTTCTCTTTTCTAAATACACCCCTTAAAAGTGTTCAATCACTTTGGCCGAACAAATACAATTGTGTTCAGTTATACCAGCAGAACATATTTTAAGGTGTTCGGCTTGTACAACTGGACACCTCATTTTTCACGTTTTAAAAGTGTCTTATCAGTATCAACCGAACACTGGAAAAATACTATCGTTGATAGCAGCGCCGTTAATCTTTAGACACACCATCATTGTCAAAACCCAGGATTCTAAAAGCACCAAACTCATGTCTTTAACTACATCAAGTAAAAGGCTGAAAATTGAAATGAACAGAAATAGCAAAACATTATATATAATTTATATTATTAAATTTAGGTTAGGTTAGAAAATATGAAAAGATAAGATTTTGAGTGAACCTTGTGGTGATGGGCATGAGCAGCAGAAATTTCCATGGCTTCAACATCAAAAGAATCAAGTCTTTTGGGCTTCTTAATTAGCCTTCTTCTTACACTGCCATACCCTCCTTCTTCTCCATCCAAAGACCACGGCGGTGACTCGGAGTCCACTTCACTCCCATTTACCCACCTAAAAGACTCGCCGCCTCCGCCACCACCGCCGCTGGCGGAGCTACCTAACAGCCTGACGCTGCTCTCTTCAATCACATCCCTCTCCATTTCAATCCTTCCCACCAAGAAAGATTCGATTTTTAAAATGGTTCTTCCGGTCAACTAATCAATTTTTCCGACCAATCCCAGAAAAATCAGTTTGGAATTCAAATTATTCATAGGAAGCGAAGTTTAAAGTGGGGGAGCTAATAAGTTTCTATATTTAGAGGGTCTGTGAAATCATGTGCTACTGAGGCTTTGCGAAGATTGGCAGGCAGGCAATAACTGAAATATTATTGGCTCGGATAATGGCTATAAACCCAAGATTGTGTCAGCATACGCAAAAATAATATCTGCAAGGGACAACACGCAACAATAATGAGACTTTTTTTACCCTTTTTAAACGAACAATAATTGGACGTGAAAAATTAATAATGAAACAATCACGGGATTCTCCTTGCTTTTCCCGCATTGTTTTGGTTGCTGCTCAGAGTTTTCCCAACGGTACAATATATTCTACGCTAACATGACATATAATTATCGATTATGTAGGAATATTGTTTATATTATACAAGTGTCATGATTTGTCCAAGTTGAAGTAACTTCTAGGCTGGTCAAATCTTTTTGAAATTTAAAAGTTCAAGTTTATAGGTGGCTTGTGGTTAAGTTGAACTGTTGTGTAATAAGTAATATAGTAAAAATTGTTAGGGTCAGTCGGACGGTAAGATAATGCTAGTGCTTGCTAGTGCCTAATCGAAATTTAGGTAGAGTTGTTGGAAATTAGCTTTAAAAGATTGGTATTAACCAATATTTGAGCAGCTTCAACTTTGGGTTCCATTTGTTGAAAATTGAACTAAGTTGCAAATTCACGATTTAGGTTTCGAGTAGATGAATTTAGTGTATGATATTCTCAAAACCAAATCCGGGAATGAGAAGTTAATGCATAAATGTTACAACTTAAACATGGAAAGTTAGAAGAGTTAAAGGAAAAATGTAGCAATTTGTCCCACAGAGGAAAGTTGGAGTAAGTTGAAACTCCTGATTAAGAGAAGCACTTGATACAGAGTTATTAAGTGTGCTCTCTTATGATGGACCATAGTGGAATTTTAGTATTTGCCTAAATGGACCTGGGAGGCGCGCCTTGAGTAGTTTTAGAGGTACCCGTACGCGTCGTCACGAGAAGTTGGAGGATCCTTAAAGTTTTGACAAGTTAGTCTGCACGGGTGGCTCGGCGGGCTCGCGTCGGTTTGGGTCGGTCATCCTTAAAGTTCTGGCAAGTTGGTTCGAACGGGTGGCTTGATGAGCTCGTGGAGGTTTAAGTCGAGTACGATGAAATGGCATCCTAGCGAAGCAAGGAAGATCGATTACAGGCCGGGTCGGGTTTGGATCGACCTGTCACTTTTTGAAAGATGGTCGGATCCGCGATCCGCGGGGTGGGGTGCAATGAAGTGGCATCCTGACGAAGCAAGGCGGATTGGTTATGTGCCAAGTCGGATAAGATTGACTTATCACTATTTGACGCAAGTGGGATTCGCGTACCGGTGCGACCTAGTGCCGGCAGATCGCCAGGTCGGGTGCGATAAAGTGGCATCCTGGCGAAGCAAGGCGGATCAGTTACGTGCCGGGTCGGGTTTAGATTGACCTGTCACTGTTTGATGCAGGTCGGATCTGCGAACCGATGCGACTCAATGTCGGTGAATCGTGGGTCTAGTAGCAAGCACGAGCGACCCGCGAATGGGTGGTACAGGTTCAGACTTAGCCGAATCGGTGTCACCAAGAGTTAAAAAGTCTTTTCGAAAATGCACAATAACTCTTCAAAAACTATAAATAGACCTCAGATTCTGCATCTGAATTCACTCCAAGCATTTCTTTGCATTTGCATTCTAGTTTTCTGGCCCTCCCGGATTCCAATATAAGAAAGTCTCTAATATCGAGTAATTCGCAAAAAGTTTTGGTTTTGTTGTGTTGCTATTCCAAAGCTAAAAGTCATTGACCTTGGGGGCGATTGCCGAAGATCGAGAGCTCTAGAATTCGGATTAATATCATCTTATAGCAAGTTGAACTCGTGTCTCGACTTTGCCAGCAATATAATTGAGTCAATTTTTCAAATATACTAGTCCAATATAATCGGGCCAGTGATGAATCATGAAAAAAAAAAAATATAGGTAATTTAATAAAAATCCAATTGCCTAACAATAGACTAATCGGATGTAAATATGTAATCCAAAAGTATTCGAGGGGCATATTCCTCAACAACAAAGAAGAAAAAGTATACGAGGGATATCCTCTTTTTTCTTCTCTTTTTTTAAACAATGAAATTGTGTCTAAAATTATTACACAAACTTTGTCAATTTACTTGTTTTCCTTCATCATGAGAAAATGAAAAAAAACAAAAAGAAAGGTTGGTGGATAATTCATGATCATAACGTGTTTAAAGTTTTCTAATGCAGATTTTCACGTGGGATTCTTTTCTACTTTTATTATGTTTCAACCATGTTTTACTTTAAAATCGAGTTAATTATAATTATATTTTTATAATTTATGAATTTAAAGTTCATAATTTAGGCTCATAATTAATGATTCATGTTTAAGGTTTAGAATTCGACTTTTTTGGATTAGGATATATTTTATATTCTAAATATGATTCACAGCTCATGATTTAATGTTTCAATATTTATAAATAGTTCATACTTTATGGTTCATGATTCATGTGTTCGGGATTCACAATTTATATTGTATGACTAAATTCTAAAGTGAGATACGATTAAAATAAGATAAATGTGGGACAACGATCCCTGCCGACATATTTTGAAGGGTAGGTATATCCTCATTCATCTGGTCACTTGTCAGTCAACACTATCCGGTCTCAAAATATTTAATATTCTGTGAAATTTGCCAACTACCTAAGAAGTATATTCGACTTCGATGGCTCGTGCAAAAGACTAATTTTGTGTTTTTCTTTTTTCTTTCTCAAACTACTATCAATCGTAAAAGCTACTAAAGCAAAAAACCATCAATTTAACGTTTTTGACTAACTTGTAAAAAACAAAATGTGCTTGGCTAAATTCATGTACAAAATTTATAAAGTTTGAACTCTTGCTAATATTTTTAAGGGATAATTACAAAATAGCCGCCGATCTATTAGCACTTTTTCACTTCGGCATATAAACTATTAACATTAACTAAACCGCCGCCAACCTATTTGAATATTACTACTCGAAAGCTGCCGGCCAGAATACCGCTCAAATTTTATCCCAAAAGGTGGTTTTGCAAAACCGGGTGTGCAATGAATTTGGGCGGTATTATGGTCGGCAGCTTTCGAGTAGTAATATTTAAATAGGTTGGCGGCGGTTTAGCCAACGTTAATAGTTTATAAGCCGAAGTGAAAAAGTGCTACTAGTTCGGCGACCATTTTATAATTATCCCTATTTTTAATTTCTTGTCTAGTTGGTCGAAGAATGGAACTAAAAAAAAAAAAAAAGTTGTAGAAGTAGGCAAAATAATTTGGCATCTTGAGGATACATTTTAAAATGGTTTTGTTACCCTAGAAATAAATATCTTTACTTACCTGGCATAAAATGTTAGAAATTATATATCTGAATATAATAATGAAAATATCTTTAGATAGCAAATTTATATTTTCCCGCTCAAACGCTATACTAAATTTAAAAAAATCAAATTTATAATAGGAAAAGAAAATCTCTAATCACATATATTAGTTACAATTATAATGATATTCAACAACTAACTCAGCAATAATCTACCAAAAACTACCCTCATATATATTTAAGGAAAAATCTTCAATCATAAATTAGTTATATGTATAATGATATTTTGTCAATAATTACTCGGCATATTAAGGAAATGTCTTCAATCATAGAAAACTGATTCGCCATAATTTGTCAAAATCTACTCCCATATTGAAGGAAAAATTTCAATCATTATTAAGTAAGATTTGCAATGACATTCTGTCAAATTCGAACAATACAGGTTGCTGACATTTATTGTGGGAGAGTTCAAATCATATATGTTTATGATTTTTCTTTTTTTTTTCATTTGTCTAAATCCAAACATATATTACCTATATATGAAAACATCAAATTTTGTCATTTATTTTTGTAAAGCAATTTTTAAATTCATCAAAGTGGTGATGGTGTATATTGATCAGCAAATTGAGATAGATTCATAACCAGGTTTGAGGAATAGAGAGCCGGGCCAGGATGAAGAAACGGTCAGCAACTAATTACTAAACCGGCAGTTATGAAAGGCAGTTAGAAGAAAAGCTGAAAGAGCTCAATAACAACAGTTTTAAAACCGTAGTCAGTTGCTTAACTTCTGCAACTCATTTTTCTTGATCCATCCGCGTTATTCTGTAGTTTTTGAAGGGTGAAATATATACTGTTGCAACCGCCAAGCTGAGTAGAAGATGAACGCACATTTTTCCCTTTGTAATTCTCTCTCAGTTGTAAAATTACTTCTAAGGTTGGGGTTTTAGCCAAAATTAGGGTCCTAATTTGGGTTTCTTTCGATCCGAGTGTAAAAGTTGTAATTAACTGAGGTGATTAGTGAATTGAGGTGAATGCAACCTCCGTGGATGTAGATCATTGATCGGACCACGTAAATTGCTTGTGTGTTTGATTTTGTTTTCTTAATCTGCGTTTGTGTTTGTTCGATTATATTTGTGTTCGAACAAGATTGATTTGTTCGGCCAGTATTCAAAGTTTTTGGGCCGAGCACGTTTTGTGATTTCTTGCGAATCTTGGATAAGTGGTATAACAATTGGCGCGGTCTGTGGGAAGCCAACCTACTTGATTGAAGAGGGAATCAATGGCTGCCATGAAGTCAAATGTGGAAAGATTTACATGAAGGAATGATTTCAGTTTATGGAAATTAAAAATGAATGCAGTTCTAATACAAAATGGTCTATCAATGGCATTGAAGCATGTGGAAGAGTGGCCAGAAGCTGATAAATCCAAGTTCCAGGAAGTGGATCAAAAGGCACACTTAACCATCATATTATGACTTGGAGACAAACCTCTTAGGGAAGTGGCCAAGACCAAATCAACACTGGAAGCATGGAAAAGGTTAGAAAATCTGTATCAATCTAAGTTTGTCTCAAACAGACTCTTCTTGAGAGAGTGAGATGTATGTTATATGATGCTTCATTGCCTAAATCATTCTGGGGAGAAGCTGTGAGTACTGCCTGCTACTTGATAAACAGAACACCTTCCTCTGCTATTTAGTTTAAAACACCAGAGGAAATATGGCAAGGAAGACTATCAAATTATGAATAGTTGAGAGTGTTTAGATGCCAAGCTTTTGCACATATAAAGCAAGATAAACTGGACTCAAGGGCACTCAGATGTATCTTCATTTGATATCCACCAGGAGTAAAGGGTTAAAAACTGTGGTGCTTAGAAGCAGGAAGGCAGAAGGTAATCATCAGTAGAGATGTTACTTTTAATGAGCAACATCTAGGCTACAAGCATGATGGAAATTCTACAGAGATTGATGGGAACCTATCCACTGATACTACTTCTATTGAGGTGGAGATCTCAAACAATAGAAATGAAACAAGTGATACAGAGCAGACAAATCATGAGGAGCAACAAAACACAAATGTTGGCAATGATGCGGACCAAAATCTGAGAGATTATCACCTTGCCAGGGACAGAGTTAGAAGAAATATTCATCCACCTAACAGATATGGTCAGGCAGACATGGTTTCTTATGCTTTTACAGTTGCAGAAAACATTGAAACCTCTTAATCAGAATCATGAAGCAGTAACAAGCATTGAGTGTGTTTAGTGGGTGGCTGCAATGACAGAAGAAATTCAGTCACTAGAAAGAAATCACACTTGGGAATTGGTGCAAAAACCCAGAAATCAGAAGATAGTGAGCTCCAAATGGATTTTCAAGAAAAAGGTTGAAGTTTGTGGGGTGGAACATGTGAGATATAAAGCCAGGCTGGTTGCTAGAGGATTTACACAGAGAGAAGAAATTGATTTTAATGAGGTCTTTTCTCCAGTGGTTAAACACATCTCTATAAGAATTCTTCTAGCAAAGGTTGCTCATGAAGACCTAGAACTACAACAACTAGATGTAAAAACAATATTTTTACATGGTGACTTGGTAGAAACCATTTATATGCAGCAACCTGAAGGATATGTCCAACCTGGAAATGAGGACAAATTATGTCTCTTAAAGAAGTCACTGTATGGATTCAAGCAGAGTCCTAGGCAGTGGAATAAAAGGTTTAATAGATTCATGATTGAATCTGGGTTTCAGAAAAGCCAATATGATAGTTGTATTTACTTTAATAAACAAGGGAAGGATACAGTGACATACTTGCTGCTATATGTGGATGATATGCTTATAGCAAGCAAGGACAAGTGGAGGATTGATTACTTGAAAGGAAAGCTGAACTCTGAGTTTGAAATGAAGGATTTAGGAGAAGCTAAGAAAATTCTAGGGATGAGTATATTCAGAGACAAGTCAACTAAGAAGTTATGTCTGTCACAAAAGGATTATCTGGAAAGGGTTCTTAGAAGATTCAAAATGCATTAGACTAAGTATGTAGTCACTCCAGTGGGTCAGCAATTCAAGCTGTCCAAACAACAGTGTCCCAAAAGTGAAGAAGAAAAGAAACACATGGAAATTATACCTTATTCAAGTGGTGTAGGCAGCCTGATGTATGGTATGATATGTAGTAGACCTGATTTAGCTTATGGGGTCTCACTGGTCAGTAGATTTATGTCAAATCCAGGAAAGATGCATTGGGAAGCCCTTAAATATGTTTTAAGGTATATAAAGGGAACATTAAATCTGGGTTTGGTATTTGAGCACATGAGAAACATGAATGAACCACTGCAGGATTTTGTTGATTCTGATTTTGCAGGGAATCTTGATACTAGGAAATCCATCACAGGGTATGTTTTTACACTTTATGGCACGACTGTGAGCTGGAAATCAATCCACCAGTCTATGGTGGCCTTGTCAACTACTGAAGAAGAATATATAGCAATTTCAGAAGCTATTAAAGAAGTTGTGTGGTTGAGAGGCATTCTGAGAGATTTTGGAATTGTTCAAGAAAGAGTTACTATTCTGTGTGATAACCAGAGTACAACTCATTTGGTTAAACATCAGGTGTATCATGAAAGGTCCAAACATATAGATGTAAAACTGCATTTTGTAAGGGATTTTGTGGAAAAGGGATTGGTGCTTGTGAATAAAGTGTCAACTAAAGAGAATGCTGCTGATTTTTTCACTAAACCACTTCCTGGTGTAAAGTTCAGTCATTGTGCAAGCTTAATTAAGCTTGTACCTTGTGTTTGATTATGCAGAGAAATAGGTTAAGAGGTTGTGTGTTGCTTTGATTTATTTGAGGTGGAGATTTGTGAAGCAATTTTTAAATTCATCAAAGTGGTGATGGTGTATATTGATCAGCAAATTGAGATAGATCCATAACCGGGTTTGAGGAATAGAGAACCGGGCCAGGATGAAGAACCGGTCAGCAACTAATTGCTAAACCGGCAGTTATGAAAGGCAGTTAGAAGAAAAGCTGAAAGAGCTCAATAACAACGATTTTAAAACCGTAGTCAGTTGCTTAACTGTTGCAGCTCATTTTTCTTGATCAATCCGCATTATTCTATAGTTTTTGAAGGGTGATATATATACTATTGCAACCGCCTAGCTGAGTAGAAGATGAATGCACATTTTTCCTTTCCCTTTGTAATTCTCTCTCAGTTGTAAAATTACTTCTAGGGTTGGGGTTTTAGCCAAAATTAGGGTTCTAATTTGGGGTTCTTTCAATCCGAGTGTAAAAGTTGTAATTGACTGAGGTAATTAGTGAATTGAGGTGAATGCAACCTCCGTAGATGTAGATCATTGATCGAACCACGTAAATTTGCTTGTGTGTTTGATTTTGTTTTCTTAATCTGCATTTGTGTTTGTTCGATTATATTTGTGTTTGAACAAGATTTATTTGTTCGGCCAATATTCAAAGTTTTTTAGCCGAACACGTTTTGTGATTTCTTGTGAATCTTGGATCAGTGGTATAACAATTTTGGGAGAGTTCAAACCGTGCATAATTAGTCGGTCAGAAAATCTTACTTAGTATAATAATTAAAACGTCTATATATAGCAACTTTTGTATTTTCTCGCCCAAATGCTACTACTAAATCTAGAAATATTAAATTTATGGTGAACTCTTTTATAATGAGTGAAAAATCTTCAATTATATATTAACTACATTTATAACGATATTCTGCCAAAACTGATCTGACCATAATTTACAAAAAAATACTCACATAGTTACGGATTTTTTTTCAGTTATATATTAGTTATATTTGTAATGATATTCTGTCAACAATTACTCGGCATATTAGCAAAAATCTCCGATCATTATTAAGTAAAATTTGTAATGACATTATGTCAAATTCCACATGTTATCGACATTAATTGTGGGAGAGTTCACATCATACATGTTAATGGATTTATTTATTTTTTTCATTTGTATACATCCAATCATATATTACCTATAAATGAAAGCGTCAAATTCTGCCATTTATTTTGGAAGAATTCAAATTGTGCATAATTACTCGGCCAGAAAATCTTACTTAATATAATAATGAAACGTTTATATGTAACAACTTCTGTATTTTCCCACTCAAACACTATTACCAAATCTATAAGTACCAAGTTTATGGTATAATCTTCTGTAATGAGGAAAAAATCTTCAATTATATATTACCTACATTTATAATGATATTCTGCCAGAAATGACTCTGCCATAATCTGCCAAAAATTTGACTCCATATTTAAGGAAATATTTTCAACCATATATTAGTTGTATTTGTAATGATATTCTACCAAGAATGATTACTCGGCATATTAAGAAAAGATCTTCAATCATATAAACCTAACTCGCAATAATCTGTCAAAATTACTCCAACTAGTTATATCCCGTGCGATGCATGGTTTGTAAATATAGCAATAAGTATATTATAAGAATTATAAATTAAATATATATGTACTTCTAATAATAATAATAATAATAATAATAATAATAATAATAATAATAATAATAATAATAATAATAATAATAATTATTTAAATAAACAATATATTATAAGAAAATTAACATAGTAATATTTAGAGTTCCTCCGTAACTTTCCTCCATTATGCAAAGAAATATCATTTCTAGCCGCGGAAGAGTCAGAAGAGGAAACTATGGAAGCTAAAAAAAGGGGGGAAGTTGGATGAAATCTTCGACTACATGGGATACGATGAGCCTAAGAGTGAAGAAATGAGGGAAGATTTGAAGTTCACTTTCAGATTCGGTGGGGACTAAAATCCAAATGAGGCTTCTCTTAATATATCTCAAGCTCCCTCCCGGAGTACCTGATGTGTAGATTATATACAAAAAAAATCTCCTGGTTAAACCTGTGTATAGAATTTCTAAAAGTGCCTCGAAAATACC
The DNA here is from genome assembly GCA_958295605.1 of Ajuga chamaepitys. Taxonomy (NCBI): domain Eukaryota; kingdom Viridiplantae; phylum Streptophyta; class Magnoliopsida; order Lamiales; family Lamiaceae; genus Ajuga; species Ajuga chamaepitys. Next base: position 8,488,819 of record OY282508.1, read on the forward strand.
CCCCATATTATTCTCCATCCTCCCGGAACAAATGTTATGTGTTGTTTGGCCATCAATATTCTTTAGGCTAATTATGCAGTAATCATAACGTAACAACATAAATAACAATGTATGGCCGGCACAATGAATATAAGTCACCGAAAAATAGTAGACGATGTGACCGTGTGCTCCTTCCGAATACCCACTGCTACAAGTTCTCCTTCTCGACTCTCTAAACTACCCTCTAAGATGCAAAATAAAAGTCTATCATATATGATATCTTTGACTGTAAAAGAGTCTAGGTAATTCTTAGAATACACAAAACTAAATAAAGTAGGGGAAAAAATCGGATGTGTGCCTTAATAAGCGTAAAATACGTAAACTGACATCGGCATTTGCGCGGTGGGGCAAAATCTTGCCTAGCTAGACCATTTCTAGAGACGATGATCTGCTCGGTCGGGAAAATTCTTGCCCGTCTGGGCAAATCATTTAGAATTCTAACTTTTCTTCGTCTTGCTCCTTTTACTCGGTCGGGCAAAGTGTTGCTCGGCGAGCCATTCATTCTGCCCTTTGTTCATCTCTTCCTATCTGTTTTAGGCATGTCTAACTTTGTTTTGGGCCAGTCCAAGGTCCTTCTTTGGCCCTATCACTTATAATCTTCTCTCCAAGCCCTCTAGAGTTCCTCTGGTTCTCTATTCGACAACTTTGCTTGGAATTTGGAAATTTAGAGTAGAGCTTCAGTTGGATCTCCTCCGGGTTTGGGTATGTAACACCCGGAAAAAAAAAAAATCTACTATATTTTTAGACTAATTCGTTTTCCGAATTATTTTATTTTTCGCGCGATAATTATAGGACTCAGAATTAAGTTATATAGACCCATAGTAAATTTACTTATTATTTTCAACCAAAATTTTATATTTACTTGCTATACAAATTGTGGGACTATTTGGTGGGCTAATTATCTCAAGTTACTTGAGTTTATTTTATCTATTGATACAACCCATTCAACTATTAATTTTGTAGTCCACAATAATTTATAAACATCTAGTCCAAACCCACAATTATGCTAGGATCACATTTTTTTTTTTACACAAGTTTACGGATTTATAATGATACGATCAAGCCTATATATATAGATATGTATACTATATTATATATATGTAAAAATACACACAAGGTTAGATAACAACAGATAAGATAATAACTTATACTAGTCATCAAACATAGCTTCTATTACTCACTATTAGGTTGGCCACGTGTAGACAAAATGGAAAGATAGGAATGACTCATGTACATAATTAACTGCTATATATATGTATGAAACTGAAACAGGCAAAGTGGGCTGTTAGTTGTTGCTTAGAGGAGGACACAGTAAGCAAATTCTTAGTTTTTCACTTTCTTTCCTTCAACAATAAAGTTACTGTTGGCCTACTTTCGGGCTCGCCGTTTCGACGATCGGATCGTCCGATCACTATAATATATATATCCAGATGAAGCTCATTCCGCGTAGAGCTTCGATATTCAATTAGTTAGACCAAAAGACAACATCCTTCGATCTTAAATTGATGCCAAAATAGACGTCGGACCAACATTTCAGTTGACCCGTCAAACCAAAATTAATTTCAAAAGCTGTTGAATCCTATCAACCCATATACCAAATCGAAGCTCACGATCCGTAGAACGTGAATCTTTGATCAGTTTTAAGAAAATCGATAGTTTAGACCCTTAATTTGATAGAAATAGGGACGGAGAAAATAACAAATTAGACGATAGGCTTAAATAGCTGATTTTCCTTCTTCTCGGCCACCTTCGACATCCCTGCACCTGTACCGAGCGTTGAGTCGCCGGCGACAAGGGGCCCAACGCCACCGTCGTCGCCGACAAAGTATAGTCGTGTGCGTGTGTTTGTATTTGTGTGCTTTTAGTTTGTGTGTGCATGCATTGCATGCATAGTGTGTGTGCATGCTTTGCATGTGGTGTGTGTGTGCGTCCTTTGCATGTGGTGTGTGTGTGTCACTTGTGGGGTGTGTGTGTTTTGGGTGGTGTGGAAAAAGATGAAAATTAGTGTAAGCTTATTTAATTAGTGTGGGCTTATTGAATTGATTAATAAGTTACCTATTAGTTAGAAATGGAGTCTGGGAGTATAAATCATAATAGTAAGGATTAAGTAATAAGCCTAATTAAGTGGTAAAAGTTGGGATTATTTTTGTTATTATTAGATACAATTAAACATAGGAACTAATTTTGTTACTAAGTTTAATTAGACAATTTACATAATAGGTTTACCTATTCTTCTAAGAAATGAAATAATGTTAAGTTCATATTAATATAAAATAAAATAAAATTTAGGCTAATTAGATGTTCAATAAATTTTTAGAAATTAATTAGAAAATTTTAATTAATTTTAATTATCTCCTAAATTTTAGAAACAAATCCCAAATACGACTAAACTTTTTAAGAATTTTCACTATGGTAGGTTCCGAAGAGGCGGAAACTGGGAATACTGCACTTCACGAGCATTTAGCATTCTAAGGTGGGGGTAACTTCTACTCTCACTTCTGAGTTTAAATATTCGAATATTATGATTGCCTAAGTTGAAATGTATTATGTGATTTACATGTATAGTGATGTGTGCATAATATGCTAAAACTTCACAGGCAAGGCCTGTTCTATATTTATTGTTTATGTACCCCGTCCTCGGCCAGGAATAGGTCTACAAGTTGGAACAGTCCAATTGTGTTAGATTTACCCTGTCTTAGGCCAGGTGTACACACCGCCCTATCATGACGGGTATGATCTGCGGACATACATCGCCCTATATTGACGGGTATATTCTGTCATGGGTCTGGACAAACTTATCGTATGGGTATAACACCTTCCTATGCTAAGTTTATCTTGTCCTAAGTCGAATATGCTTCGCCCTATTGTTGGGTTCGCCCGAATATACGATGCCCACGTTGAGTTTACTCCGGGGGGGTATCATTTACGTTTGATACTACTGTTTAGATTTTATGTAATATATCCTGTCATGTGAACTCACATTCATGCCTTTGAACTTATGCAATCTCGAAGTCCCTCACTGGGTGTATTTCAAACACTCACCCCAAATATAAACATTTCAGGTCAGGGAGTAAGTGTGAAAGAATGGCTCTGGGTGTGCGGGCTACTAGCTTGACGTTTTTTACTTGTAATTACAAATCCTGAGTCTCTCTTGTAAATCAAATAAGGGATTTACGTGAACTATTCGTCTGTGTACGAATAGTGTTCTATCTTTTACTTTTTGATTCGCCTGTGAGCGAGATGTCGTTTTGATACAGTTAAAATCCTTTTAGACTAATAAGTACTATAATTATGTATATTATGCTGTGTTACGGATACGTCACTGCCCAAACGCACGTTGACTCGTTTTTTATTTTTATTAGGTTTGAAATTCCGTTGTCTTTGAAATTTTGTCATTTCTTTTATAAAATTTATAGCGTCTCGAACTTATTTATGTTTTTAGAAAAACGGGGCGTTACAGGGTATTTGACCCACTATCGTTAATTCGAGGTGCCTTAATTTTGAATTAAACGTTATTATTTGGGGAACTTCGTGAAGAATACCTTGAATGTTATTGGATCCATGAAGAACACATTTTAACATGACTTGATTAACGCCGACATGAGGGGCTCATCACCTAATCTTCGATCAAACACCCTTTCTTGATGGATTTATTGAAGAACGTCTTGGATTGCTGTAGAGAAACTTGTAGGAATCTTCTACAGCATCTTCACCTCTTGACTTGTGTCTTCACTTCTTGAGTTGTCTCTTGATTTATGAAGATACACCTTTTATAGTTGTAGGATAGAAGTTGTTTCCATATATACTAGATGAAATGATGTTATTTGATTGACCATTCTCGATTTGGTGATGCTCCTTGCCTTTCGTAGGGAGGTAGGATTTGATTTAGTAATCCTCATGCCTTTGATAGAAAGATGCGATTTGATTTTATTTTATTATCAGAACCTTCATAATTTCCTTACTTGTATGCAAGATTGCATCTTTGCCAAATATATGTTTTGGATGCTTGACAATATTTGATGTAGTGAAAAATATTAATATTTAAATATCAATTTACTTTATCTATCATACTTTAGGAATCACTTTGAATAAATTCCTAAACTATAAATAGCGAATTTCAATTGGTATTCTATATAATATTTTGCACATGTCACTATGTAATGGGCATATGTGCCTACAATAACATTTTATTTTAATATATGCTATATGGTTATTGAACTAGTTATCATAAAAAGAGGTTGATATATTATAAATGAATTAGGAATGAGAAGTATATTTGCATTTTAAATTTAATTGGCAAGAGTTGCAACATAGAAAAATGAAAGCTCTAAATTCTACAAAAATTATCCACACATGGAAATGTAACAAGCGAGAAAATACTCTTTGCATATTTATAAGTAATCTCGTTGTTGTTATTTAAGAAGGTCCATAGATGTTTCATTATGATATTAGTATAGATTTTCGAATAAAAATAATTATCAAACTTATAAACAAGACAATTACCATAGATATTTAAAAACTATTTAAATGTAAAATATGGTTTTAGAATATTGTAGATATTTTTAAAACTAAAGATATTTACTTTAACAAACATTCTAAGAAAGTCAAAGAAAATTTGTAGAACTATATATGTTATGATAGAAAGTTTCTATCCTATGATAGATTAAATTATGATCTTCCATATATAACAATATTGATTGGTATAAATATGCATAATTTAGCGACCGATAATCAAAAGTTTTGAAAAAAAGTAGTTATAAGAACAAATTAATTTCTTCTCACTTTTATAAATATTAGTATTACTCCCGTGCGATGCACGGAAGTTTTATTTAAAAATAGTTTCATTAAACTAAATATTATACTCCCTCCGTCCCAGCTAAATTTGCACGGTTGACCCGACACGAATGTTAAGAAAAAACAGATTTTGGGGAATCTTTGACTTTTTTAAAGGTGGAGATTGAGGGTGGAGATTGTGAGAGAAACTTCTTTCTTAAGGTGTGCAAAGTTAAGTGGGACGGACCGAAAAGGAAAATATGCAAATTTAGCTGGGACGGAGGGAGTATAATTTAGTATAAAAAAAATGTGACTATTTTATCCTAATAAAATAAATATTTATGATTAAACATAAATAAAATTATAAGTAATATAAATATAAGTTTCTCCCACGTTATACATAAATTTATATAAATTATTCTATGTATATTATAGATTAACACTAAAATAAAATGTTAAATATAAAAAAATATATACTTTTCAAATGACTTTTTTTTCTCTAAAATCCAAACACAGTTCTAGTATGCTTACACAAATAGCTTAATTATTTATGAATGTTCAAACACACATAAATATATAAACATCAACTCATATTATTAAATAAAATAAACGGAATAATGTTATAAAACAATTAGTTTCCTTTAATCTTTTCATTTTATATTAGACATTTTAATTTATTTAAATATAGCTTCAAATTCTAACTATTACTATTTAACGTTAGAAAAATCTCATTTGCGAGTTTTAATACTTGACTTGATGATTTCAGCTATACGAAATTAACAAAATAATAAAATAAAATTCAAAAGTTATTCAATAGTTTCAACAACAAAATAAAACTTAAGAGTTCTTCTACATTTCTTAATATTTCATATATATGGTGATATTTTTCAAATAAACTACACATTTATATTGTAAATAGTAGATTTAGTTCAAGATACACATTGATTAGTATAACAAAAAGAAAATCTTAGGTTGCAAAATATGGAAAAAAAAAAAAAGACATAGTTGAGATGGTTAATGTGACCAAGTATTAATTTTCACTACAACATAAATGGCCTTATGTAACATTTTATTTGTAACACTTTTAAAATTTTGACTTTTATGTAACACTCCCATGTAATATTTTTGTAACATTTATGAATATGTAACACCTTCATGTTTCACTTTTATAATATGTAACACATTTGATGTAACACTTTTTAAATTGTAACACTTTTAGGTAACACTTTCAAATAGGTAACACTTTTTAGGTAACACTTTTGTATAAGTAACACTTTCATGTAACACTTATAAATGAGTAACACTTTTTAGGTAATTTCCTAAATAAAATTATATATTTCTTTTATTCTAAACTAATAATCATATTTAGATTTATTTTCTTACGTGCATTTTGAAGAACTAGACTCTTTCAATTGCTTATATTTTGTAAAATGACTTTCCGAGGTAAAGATTTATAGGTGTGTTACATCTTAATTATCATAATAAAACATTCATAACATGAGATGGTAAAATTAATCGACTTAGGCCTACAAAAATAGAAATTTATTATAACACCTAAGGATTTACTTATTACTTATCTAAAATAAATTTTATTAGTGATTTTTTTTTTTTTTTTGTGTGTATATAGAAATACACTCATTGTATTTTACTAAACAACGATAACGGAATTTTGTAGTTTAATAGTTTGAATACATTTTTAAGTGTAGAAACATGGGCTTAAAGTATTTTGTCATGTCTTTCATGTTCCTAAGTTTATCTTTTATTCATTCTTTTTTCTATAAAAAACAATACAAGTAATTAATTACTTAATTTTAAAGGTGATTTTAAGGTATCTTAAAGTAACCTACAACAAGTAGAAATATAAATTATAATTGATTTAAATGATAATGCCTTAAAATGTATATACAATAATTAGATATAACAAATTAGTGTATATAAAATAAGTATATATATATATTTACACATATAAATATATATGAGAGGATGAAATTGGGAACAAGAAAAATAAATAAAATTTTTGTATGAAATTAGATAGTAGAAAGCTAAATAAAATCAAGTAATGTTGTAGTTTGATGGAAATTTAATCTTGAGAATAGTTTATTGATGTTACGGCAAAAAAATTGGGTATATATAGTGTTTCTTACAAAATAAGACAAAATTGTTATAACAGTCTAGTAGTTTGGCCTTTACAATTAAAGATCTTGCAGGCTTGGATCCTGAGTTCGAAACCAAGCTATGCCAACATTGAACATTTTTTATATTTTAAAAAAAGTGTTACATAAAGGGTTATATGTAACATTTTTTAGTGTTACCTTAAAGTGTTACAATTTAAAATCTAATGTAACACTTATGAAAAGTGTTACTAATGATCATCAAAGTGTTACTTTAGACTTTAGGTAGCACTGCCAAATGTATCACCAATAAAGTGTTACCAAAAGTCTATTGTAACACCTTTTGGTATATATGTAACACTTTTTGGGTGTTACATAAGCATATTTATGTTGTAGTGTTTTTAGATTGCAAAGTCTTAAAAGATATATAGTTCAAGTTAGTTAATTTTGCGTATTTAAAAGAAGTTTAGGTTGCAAAGTTTAATTCTTTATTTAAAAATAATATTAAAAAATGTAAAATATGAAGAAAAAAAAAATCAAGGTTAATTATCATATATATGTGCAAAAGTCGTAGTTTAGTGATTAATCATACAAAAAATATTATTATAACAAATAGATATGAGCAAATCTAATGATTTATTAAGCTGATTATAAATCAAATATTAAATTTCACTTTAAGTCATTAAAAGTACGTGTCAATTATATATACATTTATTTTTCTCTGAATATAATAAATGAAGAAAAGTTGAGAAAATTCGGGTTAGATAAATAAATTGATTAGTTATAGTTTTAATCAATAATCAAATAAAATTAATTTTAAAGGAGAATTATTTAATTGGTTTTTAGTTATATTCTAGACCAATACTATATAGTACAACCACAATAAACACTGAAATCTAACTCAAATAATTAACGAACAAATTATATAATATTTAATGTGAGTATCTTAATTAATTTTAATATCGTCAAAAGAGGTTTTTGATATCTTATACATAATGATTAAATTAGAAATTAAAAAAAAAAAAAAAAACTATTTGCAACTTTAAAATCTAAAATCAATTTTGATTCTTGTCAAATATGGCAACTTACCAATTAATGTCCATAATTTTAACCTGGAATGATACTTAAAGAATTTCCCCTACTATGACTTATATATATATAGAGAGAGAGAGAGTATGTATATATATATATATATATATTATATTTTTTTAATTTATGAAAATAATATTTAAACTCTAACTATAAATAATAAAAAATAATCATGAAATATTATAAAAGACGTTAATATTTTATTTGGATATTTCTCATGTAATGTATACTTTTTCTTTATGCTCTTACCTTTATTTTATATTTTTTAATTTATCCATAAATTTTCAAGCTCTAATTATAAAACTAAAAAAAAAATTTCTTTCAAATTTTGTATTCTTATTTGTAATTTTTAACATTTCACTCTGTGCTTTTAAATACACTTAAAAACTTCTTATTTTCAATAAATTCTTACTTTAGAAAAATAAGATCTAATCATTATTTAATAATGCGAATACCAAATTAAAGTCTGCGAGTTCTTCATTATATTTGAATATTTTCATATTTTATTTGGTATTGTAATTTATTTATATAAATGATATATATTTCTTATAAATAGTTTATTTATTTGGTATTCTAAAAAAAAATGTAAAACAACCAAAATTATTAGAAAAACAATTGAAAGTTATAAAGTTCATTTGAAATGTTAGAAACCTAACTTTAGCTTTTACATATATAATCTTCAAAAACATGAATTTTTGCGCAGATGAAATTCAAATACTTTTATAGATTAAACCATCCATCTTTTTTAAGACAAAGGAAAAACTAAAAAAAGGACGCCATTTAATAATCCAGATATTTTGAGATACTCTATAAATGTTTTAAAATAATAGGAAGTTGCGAGGAAAAAAATAATATACAAACCATTATCAATAATACTGATAGTTCGCTTTCTTTTTAATTTTATTAATTTTAGGTGTGTTTTAATATAATTTAAGAAATGTTAATGAAGTCTAGAAGAGTAGCACCAACCATTGTTACGAAAGACATGCAATCTAACTTTTTTAAGTGCAATATTTCAATCACAAAAAAAAAACAAAAAAAAAAAAAAAGGACTCGGAAATGCAAGAAACCAAAGGAGAGGAGGTTTGTACATTGTTTAATTTTTATTTTTTTAAAAAAATAAAAGGAATTAGGTTGTAACCATTTCCAATCATTTCGACTATACCCATACTTTCGCTTCGACGACTACTCCCTGGAGTATTAAAATATTTTATAGTTGTACTATTTGTCTTTCTTTCATTAACTACGAGCCATTAAATGGAGGCGCATCACTATTTAATTTCAATCAACATACGAAATGGACCATTCATAATTTTTTTTTCCCTACGTCCAACTATTGAAATAGGCTCCCAAAGATTTTATTAGGGAATTGAAAATAACTTTTTTGATGGCCTTAAAAATAATGCCCTAAAGGTTCTCGGCAAAACTTGACAAATTTTGTAACTTCTTGGACAAGATTAGTAATATTATGGAGAAAAAAAAATGAGAAATATCTCTACAAAAGGTGCAATGATTACTAGCAAGATTTGCAAGCAAAAGATTTAATTATATTACCTAGGTAGAGTATGTTCCCCTAGGTTGTAGTAGGTAATGAGTGCTAATGTGGGCAACTTGACTATATTTTATTCCTAATGCCCTTTTAAATTAATTTCCATCAAATTTCTTCAATGTCATTCCACACCAATTTCAGCAAACCTAAATTCCTACATGTGGACGAGCTGTACCAACTTCCTTGCAGGTTAGTTAGAGTTCATGAAATGCCAATAATGCAATTCATTCCTTTATGCTCATACATTAAATCCACCAAAAATGGAATGACATAAAACAATTAAATTTATGATTTTTAATTTCCGAACAATGATGAGCCAATAAATGTTTGATTCGAGAAAAACTAGCACAACATAATTCAAATTAGTGTATCGGTGATGTCGAACGTTTATTAATGTGTTCGTAAAGGCTGTAAGGATTCTTTTTCTATCAAACATGTTTTATTCTTTGGTTTATTTTTTTCCAAATTTTAGGTTGTGTCCCAGTCAGTCAGGCTTTGTCAGTCGGTTTTTAACATTATTATTATGATTAATTTTTAATCAGCAAACCTATCCAATGATTTTAGTTTGGTTTATCGATGTATTGACATGTAGTGAAAAATGGAATTGACATTTGTCGATTTTACTGGCAGCATAATCTGTCGACTCCAGTTGCCGTCCATCATTCATATTTGATCCTATGAAGGACCTCTCAAATTAAAAATTAGTAACTACGACTTAGTTATAACAGCTCCGAATTTGCCAGAAGAAGCAAAGGCAAAATACTTAAATATTTGCAGTTTCACTTGGTAATGAAGACAGTAAACAACGCGCTATCGATTAAATTTTTCTAAAAGTTCCCAGTTCAAAATTATTTTCGGGGAGCATTGTTATTGTTCCCATGTCTGGTTGATCATAATTTAATATGAACATGTTTGGGTTTAATAAAATGAAAGAACTGGAATCTATGTACTCGCAACAAATTAATAATTCCATAAGATTTAATATATATACGTAGGAAAAATGAATAAAAAGTTAACCTCAGCCTATCAAAAAAAAAAAAAAAAAACAGCCAATCAAAAAGAGCCAACAGACAAAGGCCCAACAAATTAGCTGTAGTTGCTTCAAAAAAGAATCCTGACGATCGTTACTACTCAAACCGAACGAAGACCCAGGTAACTACGGTCTCATTTACCAGTTGAGTTAAGCCCTACTAGAATGTGGAAGGGACAGCCGTTACATTGCAAAATAAGCTGAAACGGAATTTATCTTATATACATGTATATATATACATTAATATAAAAATATAAAATTAAATTACGCTACGTCTACGTGTGATTATAGTCTCTAGGGGAAAATTTCATTTTTAGTCCTGTATGTTAGGCTTTGTCTAATAAAAGTCCTGTATGTTAAAAAATTTCAATTTTAATCCTGTATGTTCCAAAAATTGTCGAATTTAAGGACACTAACCATCACCGACAATCAATTTAGCTGGAATTAGATTAATAAACTTAGGGCTTTCGAGTGCTAATGTTTATGTGTCAAGTATTTGTTCAGGTAACAAGTTAAATCATTAAATTACTTTAGTATTAACTGGTGACAAAAAAAAAAAAAATTAAACCCTTATTCCCATCTGAGGTGCATTATGTTTCATTTTTTATTTTTATTTTTTTCTTTCTTCCTCTTTCTCAAACTTATTAGTCACGTGAGTCGCACGTGATTAACTGCGGAGAAATTAGCCATTTGCGATGGTTAATGTCCTTAAACTAAACAATTTTTTAAACAAACAGGACTAAAATTGAAATTTTCTAACATACAAGATTTTTACTGGACAAACCCTAATATACGGAACTAAGAATTATTTTTTCCCTAGTCACTAGCCACCGTTTTTCCTTCCACGAAACAATGTTCTTGTAAAAAAAAAACAAAATTGGGCAATACCATTTTTTATTCTTGTTTGATACTTAGCATAACTTTTGGGAGAAGAAGCTTCCATGTCCTTCTCAGCTGAATCAAAATTCACTCAAAGGAATTGTAAATTTGTCTCATCTTGCATGCTTTATCCGGTTTTCGAAGCCTAGCCCATGGGATGCTCAAAAGTTTACAACCCCTTTTAGACACACTTTAGGGAAGACAATGATGACCACTTTTGGGAGAAAAGGAACCCTAAATATTTTCAAGTTCACTCACTCTCCCCACATATACATATATATATATATATATGGGTGCCATCCTCCTCATACTTACAATTCCAAATCCCTCTCGGCAGAAACACATACCTGAATTACAGTTTCGAGGGCAATGGATAATCTCGTCCAGACGATGCTTCATGCCGACTACGACTACCTGACATTCAACTCCTTTCAGCAGGTTAGCTATACCTCAATCTTTTTATGAAATCTATTCCTTGCAAACACGATGTTGCATGGGTGAATAAGTTGTTACATCTAAATGTCGATCTTCCATATTCTACAAGAACGGCTCAAGAAATTTAATGAGAAGATGGTTATCCTGCAATATTTGTTTGAGCATATTGTTAGCGTCGAACTCAATGTGCATCACTTGGTCTCTCTCGTCAATATTGGTGTTTGTCTTCAAGAACTAGATCCGTTCGATTTAAATCTGAATCAGGAGGTCAACAACAACTACTACTATTGGATGCATGCCATGAATGAACTAGGCTGCTGCTGGAGGATGTATGTGGAGAACCTGCAGCTGTTAAGTTATATGTGAATGGCCACGACTGTTGGCTTTTTTTGTGGGGTTCATCTCATGAATTTTAAAAGTTGGTGGACGGATACATGCTGCCACTCTAGTGCTAATGATTGGGATGAATTCTTTGTTTTTTGGTTTGTGTGACGGACGACAGAATGGGCATTTCAAAGGGCCTGGTTTCTTCATTTGTGGCCCTTTTTTTTTGTTAACGAAATGATTCAGTTTTTGGCTATGCTTTTGTTGTCGCACTACTTTAGGAAATAGAACGCCGTTATGCGCATGAAATGTAAACGAGCTGCCCTGCCTTATCTTACAGTTCTGCGCGTTTTCCTTTTCCATTTCATAGGGTAATGGTTTCTTCACTGTTTTAGCAATAACTCTTACTAATATTGGAGTGACACATTAATAAATAAAATAATTATTTTTTAACAAGAAGCACGTGGAACTGACTCAACAAATATTTTTACAATTTGCTTACTAATTAAACGAAATTGTTTGACGGGTTCTCCGACGCTAAAATCCACAAAAAAAATTTTGACAAATTTGACTAGGTACTGTCATCTAATAATCACCAACCATACATTTTTTTTAAAGGCAAGAGAGATCGGGGGTACTTATTGTATTGTGGATTGGATAACTAGAGGCTTTTTTGGTACATGGCAAAACAGTCAAATTAAAGATTAGTCTGTATTTAAAGAAATAAACAGAAACAATTTTAGAGAACGATATGTACTAAGCACACTAATACCTAATTGTATCCTTGTGGCAACGGAGGGCTTGGTTAATTAAGAAAACTTGTACGACGAGTTCAGTAAATCTACTTGCGCAACGAGTCCTACATTCTTTATTACTGATTAGAATTTCAGTCAGTGTGAGGCCCTTAATGACAGACTGAAGCCACTAAGAAATGTTTAATATACAATAAACCTGGTTTGAAACTAACGTCTAAGTCACTAGACGTAGTGCGTCTATTAATTTGCACCTACTAACGTTAACCAAAAAAAAAAAAGAAAAGTAGGTGGGATTGCAACCAATATATAAAATTTGGCGTCGTCATTATACATTTTTTCTTACCATTGCAACCAATTTATTAAGACAGCTAAAACTAAACAATTTAGGCGTTATACTAACCGTCAATATAGAGTCTTACGATTAAATGCATGTATATATTATTTTTTAAACAGTTGAAAAAACCAAAAAAATTTCACCTACAGCGAAGCCTCACCTTAAGAAATAATCTAAATTAAGAGTTTTGGTTTTAAAAAAATTTAAAGCAATGTGTTATTTGGACGAAAGATACCCAAAGAATGACACATTAAGATGTGGACTAAAATTGAGGGACACATATGAGTCAGTCATAAGGGTCGGCAAAAGCAGGTTTGAAAACGAATGGAATTAGCAAGGATTTTGGAAATCTCTAAAGTTTATTTTGAGAATCATTAGTTTCTTATTTTTGGTTTTCAAGGTTAAACAAAACTTACTACTCTTAATTTATGTATCTATATGATGCTCCATAGTATAATATTGGAAGTCAGGTTTTTTGCATTAATAAATTAAATTCAGTTAAGAGAACTAATTTCTACCAAAAACTAATTCCGACTTTTGGTAGATGTTGACGTGGCTTACTGAACCGTCAATGATTTTAAAATACCATATTAATTTTATTATAATGGTTTAAAGGTATGTGGTTAGCAGCGATTTAATTATAGGACTTGCACTACATGCGACAACGGTATGGATTCAAAAAAAAAAAAAAAAAACAGAAAAGGAATGGATTTATGGCTACAATAATTCCTAGCGTAAATTACGATTGCCATACACAGTTTAGTAGTTAATTGCTTGGTGTCTTAAATATAGCACGTTACGGGCGAAATATTTTTAAAGACCTTGTGCTTCCACTCGATCAATGACAGAAGCGACAAAAGGTACTTAAACATATTTTGCCGAATTTGGGGGACAAAATATCTAACTTAATTTGGAATCACCGGGATGTGGAGTGCAAGACGTGCGAAACTCTTTGTAAAAGGGGGATAATAATTTTATTAAAAAAAAAAAAAAAATAATGATTACATTCAACTTGAAGAGCTTATAGACATTATATTCGTGTTCAAGGAATTTCCTAATCTCTTGGTTAAAAATGGTTTCCTAATTCTTTATTTATATAGTTTGAGATCCGAATAAACCGCAAAACAAATGGTGTGAAGCTACATAATTTTTTAAACTTGTCAATTCTAATGTAGTTGACATTTAAATAGATCCAGTTACGCTGCTAGTACAATATTAGACTGTAACGCCCCAATCCCATTAACTCGGGATTGAAGTGCTACTAAATTTTTTCTTTTCTTTTGATTAAGTAATAAATCAGAAAAAGTGCGAAAGCGTGACTTAAAATATTTATCGGATAAAAATAGAAATTGTATTGACAACAAACACTGCCAAAACATATTTACACTAGTGGTTCCAAAGCTTCTAAGAAAATGAAAATACCCGAATTTTGTGACACATAAACTTATTTATATACATAGAAGAGGCAAAACACATCTTTAAGTTGCGGGTAGAAGAGGGAACTCAGTGACCTTTGCCGCAACAGCCCCGCAATCTCGCTCAATTAACCTGAAGATTTGTAATTATGGGCATGAGTATAAACTCAGTGGGAATTTTGTAAGCAGTTATACTAAATGAAGATGCACAATAATAAATACATCCTTGACTTAGGAGCCCATCTTACGACTCAAAAGCCATATTGCTAGACTTAGGGGCCAATCTTACGACTCCCAAGCCCTACTCAAAAGTCAATCTTACGACTTAAGACCTTTCTCAAAAGCCAATCTTACAACTTAAGAGGTATCATATCAATAAGCCCAAAGGCAAACATATTTATCAAAGTACAAGTTCAGTAGCATAATATACTTACAAATAGCCCAGTCACCCATCTTGTTTTGCTTGCTTTAAAGTATGTAATTCGCGTATGTCTCAAGGCCCGACCTGCACTACTCCTAGCACATGTTGTTTAATTAATCATCATTATTTATCGGGATTAGTATTTTTTTTTTTAAAAATAATTATGTGTGATATACTATTCTTCAAGTACAACTATTTTATTACAATCTCTAACGCAAATTCTGCATTATTATAAATTATAGCCCTAAATTAAAAGGCCTAATTAACTATTAATTTTAAATTATAAACAACATTTAATAAAATATTTAAAACTAACTAACATGCATCTTAAACAATAACTACTTACACAACCTAAAAGAAATAACTAAACTTATTAATCTACTTAAATCAAGAAAATAATTAAATTCCTAAATCCATATAAACTATAAAAACAATAAGAAAGAAAATTATTAAAGAAGACGTACCTCAAAATATTTTAACACTATACGACAACTTCCCAAATCACCGGTTCGAGTGTTGTCGAAAATAAACTGATATGGATCTCCTAGTTAAAGGAAATCCAATATTTAATATAATGTTTTTTTATTTTACTTATTTTCTTATACTTTTATAAAGAAGTTGTTTAACTTCTATTTATATATGAAAATTTTAGGAATATTATGATATCCTTTTCGATGTGGGATGCCAACCTTCTTCATTTTACCTATCAACTTCTTCACTTTATACACTTTACTAAATATAGTAAACTAGATTATGATATATGTTACGTAGGTTTAGTTTATTAATAATAGTAATGTGATTATACTACTATCTTATTATTATTATTATTATTATTATTATTATTATTATTATTATTATTATTATTATTATTATTATTATTATTATTATTATTATTATTATTATCATCATCATTATATGTATGTATACATATATTATTTACATTATTATTTTATTATTACATTCTCTTATTATTTAATATGTATTTAGTTATATATATATATAGTATAAATTAAATATGTTTCTTATTTCTTATGCTCGATGTTAATTTTTGGTTTTAATATAATAATTTTTTTTTTAATTCTTATCTTTTCGGTGCTAGGAGTACAGTCGACCTGATACATCGCGGTCACACTTATTTGTAAAAAATAAAATTATAAAAGTCAAATAACTTTGCAATTTAAACTAAAATACAATTGATAAAGATATTTTAAAATGCAAAGAATGTATTTTATTGTGTTTTAAAGTTCGGGGTATCACAGTCTCCCCTACTTTTAAAAATTTCGTCCTCGAAATTGTACTTACTTGGTTTAGGATATTCGGGTATTTTGCTAAGATCTCATCTTCTCGTTCCCAAGTAGCTTCTTCTTTCCCATGTCTACTCCACTGCACAAGTATTAAGGGAATCTCTCTATTCCTCAAAATGTGAACTTTTCTTCCTATGATAGCAATGGGGTTCTCTTCATAAGTGAGATTTTTATTGACCTCCAGATTCTCATGATGAATAACGTGATTTGAATCTGGGACATACTTCTTAAGTACTGATACATGAAAGATGTTATGGATATTGGTAAGTCTGGCGGTAGAGCTAACTTATAGGCGACATCTCCAATTTTATCTAGAATCTCAAATGGGCCAATATATCTGGGTTTTAACTTCCCTCTCTTCCCGAAGCGTATTACTCCCTTCATTGGTGCCATTTTGAGAAAAACCTTATCGCCGGTATTGAATTGTAGATCCTTCCTTCGTGTGTCAGCATATGTTTTTTGTCGATCCTGGGCAGCTTTGATTCTTTCTCGAATCTTAGTTACTACTCCAATGGTTCTATCGATGATCTCAGGGCCTAAGATCTTTCGTTCTCCAACTTCATCCCAGTAAATCGGCGATCTACATCTCCTTCCATAGAGTGCTTCATACGGTGCCATCTTTATGGTAGCTTGGTAACTGTTATTATAAGAAAATTCTATTAGTGGAAAATATGTTTCCCAGCTTCCTCCAAAGTCTAGTACACAAGCTCTAAGAATATCTTCGAGTGTCTGTATTGTTCTCTCTGACTGTCCATCAGTTTGTGGATGATATGATGTGCTGAAGTTGAGCTTTGTTCCAAGGGCCATTTGTAGACTTCTCCAGAATTTTGAGGTGAAACGTGTATCTCTGTCTGACACTATGGTCACTGGTACTCCATGTAATCTAACAATCTCGTCTACGTACCGTTGAGCAAGTTGATCCATGTTAAACGTCATTCTTACTGGTATAAAGTGTGCTGTCTTTGTAAGCCTATCAATGATCACCCAAATAGCTTCATTCATTCTTGTTGTTCGTGGCAGTCCAGTAACAAAGTCCATTGCTATGTGTTCCCACTTCCACTCGGGAATCTCTAAAGGATGTAAGAGTCCTGAAGGCCGCTGGTGTTCTGCTTTAACTTGTTGGCACGCTAAACATCTTTCAACAAATTTCCCTATTGATCGTTTCATATTTCTCCACCAATAGATCTCTTTTAGGTCTTTGAACATTTTCGTCCCTCCTGGATGAGCTGTGTACGGGGTATTGTGAGCTTCTTCAAGAATTTCCTTTCTTACGTCATCATCCTTAGGTACACATAATCTTCCTTTGTATGTTAAAGTCCCATCTGGTGTTACAAAGAATCCCTTGATGGTTCCTGCAATTGCCCGGTCTTTCATCTTGAGAAGGAATTTGTCAGTCTTTTGTGCTATCTTTATTCGATCTCTCAAAATAGGTTGTATGGTTAATGCTGCGATCATAGCAGCAGTATGGCCTGACTTCACAAAATCTAGATTCAACTTAGCAAATTCTATCAGCAATAACTCTTGCTGTGTTGGGAGAGTGGCTATATGACCTTCATTTTTCCTACTAAGTGCATCAGCTACAACATTTGCCTTGCCCGGATGATAGTGGATGGTGCAATCATAATCCTTTACTAGCTCCAGCCATCTTCTTTGGCGCATGTTGAGTTCCTTTTGTGTGAAAAAGTACTTTAGACTCTTATGGTCTGTGTAGATTTCACATTTCCCACCATAGAGATAATGACGCCATATCTTTAATGCGTGAACAACAGCAGCTAGTTCTAGGTCATGTGTAGGGTAGTTTAACTCATGGGGTTTCAGTTGTCTTGAGGCATAAGCGACGACTTTTCCATGTTGCATCAAAACACATCCTAGTCCTAACTTTGAGGCATCGGTGTAAATGACAAATCCTTCTGATCCGTCAGGGATAGTTAGAACTGGCGCAGTTACGAGTCTCTGCTTAAGCTCTTGAAAGTTGTTTTCGCATTCATCAGTCCAGTGGAACTGGTTGCTCTTCTTTGTTAATTGAGTCAAAGGTCTAGCGATCTTTGAGAAATCTTGAATGAATCTTCTATAGTAACCAGCTAGACCTAGAAAACTTCGGACCTCATTCACATTCTTCGGAGCTTTCCAATTCATTACTGCTTCAACCTTGGCGGGATCCACTTCGATTCTATTAGCCGTGATAATATGGCCTAGAAAAACAACTCGATCTAGCCAAAATTCACATTTGCTAAATTTAGCATAAAGCTTCTCCTGTCGTAAGGTACCTAGTATAGTTTTAAGATGCTTCTCGTGTTGTTCTTTATCTCTTGAGTATACTAGAATATCATCAATGAAAACTATGACAAACTGGTCTAAATAAGGATGGAATACCCTATTCATCAAATCCATGAATACTGCGGGTGCATTTGTCAATCCAAAAGGCATTACTATGAACTCATAATGACCATATCGTGTTCTAAAGGTTGTCTTAGAAATATCACATTCTTTGACCTTGAGTTGGTGGTAGCCCGATCTGAGATCGATCTTTGAGAAAATGCTAGCTCCCTTCAGTTGGTCAAAAAGATCTTCTATTCTAGGCAAGGGACACTTATTCTTGATTGTTAGGCAGTTGAGTTCCCGATAATCAATGCACATTCTAAGTGATCCGTCTTTCTTCTTTACAAACAATACAGGGGCTCCCTATGGAGAGACACTTGGCCTGAGGAACTTCTTGTCCAGCAGCTCTTGAAGCTGAATTTTTAATTCTTGTAATTCCTTAGGCGCCATTCGATAAGGTGATTTAGATATAGGCGCAGCTCCGGGCACCAAATCTATTGTGAATTCAACCTGTCGATCAGGAGGTAATCCAGGCAACTCATCTGGAAATACGTCCACATAATCTCTCACCATTGGTATATCAACAGGTGTAACCTTAACAATATTATTTTCCATGACATTCACAAGGTAGCCTTCACTTCCCTTTTTCCGTAACATTCTTACAGCCTTCATTGCTGACACAATACATGGTCTGGTATTAGTTTTGGCTCCGTAGAAGGTGAATTTGGATCCTATTGTTCTTTCAAAATCTATTTCGCGCTCAAAGCATCAGATTGTTGCTTTATTCTTTGTCAACCAATTTATACCTAAAATAACATCAAAACATTTCATCTCTAATCCATACAGATCGGCTTCCAGTTCTTGGTTACCTATCAAAAGCTTCACACCAGTCACAATATCCTTAGTCTTAATAGTTTCTCCTGAGGGAATACTTACCGTCAACTCTTCTCCATTTGTATTACCTTTCAGACCTAATTTCCTTTTAAAATCTTCCGATATAAAAGAATGTGATGCACCAGTATCAAACAAAATATATGCTGGAAGGTTGAATAAAGTAGCATACCTGCCATGGTTTCATTCTCCTTCGTTAACTCTTCTTATGTTAGAGCAAAAACACGTGCCTTCCCTGATTTCTTGTCTGGTGCATTAACATTTTGTGGTACCTTGATCAGTGTAGTAGTGCATTCCCAATACCTATGTCCTGGTCGATGACATTTATAGCAAACATTCTTTCCCACTAGACATTCTCCATAGTGGTGCTTATTGCAATTAGGACATATCGGAACTGCATTTGGTCCTGGTCCTCCCCTTGGGTTGGCCCTCTTCACATTGTGGTTAGTCTTATTCCTATCTCTAAAATCCCATTTTCTTTTCCCCGGTTGCTCTTGAGGTTTCTGGTTGTATTCTAAGTTCTGGCTAAGGGATACAATATGTGCTCGTTCAAATGTTTCATGGTATGCAGGCAGTTTCAAACCCGACACGATACCCCCGATCTCTGGACGCAAACCTCTCTCAAAATGTCTTGCTTTTCTTTCATCTGTATCAACCAAGTGTGGGGCATATTTAGATAATTGATTAAAACGTCTTTCATACTCCATCACTGGAAGGGTTCCCTGCTTCAGATTGACAAACTCAATTTCCTTTTGGTCACGGATGGACTGTGGAAAGTAACGGTCCATCATCATGTTCTTAAAATCATTCCAGGTCATATTTTGCTTTTGTTCATTCGTCATTGTTCGCTCGTGTGATTTCCACCAGTGTCCAGCATCTTCCACAAGTTGAAATATTGCGCACAAAACTTTTTGATTTTTAGTTGATTCCATATGGTCAAAGATTCTTTCAAGCTCAAGAATCCACTCCTCAGCGACCATAGGTCCTTCCCTACCTCGGAATCTTGGTGGCGAAAAACGACGAAATTGCTCTATAATGACATTAGTATTGACGCCCTGGTTTTGTGGATTTGGTATATTTTGGTTAGCTGGTATTTGTTGTATGAGTCCCTGCAGAGAGTTCAGGAACTCCCGTGCAAAATCCGCTCCTTGTACTTCAACAGCAGGTGGAGGTTGCCTCTCAGCAGCTGGCCCGACAAATGGCTCATTTTCATTTTGCACATGTTTACGTGGCCTTCCTCGTGCTGCCATACTTTTGGGAAAAGGAGAAATAACACTTAATTATATGCATATATACCTTTGTTTAACATACCGAATAATTTATAAGCAAATTATATACATAAAAGATATTGGATTTACAAATCCATTAATATATACAATAAGACAATGGTTTTAATACTCTAACCCGTACAAAATGTCGATTGGTTTATCATGCTTATACGAGCAAAAAGATAAGCATGATCAAAGGATGACTTATATACATTCCTATTAGCAAAAGGATATTTACGGTCTAGTTATGTACTTAGGCATCACTATACAAAAGCTATCAACTATTACTATATGTACATCCTCTAGGTTTTCAACTATATCAGAACCAATTACTGGGGCCTGCCTGGTTCTCTGCTGGTGGGGTACGCACACGACGACCCCTAGTTGGTATGCTCTCACCAGGATTTGACCCTATAGACTCATTAGGTTCACTTTCCTCTGAAGGATCCTCTTCCTCCTCATCTTCCTCTATTATGCCTGCTTCCTCACGCTGCAATCTTGCATATTCGCGATAGAACTCTGCTAGTTCTCTAGCACGCCCAGCAAGACGTTCGTTAGCAACAGCCTCTAAACGCTTACTAGCTGCAATTTCATTATATCGGTCTGCCCTTTGTTTCTGGTTTTCAGCTTCTCTCTCCATTCGATCTGCAGTAGTGAGACACCTTTGTTGGTTCTTGACAGCTACCGCCAGGCGAAGTCCAAAGCGTTTATAATTAATAACTGGTCCAATAATAGAGTCTACCGTAAACATGTTATCATAAATCCGACGGGCAATGGCTCTAAAGGATGGCAGGATAATTTCTCTTAGGTGCACTGCTGCCTCATGCTCGCTAATATAGTGTCCCTTGCGTATAGCATTATTACGGCGTCCCTGTAACGTGATAATATATTCTTCTATGTTCTGATGTGCTCCCTGCCTAGACCCCTGGTAAATAGATATTGCAGGTGATGGCACATCTCTATCGGCAAGTATTCTGTGTCTATATATTACTTGTTTTCTCGCCGTTTGCCTCCTACGAACCATCCTATCATAAAGAAGAAATATGGATCAAAATCTCTAATTTGGTTTCCTAATTAGTGGTAAAATTTCAAGGACATCTCACAAGTATCATGTTATTTTATGAAATGTAAATTTGTAGTAAAACATTTCCAAATCATACAAACTAATAGTAAAATATACATTCCTTGGAGCGAGGGTCGGTCTGTTGGCAAAGTCACGGTTCCCCTTGGTTTTATTTTATAGGACAAGTATACAGAAAAGTAGACCCGCTCTGATACCACTCTGTAACGCCCCAATCCCATTAACTCGGGATTGAAGTGCTACTAATTTTTTTCTTTTCTTTTGATTAAGTAATAAATCAGAAAAAGTGCGAAAGCGTGACTTAAAATATTTATCGGATAAAAACAGAAATTGTATTGACAAAAAATACTGCCAAAACATATTTACACTAGTGGTTCCAAAGCTTCTAAGAAAATGAAAATACCCGGATTTTGTGACACATAAACTTATTTATATACATAGAAGAGGCAAAACACATCTTTAAGTTGCGGTTAGAAGAGGGAACTCAGTGACCTTTGCCGCAACAGCCCCGCAACCTCGCTCAATTAACCTGAAGATTTGTAATTACGGGCATGAGTATAAACTCAGTGGGAACTTTGTAAGCAGTTATACTAAATGAAGATGCACAATAATAAATACATCCTTGACTTAGGAGCCCATCTTACGACTCAAAAGCCATATTGCTAGACTTAGGGGCCAATCTTACGACTCCCAAGCCCTACTCAAAAGCCAATCTTACGACTTAAGAGCCTTTCTCAAAAGCCAATCTTACGACTTAAGAGGTATCATATCAATAAGCCCGAAGGCAAACATATTTATCAAAGTACAAGTTCAGTAGCATAATATAATTACAAATAACCCAGTCACCCACCTTGTTTTGCTTGCTTTAAAGTACGTAATTCGCATATATCCCAAGGCCCGACCTACACTACACCTAGCACATGTTGTTTAATTAATCATCATTACTTATCGGGCTTAGTATTTTTTTTTTTTTAAAAATAATTATGTGTGGTATACTATTCTTCAAGTACAACTATTTTATTACAATCTCTAACGCAAATTCTGCATTATTATAAATTATAGCCCTAAATTAAAAGGCCTAATTAACTATTAATTTTAAATTATAAACAACATTTAATAAAATATTTAAAACTAACTAACATGCATCTTAAACAATAACTACTTACACAACCTAAAAGAAATAACAAAACTTATTAATCTACTTAAATCAAGAAAATAATTAAATTTCTAAATCCATATAAACTATAAAAACAATAAGAAAGAAAATTATTAAAGAAGACGTACCTCAAAATATTTTAACACTATACGACAACTTCCCAAATCACCGGCCCGAGCGTTGTCGAAAATAAACTGATATGGACCTCCTAGTTAAAGGAAATCCAATATTTAATATAATGTTTTTTTATTTTACTTATTTTCTTATACTTTTATAAAGAAGTTGTTTAACTTCTATTTATATATGAAAATTTTAGGAATATTATGATAACCTTTTCGACGTGGGATGCCAACCTTCTTCATTTTACCTATCAACTTCTTCACTTTATACACTTTACTAAATATAGTAAACTAGATTATGATATATGTTACGTAGGTTTAGTTTACTAATAATAGTAATGTGATTATACTACTATCTTATTATTATTATTATTATTATTATTATTATTATTATTATTATTATTATTATTATTATTATTATTATTATTATTATTATATGTATGTATACATATATTATTTACATTATTATTTTATTATTACATTCCCTTATTATTTAATATGTATTTTGTTATATATATATATATAGTATAAATTAAATATGTTTTTTATTTCTTATGCTCGATGTTAATTTTTGGTTTTAATATAATAATTTTTTTTTTAATTCTTATCTTTTCGGTGCTAGGAGTACAGTCGACCTGGTACATCGCTGTCACACTTATTTGTAAAAAATAAAATTATAAAAGTCAAATAACTTTGCAATTTAAACTAAAATACAATTGCTAAAGATATTTATGGGCATGATGCGTGCTCAGTCGGAGGATTCATTTGAAGAGTCTTGGCAACAATTTCAAAGCAAGTATTCGCATGTAAACCGGCAGTGGTTGGAGGAAATATACCAGAAGAAGGATAAGTGGGCGGAAGCTTTCTTCCGGGGAATCTTTTTTGGTGGGATGACCACCAACCAGAGGTGCGAGAGCACGAATGCGTACATGAACCGTTTCTTGAGTAGTGACCTGAGCTTGTACAAATTTGTCAAGCAATATTCGAGGGCAATGGGAAGGCTGCGTGAGAATGTCATGCGTAATGACTTCACTAATCAACAATCTGAGATGATCCCGCAGACTCATCTACAATCCCTTGAGAGGTCCGCTGCTTCCTTCTACGCCAGAGCAGTATTTGTAAAGGTTGTTTACTTTTCTTAGCGAGACTCTGAAGTGCGTTAGTTTTGTGCATCTTGCAGCCGTTTTGGTCCAATAACTGTAGGATGCCCTTATTTTTTGTTATGTTCGAGAAGAAATTTCGAAAGAGGCATCGTATACACCGATTGCGGTGAGCCATGCCGGACATCAGAAGAAATTTGTCTTAACAAAATTTGGCGTGGATAGTGAAAAAGCCACGGTTGTTGCATTTAATTTCGAAAATAGTAGTTGGATATGTGATTGTGGTCATTTCGAGTCCGTCAGATGGCCTTGCAGGCATATGTATTGTGGCATGAAGGCTATGAACATGGAAGAGATACCAAAAGCCATGTTGTACACTAGGTGGGCGAAGTTGTTACCGGCCACGTTCCCCGTGCTGACTAACGAAGTGGCTACTACCACAATTGAGCTGCGATACGGATCCCTGATTTCGAAGGCGCACCAATTGTGTCATCTAGCCTCGTCCAGCGACGAGCGGTACCGCCATATTATGTCAGTGATGGAGTCTAAGATTTTGGAGATGCCGCTGGATGTGTCGGAATCCCCTAGTGGGTCTGGGAACACGCGAAAACAAAAACGTGATAATACCGACGGCGAGAACATTGTCAGAGACCCAGAGATTGTAAGAACTAAAGGTACACAGCCGGACAAGAAAGGTGACAAGGGGAAGAGGCGACGATGTGGATGGTGTAAGGAAACGGGACACTATATATCTAGTTGTCCTAATTTGATGTCCAAAAGGGGAAAAAAACAGGAGGGGAACTTGGGAGGGATAGGTTGCCAGTCATGGGATGATTCATTTGAAGAGGAAATATTTCTGTAATTCACGGCTAATCATTATATCGGATTGATTTTAGTGGCTGAGCCTAAAAATTTGAAATTATTTATTAATATAGATCCAATGTTTGTAGTAGATTAAGTTTGTATGCTTCAGTTTGACTTGAAATGCTTGGCTAGTTTTCTTCCCATTTTCAATTCTATCTTTGTCGAAGAATTAATTTTTTTTTTAAACTTGTTTACGAAGTACTTCCTGTGTAGACCGTTGGTTCCGCGATACTAATGCATGCCACACGGCATGCATCCAAGTATGGAGTGACAACTCACATTGCGAAACACCGATTACGTGAATTGTATCTGGTAGGTGGGAAGGAGCCAACTCAGTGGAAAAAGAGGCGGTTCCAGCCACCCAAAATTATGGGTACTAGATGTAAATGAACGATAACTAGCTAAAAAAAACATGTAAAAATAAAATTAAAAGAAAAAAAAATTTTACAAATCAAAATATAAAAATAATATAAATGGGGCACAGTGTGCCCTCTTTGGGTCAGCTTCTGACCAGAGTATTAATGTGCCCAGAAAAAGTATAAGTGACTGAAGGACGCCAAAAGACAAACAACTTAGACGAGTACTACATCCTTTTGTGTGTAGAGTTGTTGTTTGATAATGACGGGGAAATTAGGAGGTAGCGAGAACAGACAATAACCCATTGATTTAAATTTTACCTCTCTGTTTAAGTTCCTTATACTACTGATACTTTGTTTTTAAAAACAAATCTGGTTTTTGTTCATTCCATTAAATTATGAAAGTGGATATGGAAATTTAAAACTTTTTAATTTTTTTCACCGGATATTGATGATGGCGTGAACTGGAAGGAATAAAATAAATAAGATACATCTATTTACTAATAGTTAGATATAAAAGGTTATGCTGAAAATTTAAAAATGAATAAAAATAAAATAAGGCAGAGTAGTGTTCAGTTGACAATTAACCCAATTTATGTAATTGTTCATAAATATCTTAGCTAACGTGATATCAAATTCGATCGCCCAGAAGAAGTTATTTAATATATAAATATATAGATTATTTAAAAAGTCAACAAGTAGATTTATTATAATACTTAAAGAAATTGAGCATAAACTGCATGGCTTCGCTCTTGGGTGGGGCAGTAGGGGATACATTAGCGTTAAAACCCTAAATGATTCATAATGACAAAAATAAAATTTATCACAATAATGAATTTTTTTACGACGAAAATTAAATTCGTCACAATTAAGCAATAAAAAGTGACAAAACTTTGTGCGTCAAGCAAAAATTCGTCACAAACTGTGTGATTTCTTGTAGTGTGGACACTTATGATCCATATCTATTACAAAGCGTCTCCTCAAAATGTTAAGGGGAACCGTCGGTACACCCATGCACCATGTTGTATCCGCAAGTGAATGGGTGGAAGGTCTCTTGGCTCCCTGAGATTTTCATAAAAAAATAGGGGTAGATACTAAATTCACATCGATGAATGATAAATTTATATTAGTTCTCCTGTTTGTAGTAATAAGTGTGTCCTGGACATTAAACTGGGCTTTTTATCGCTTCACCCAGAAGGGTTGACCGCCGATTTTCTTAATAATACCATGTGATTTCGGTTTCGCTTTGTCTCTGTACTTAGTGATTAAAATGGTTTTTTAGGCTACGTCTCCTTGACTGCAGTTGTGTTAAATAAAGATTTATTTGGAGGACAAATCATCAAACCTATGTAAACCTTACCCTAATCGTCTTTTTTTTTTTTTTTTTTTTGGGCTTCATGCATAGATGCTGGGATCATGAGTTACCAATGTTTACTAGTGGATCCCGAAATATTAAAAAAGGTACAGTGTATCTTCGTAATATCTGAAATTACATACTACTTTGTCCTTAAAAAAGACAAAATGGGTCACCGTTAAGGCACCTTAATTTTTTCAATAATTTTTAAAGTTTAGTAAGTGTTGTTTGAGTTTCTTTAGAATAGTTCGATATCTGTTGCTTAAAGTTATTCTACATTTTATCTCAAAAAATGACTTTATATTTATAAATGGTATTGTTATCCCTTTTTGACCGTGACTTCTAAATTCTCTGAATCTTTAATTTTTTGTGGTCGAGATTTCTTATGGCTTTATATTTCTGTGATTTTTGTTTCTAGGGGAAAAGATGAGGCCTTGTGACCATCAATGACCAGGCTCGATACGCTTCTAGCAAGATTAGCCCAACATACTGTAGGTGTTCGGAAAAAGCATAGTAGGATTACTAACATTGACGTTGAGTATATAAAGTTGTTTGCATGTTTGATGAGGTTTTGCACCGTGCGATCATTATTACAATATAATGTAGTAGATGCGCCCAAATTTAGAATAACCCCTTAGGCGTGAAAGAAAATTGCTTACAAGATAATGTAGATGTCGTGTTCAGCCATAATACAGAGGGTTGTTTTCCATGGGCGATTTCATGGTATAGATCTAAAATTTGTAGCATGTTTGACCAGATGTTGACGCATATGGTTATGACGTAAACTAGTATTATTCCCGTGCGATGCGCGGGAAGAATACTTAAAAATAGTGTAATTTAATTATTTAATTATATAATTTAATATAAAAAAAAGCACCGTTTAACACTGATAATATATATATTTATGATTAAACATTAAAAGATTTATAAGTTATGTAAACATAAGTTTATCCCAAGCTATATATAAATTTAATTTATATTACTATATGAATATCATGGAGTAACTTTAAAATCAAATATTAAAAATTTACCCAAAAAAAAAAAAACCTACTTCAATTCACTTTTTCTTATCTCTAAAACTCAAACACAGACGTAGTATGCTTACACAAATAAATGAATTATTTATGAAAGTGGAACGACACATAAAAATCTAAATATCAACACATATTATTAAATAAAATAAATCGAATAATGTTATAAAACAACTAGTTTCCTTTAATCTTTCTTTTCTATATTATACATTTTAATTTATTTAAATATAGATTCAAATTCTAACTAGTACTATTCAGCTGTGGACAAATATCAGTTGCAAGATTAATACTTTACGAATTTAGATGTACGTAATTAACAAAAAAGTCTCAAAATATATTTAGTTCACATTGATTTGTGTTGCGTATTTAAAAGAAAGTTAGATTGCTAAGTGTAATTCTTTATTTAAAATTACTATTATTAATTGTAAAATTTGAAGAAAAATAATCAAGGCTAATTATCACATACATGCGCAAAAGTCGGAGTACAGTGGTTAATCGTACCTGACCGCACTGTCGCGATGCGGTAAAATTAATTAAACCTAGCTACCCTTCTAGCTCGTAGAAGTGGTAAGTAGGGTCGATCCCACAGGGAGCAGGAAGACTATTAGTGTTTTAAATAGATACTAATACTAGCAACGTATATAAGTATATAAATAAGGGGGGTTTGTAACTTGATGTATATTAACTAAGGAACTAAAACAGAAATTAAACAAATTAATTATGAACTGTTCTACTTATGAAATAACGAATCTCAGCCCTTAATCTTATCTCCCCCTAGTTATTACTACCCTGTGATAGATGCAATTATTAACCAATTTTAACCTTTAAAACTCCTAACCCGAGATTAGCAACAAGCTCTGCTAACCTCGTTACCTCTTATGATTAACTAACCAAAACAAGCTCTTTGGTTAGTCTATCCAGTTGAGTGACCTCAGAATAAGCTCTCTGGGCCTCATTAACCGGACGCCTAGAGTACTAGGGAAACGGGATAGACACGGTGTGGACCTCGTAAGCTCGGACCCATTCAGACCGAGCTATATACTACCCTAGCAATATCACTTGCTATTCGCTACCAAGTAGCTATAGGTTCGTAACAATTACGGATTACGATTATAACCTAGCGTTACTTATGCAATTATCATCCTAGGTGATCAATCTAGCATATAAACACACAAGCATTGAAGGATAAACAAATAGTATAACAACGTTTCACGGAATCAACTGATTAATAACCACTGTAAATATCACAAGATAGTAAAACTAGGGTTCGACTCGACTAAGGACTGAAATAACCTACTAGTCGCTCATGACGGTGACAAAAGACAAATTAAACTGAAAATACATAATTAAAAGACTTAAGGACTAGAAAACCCGAGTACTGCCGATCTTGATTGCTCGTCCCCTTCGGAATCTCCCAATCTTGCTTTCTTGTAATGCCCAAGTCCCCTATTTCCGAGCATAAGGGTCCCTTTTTATAGAGGAAGTCAATTTGGGTTGATTTTGGGCTTTAAAACGGAATTCTTGTGGCCCAAGGATTAATTAGCCACCTTAACGGGCTGCGACCGCGCTCATGGGACGCGCCCGCGCCCGCTCTTGGTCCAGCAGCACGCCGCGGCCGCGCAAGTGTTCCTCGGCCGCGCTACTTGTCCAGAACTTTTCTCTTATTTCTTCACTTTGACCGCGGCCGCGCCATTGTGCCGCGGTCGCGGTGCTCTGTTCTCATTTTTCGACGATTTTTTCGTCCTTTTTGACATCCGAACTTCATTCCCTCGTTGTGCATCCGGCCGAGCACGAATACTTAGCCTTAAATCACCTATTTAGCTCAAAATGAAAACACAAACGTCAAATAGTCTAAAGGCATTAAAACAAGCCAAATACTCTCCATTCTATACGCAAACATCACAATTCATCACCCTAACAGACTTAAAGTGCATAAATAAACGCGTGTACCAGTACCGAAAATATTATTATAACAAATAGATATGAGCAAATTTAATGTTTTAATTAATCGATTATAAATCAAATATTAAACATCAATTATATTCACTAATACTGTCTGTCAAAAATATATAAATGTAGATATACATATATATATTATTATATTTTTTTTTTTCCTCGCAGTAAAATACATGAGTAAAAGATGAGAAAATTCGTGTAAGGTAAGGAAGTAGGTTACTTATGGTTTTAATCAGTAATCAAGTGAACTTAATGTTAATATAGAATTATTTAACCAAGAGAATTGTTGTATTCCAGACCAATACTTGACAGTACAACCTAACTAAACAATGAAATCTAAAACAAATAAGTAACGAACAAATAATATAATTTTTAATTCGAGTATCTTAATTATATAACGTAAAAAGAGGATGAATCTGATATCTTGAACATAATAATTAAATTAGAAATGAAGATAACTATTTGCCACTTTAACTTCTAAGATCAAATATGATTCTTGACAAATGTGACAACTTACCAGTTAAAATCCATAATTTTAGACTTGATTGATACCTGAAGAATTTCCCGTACTCTATATATATTTAATTTATGAAAATAATAGTTAAGCCGCAACTATTAAAAAGTAAAAATTATCCTGAAAATTATTATAAAAGACGTTAATATTTTGTTTGGATATTGCACATGTAATGTATACTTTTTTCTCTATGTTCTTAAGTTGATTTTATATTTTATAATTTATCCAAAAAGAAAAAAAAAAAAAAAACAAGTTCTAATCCTAAATACTTAAAAAATTCTTTCAAATTTATGTATCATTCATTTGCAATTTTTAATATTTCACGCTGCGATTTTATGTACACTATTAAACTTTTTATTTGTCAATGAATTTGTCCTTCAGCAAATTAAGTTCCCTACGTTCTTTAATAATTCGAAATTCAAATAAAAGTCTGCTAAATCATGTAAATATTTGAATATTTACATTTTTTATTGGGTATTTAAAGAATTTTACTTAAATTATTGTATATTTTTCTTATAAAAATAATATAAATGTAAAGGAACAAATTGATTAGTACAAACAAAATTAACTAGGTTGTTAAGTGCAATAAAATTAGTCCATTGTTAGTTGGTTTGACATAGTATTGTGTAGGTTACAAATTGTAAAAATATATAGTTTTTGCGTAGTTTTACTAAAAAAAAATATATAAAAAAAAAAAGAAAAAAGAAATGCTGCAGAGGTTTAATTATCGTTAAAAAAGAAAAAAGATCTCATAGTGTAACAGAAGTCCTAAATTAGGCTGCAAAGGGTAATTTCTCTTAGAAAAGCAATTTTTTTAAAAATATACAATATAAATATATCACTAAGTATATAAAAGTATTTTCAATAACAATGTTAGCTCATAATTATAAATATACAGTAAAGCTCCGTTTTTATGTGATTAAATAAGTAAATCAGCACATTTGTTAATAAAATGATTAAAAATAGATATTAGCATTGGGCTTGTATTTAATAAAACATGAATTTCATTACCCTAAACAATTAAATTTCTTCCCGTGTAACTTAGATAACGTAAATTTTTCAAAAAATACTACTTAGATAAAATAAAATAATTAGCTGTTTTTCCAATAAAATATACTGCATTAGTATTTTATTAGAAAATTGATTTACTAATGTGTAGATGACACTAAAGCCAACGTAGCGTTGCTCAATTTACAATTAACACTAAAACATGAAATAAATATTTTCCCCCAACTAACCTATTATTTTAAATCAAATAACTCATTTTAATATATGCGATATTGTCACTCAAATTGAAGATCATGAAAACTTGAATAATTTGATATATTATGCATAAAAAATGGATTATAAGTAAATAGATTATTATAAATAATTAACTAAAAGAAAGAAAGCTATTAATTAAGAAAAAAAATGAAAAGGTTACCAATTATGGTTTAAAATTTAGGAAGGATAACGCAAACTACATAAATATCCTACTTTAAACTTTTATATATATATAGATATATATAGATAATATAGCTAGTTGACAAAGGATGGACAGTTAATATTACGAAAAACTATTCTTGGCTAATGGGGCTTTTGTATTCTACCACAGTTGTAACGTAGAGATTAAGTTTGCAGACTTTAGGCTTGACATTGGAGGGAAATATAGGGGGAAAAAAAAGGAATTTCCGCAGGTATTATTTAAAAAAAAAAGAAAAAAAAGAAAAAAAAAACATAGATGGACATAAAGTTAAGAACCAGGCTGGAATCGAAACCGCGACCTACTGCTCCCAGCCCATCTTTCATTACCGCTTTAGCATGTCATCCTTATTGTACAGTGGACTCTCCTTAATTTACTTAAACCTGTTTATTTATTAGGTTGAGCCCGCCAATTTGAAAAGGCTGTTTCGCTAATTGAATTAGAAAGTCATCCGTCGTTTTTTTCTACGAGTACCAACTCTTTCGCTACCCAAGAGATTAGGGCATTCAAATTAGCAGGCAAAGCCGTGGTGTACCGTTCAATCGTCGGTTAATTTCGCCACCGAGTTGGACTCTCACCCACCGGAAGTGCTGTCGCCAATTAAGTTGTGGGAGGCCGCCGTCAATCACCCAATGGCAGAGGTTGATGGTACGTCTGGAAAGGAAGGTACGCCATTCTTTTTTTTTTCCAAGTTAGTGTCGATATTTTACAGTGCATTCACGGGACAATTGCTAGTTTTATGTTTTTGGGGATAAAATTGGATGCCCCCCTTATATTTTTCTCGAATTAGTGAAGATCTATCGGCATACACGAGCCATTTGGGCAGAGAGGGCAGAGGAGAATGGGGGGAGGGAGGGGGGATTTTGGTCAGTCGTAGTGAATTGCATGCTTTAAAATTGTTTGATAAGAGATTGTGATTTAAAAGGTTAACTGCAATTCAGTAGAGAACGAGTCATTTTCAGCATTATGAGTTTGGCTTTTGGGTGTTGGATTTAACATGAAGTCCAACAGTATGGGCTCACTATGTTCGAATGAATTGGTAGGCAACAGTTTACATTGATTTTGAAATTGCATTTCACTTCAAAAGGCCTTTAATTACAGCTGTTGTTTCACTGATTATTATTCACCTTGCTGTGATTTGTTTAGCTGAAACGGGTAACTCAGGAAGCCATCCAACGCGATTCTTCAGGTTTATTTTGGATGCATCGCTGGAAGAAATGGTTAGTCCTTGCTACCCTAATATGATCACTATTTGCTGTTTGATGTCAACAATGTTTTGTTTACTGAATATGTTTATTCATGTAATGTGGAGGCTTTCCTTTGTTGTTATGAATACTAAAGTTTGTTCTCTTGAACAAAAAGGAACTAGCTTTGTATACCAAATGGGTTATAGGTATATGTTTAGTAATATAACTAATGTACCACTGCATTTATCTCTTATTAACATACAAGCAATTGTCCTCCTGCCCCCTAAAATACGTAGGTTCAATCATTTTCCAGATCCCACCAACACAATCTTTTCTCTTAAAACGACCGAGAAAAGGCATGACCTTGGTCTTAGTACGAAATATACAGTACAAAGGCTTTGGAAATTGATAATGTAAAGTGTATTTTTTTTAGAGCGGATTTAACTTGGCTACGCGTAACTTCTTGTCAGTTTGGGATTTTCTAAATTAAGTTGGGAGGATCTGTTATTTCAGAAGGGGTGTAATATAATAGGTGGTGTTGCAGGTTTTGCCACCCGAAGCCTCTCGTAGGTTAGCTGGTCAGAAAATTGATCATGCTACCTTACATACACCCTTTGGATGTTGGGATACCGGGGTGAGGAGGGATGATTCGGGAAGCATCAGTCTTGGGGAAGGGTGGTCCAGGTTCATACAGGAGGCCGGGATTTCCGTTGGAGACATGCTGAGCTTTGAACACGTGGAGGGCATG
This sequence comes from Ajuga chamaepitys, assembly GCA_958295605.1. Classification (NCBI taxonomy): domain Eukaryota; kingdom Viridiplantae; phylum Streptophyta; class Magnoliopsida; order Lamiales; family Lamiaceae; genus Ajuga; species Ajuga chamaepitys. The sequence continues at coordinate 8,522,683 of OY282508.1, forward strand.
CAGTTTAGTGTCCGCAAATTTGATACGAGTGCATGCGAGGTCAGGTCGAGAGAGAAAACCCCTCGGACAACCTGGTTAACATTGACAGCTCGGACGGTAAGATGGAACAGAAGCATGTGCTGTATATTTATGATTCGTGAAGCATTACCTTGTTAGAATAGAGAATGTTGAACACTTCTACTTTGTAATGTGCAGGTGAGGGCCCTGCCGATGGGGCTTCTGGATTCACTAGTGACAACCCAAATTTCATGATCACGGTGCAGCCTTACCATTGTAATCCGACATGCAGGCCCGTAAGTGCTCAAGTGCTTCAGCCTTGGACAGGAAAGATTATTAACAGATATCCGATCCAGTCTAGTGTTTCCTTTTGCACGAGTTGAGATAATTTTTTTATATATGACAAAGATGTTAAGGTCTAATTACCACTACTGGTGACAATAAGCTGTAGAACACTTTGAATTGCTCCCCCCTGTTGTCCTATTTGCAAAATTTCAATGTGTATCGGCTAACCTCCTTAAGTGACTAATTTTGGCAGACTATTCCCGGAGAGTTCGTAAAGGCAAACAACCTCCGACGCAACTTATCGAAGGCGGCTCTCAAAGACCCTACGGGACGCGTGACTAACGTGAACGTTGGTTGCGACGGATCAGTGCGGAGTTTTCGGCTAAGATTCGCGAATGGATGGAATACATTTTTCAAGGCGAATAAGCTAGCAATTGGAGATATCTGCATATTCAAAATGGGAGCAGGGCCGGTGTCCGGAGATAGGGTCTCGTTTGATGTACACATTTTCCGTAAGTCGTAGTATGAGAGAATTGATTGAATGTTTGATTGGACAAACTGTTGTAGGCACTATGTTTTTTATCAAGGGTTTGAAATGTACACTTTATCATATTTTTATGCTAGTTTATGTATGTTAGCGCGGTTGGCGTGATTTTGGAATTAACAATTATCGAAATGCTCGGGGGATGGTGTTTTGCGGCCTCTAATAACTGTTAAATATGAATTTATAAAACTTGATTCCCAAAATATCCATACTATTAAATTTTAGATCGAGGAAATAATTTCAAAATTATGTGGTCTATTGTCCACCTTAGGACAATAGCAGTAGCAATTTTTTTCCGATTGCTTTCTGTTTCGACGTTCTAAAAGGTAAAATTATACTAATGATAAATCGAAAGATAAATAAAAAAAAATTACAGTAATGTATGTATCTTATACATAAAAATATCTAGAATATAGATATTTTATGATGTCCATATAATTAAAAAAAGAATTCGAGTTAATAATGTCTAGAATATATTAAAGCTGCACATAGTAGGAGTCTACCAATAGATGTAGGTTGTCGGTGACGTTCTAGTTTCATATCTCTAAAAGTTATGATCAAACATGTGGTAAAAAGTAAAGGAAAATTAAAGCCTATTGATTACGGTATTAATTTTAATTAATAAATATAAATTTAGATATTTATTAAACAAAAATCTCAACAAAATGTTAGTTGGGATAATGATCTAGTTACTCGTTACTATGTTAAAATCTAAACGAATTTTTTTTCTTTTTTTAGGGTAAATTTGTTCTGTAAATTAAATTTTATTTAAAAATTACAAATTTAAGATATCCATATAGTTGAATAATAATCGGGGTAATATTTTCAAAATTAGACGTACTTCTAAAACCATTGAACTCTTACAAAGTACTATAGGTAGTCGGGTACTTTCTATCTGGATATCCTAATAAAAAGAAAATTATACTTGTATGAAGGCTAAAGGAACGAGAAAAAGAAAAGTATTTATTTCATAAAATAAATTATATTGTAAACTAGATATTTTAAGATATTTAGCTTCGTATATGTTAATCGAGATAACGTTTTCGACAGTATATGGTCTTCATCTTCTTTGTTCTCTAACGACAGCTATGAGTTTTTACATTTAATTTCAATATTGAAAAATTTAAACATCTGCTACTGATAAATTAAAAAAAAAAAAAAAAAGAGAATCAAAAGACCTGACCAGTATGAAATTATTTAAGTTATAATTAAATATAGATAATAGATTTTTTGATACAACCATATTACAAAATATTAATCGAAAAAATTAATTTCAGAATTATTAGGCTATTTAACACCATGACTAGCAATAGCAATTTTTTGGGCAGTTATTTTGTATTTCGACATCCTAATAGGGATAATTAAGCTTATTTCAAAATTTGGAAACTTAAAGACGAAGTTGGATAGCTCAAGTGGCAGTGCATATACCACCTAGGCCTTTGATCCTGGGTTCGAGTCCTCGTGGGGGAGGTGAGAATGGGTTCGAGTCCTCGTGGGGGAAGGGGGGGGGGGAGAATTTTTCCTTTGTTCTTAGATTATGAGGAAATTTAAATAAAAAAATTATGCAAAATTAAAAAAGTAAAAAAACATGTAATTATTTTATTTATAAATTCTAGATGAAGTTAGATATTATAAGATAGATGAAGAATAAATAGTAATCGAGAACCCCCCTCTTTTTTTTATTTCCAATTATATTGTCATTTTTTACCATTAGGATTATCAATAGCTATATGTTGTCAATTACCTTCTACTTAAATCCTAAACCCTAAAACCTACACCCTAACATTTAAGATAAATGTAGTTATTTTATTTATAAAATGTATTGCATGTTAGATGTGTCAAGATATCTGTTTAAAGAAATGTTAATGGAGTTAATAATTTTAAAATTATGAAATTATAGGACTCTGACGATAGTTATACTAGTAGTTAGTGACTACTGTAATATCCTGAAAGCTGAAAACAAACTTATGATAAAAACTAATTAAAAATATTGATATTTAATTGTGTGAGTGAGTCCAAGAGCTATTTGTCGTAAAATACGCTGAAGGGTTTAATCAGGTCTTTTAAAAATCAATCGCCTTTAATAATTCTTGAGTTCCCTAAATATCTTTCTCCTCAAAAAATGAATGTGAAGTATATACAAATATATGTATGCTAAGCATTTACTCGGAAAATTAGCAGCACAGTGTACAGGAACAATTCATGAAACCAACAATTTTATTATTCTTCTGGTGGGAAACACTAACGATTGAGCACATTTAATCAACAGTAATAAGTACCAAATATCTAAATTTTATTTTCATTATTTGGTATCTCAGTTGATCGGTGCCCTCCGGTAAAAAAAAACATTGTCTATGTGCTGAACGAAGACTCAACAACGTCAAGTTAAAGGGTAAAAAAAAACAAGCAAAACTCAAATCGATTGCCATCTAAGTAACGCCAAATATTGAGGCGAAAACCGAAGAACAATCTTCAGTGAACTCCGAAAATATTTGATACAACGGTAATTGTGGGTTATACGCAAAAATTCCATTCTTCAAATCATCATTTTCTGTAAAATAGCCTACAGAGCACTAACACTGTGTCCAGAAATTGTTCCTCCTTCAGGACCCTGCATACAAGTATTGAATTCAGACGTGACGTAACATAGTGTTTTCCAGATATCTGTTCTGCTATGTAAATATATGCACTTACACTTAATATATCACCGACTCAATAACAATTTGTTGCTTCTCTGATTCATCTTCGAGCACAAGAGTGTCTGACGCACATCTTGATACGTCGGCTGGATGATAAAAAGATGCATATCAATTTAAATGCTTAAGCAAATTAATTTTGTTTTCCTTGGCCTGTATGTTCCTTTACCACACACATGAAGTAGATTCAGTTGAGATCTTTTGTTACTCTCCCTACTTCATCTTATGATACATTGGGCTGCAAAACAGCATTATAAAATTGTTGGCCTCAACTCTACGATGTATAAAAGGGAGACACAAAAACAAAAGGGTATGGACATGACTTCCCTCTGAGACATCATATAGAGGAATGTAATAAGATTAAAAAAATATTCATACACTGCCCTCAACCTCACATCAACAAATAATTAAAAGAAAATTGAAGAGAATTTTTATGCATAAATACCATGCCTGATTGTATAGTTTTTATATAAGCAGGAGAAAATTCAGTGCATCAAAACCATAAGCCTAATAATCAGGCACCCACACAATGCATTCCATCGTAGCAATTTATTTACTGAGATCTTGTGCTAGCTCAAATGCAATATAATCAACCGTACGAAAGTCACAAAAATTCAGTTAAAGATGGACACAACGCCATAACAGAAACCTTAAAACAATGAAGAAGAAAAAGCAAACTATTATCAGCCTTTCATTCCTGAACACATGAAAAGCTATCAATCAACTGTTAACAAGTTCATAGACCAGGCAAAGAGCACACAATGTTCAGTAATTAAAGCATTGGAAAAATCATTTAGGTCGCAAACTTTGTACCTCACTCTTCGTCAGCAACTGGCCCAGTACATTTGGAAGATAAGTAAATTTTGAAGGCCCCAAAGTGTCCACCATGCGATGAATGAAAGATATGACCTAGAGAATCAAATTGTCGTTAGGCAGAGTCTGAGACACAGCAACCACGAGAAAATCTCTGTAATTCATACCTTGCTCCGCAGGGATTCTACTTTTGGGAAGACATCAAGTATTTGGAGGAGAATATCCAAAGTCTACATCAATAAATCAAGTCACAGGTCCTCATCAGAATGTAGGAGAGTAATACAAGTGAAGATTCTAACAAGGAAAAGGATAAAAGGAGCTCACTACCAGCTTTCTCTCTATATATCTAACAATAGGAAATCTAGCTTTGGTATCTTTGCTGAATAATGTTCACTAGCACATACAGAGGGAACATAAGAGCAAAGAAGAATGCAGATAGGTTCCCATAACTATAAGCAACATATAGTAAAGTTTGAAACAAAACAGAAGAAAGGTATTGAAGAATATATGGGCAGTTAAGACTTCACAGCAACAATTACAAAAACTATGTAGAGCAAGGTCAGAGACGTGTAGGGGGGACGTGCTAGGTAAACTACGATTGAGATTACTGTGAGTCTCAAATCCAACCCAGTGGACATATTTAGAGGTATTGAGAGCCAGAGAAGTCATAAAATCTTGAAACTAGAAACATGATAATAATTCTAACTAAGCAAATGCAATTCTAATAATGACAAATGATAATTTCGCACTTAGGGGGGGGGGGAGCTCTATCTAGAGTTCTACCTCAAACACTAAATAACAATTAATCTCTTTCCAATAAATCATTTCTCTCCGATATCTACCTCTAAAGGATTAAGCAAGTAGCTCAGTCTTTGCAGGCTTGCACGAAACAAAATCAAACAAAGAAGTACACCTCAGCTCATAAGACAAGTTCCTGTCATTGATTTATTTATATGTTCCCGATCATCATCTTCTTGATCTGTTTCAATTAATAGGGTACAAGCTCTTCCATATTTCCAGATTTTACCACCAGCTAGCAATTAGCTTGAATAAACCCCATAAAAAATCATAAATTCTAATTAAAGTAAAGCTTTTCAGCAATCCATAATATCTAATTCAAGATTGATGCAAACAAAGATCGGGAGAATGAATCGGGCCTATATAATTTTTAATTCATTTAATTGATTTACAGAAGAAAAATTAAAATCATAACCTAGTAATTGCAGAATGTACGAGCATATGGGGCGGACTGGCTATAGTCAAGAACAATCTGCCAGGAAGGGGCGAGGGCCGCTGTCCACAATGGCTGTCGGCGAGAATCTTCTCCGAGGAGAGTGTAGGAAGTCAAGCAAGGGCTTTGGACTTCATTGAGCGGAGGCGTTTTCCTGCATCAAAGGGTGGGCAAACTGAGGAATAGCAGTGCAACCTTCCTGCGGAAGAAATTCGAACAGAAACAGTCCACCGCATGAATGGTGGAGAAGAGAAACGAGATAGAGAGGGTTTGGATTGAAAATAACGATTTTAATCTCCAAAGGAAAAGAAATATTACCGTTCAGTAAAAATTTCAAGTTACCAAGTAGTAGAATTACAATTATATCCTTCATAATTTTTTAATTGAAAACTAATAAATTAACGGTGGAGATTGGATGGACAATAATCTAATGGCTGAAATGCTATGGTTGCACAAGTGCAACCATTGCACACAAGTAAGACTCATTTTTATTGGTCCTTTTTTTTTTTCATACATATATCTTTTCATTATAATATTTCATTATATTGTAACATTATAAATATATTAACTCTTATTATATATTTATGTTAAATATACAAAATCGCACGAGGATATTACTAATTAGAGATAAATTACTAAAATTATACTCCATCCGTTTTGTTTTAGTTGACTTGTGAATAAAATTACTCCCTCCACGTTTTAAAATAAATGGGATGGAATATTGAAGATAAATAACTAAAATCATACTTCATATATTAAGAGAGTGGCTAATGATAACACGTTATTTATGCATGTATTTAGGTCGATTTAGGATCATATTTTATATCATTTACGTGCATATTTGACCGGCATTTAGTTATATTAATAATATTTGGGTCATTTGACGTGTTTTGACTTGTTTTAAGGTATTTTGAGCATTTTCAGGCTACCGGACGAGGAAACAAGTTGGAAAAGAGTGAAAACCGGCCCAAAAGAGTGAGAACCGTCGAAGAACCGGTCCAAACCGGTCCGAACCGGTCTGAACCGGTCCAGGAGCAAAACCGGGCAAGAACCGACACGGCCGCGTCACAAAGCAACACGGCCGTGTCAAAAGTGGTCCACAATGTGCTGTTGATTCTGGAATAGAACACGGCCGTGTCACTCAAGCAACACGGCCGTGTCAAATGTTGCTCAGAAATTGAAGAATTGCAAAGCAACACGGCCGTGTCATTTAAGCAACACGGCCGTGTCAAAAAGTCCACCGATAAGAGAAATTGTGTTTTAATAGGATTTTGAGCCTATCTTCTCTAAGATTCGTCCCCAACTCTATAAAAAGGACCCCAAGCTCTAGGAGAGGGGGATCAATCATCAAGAACATAAATTACATCACCTTGGAAGACAAGGAAGATGAAGATCATCGAGACGGAGTCATCCGGGTTTATTTATTCTTTTCTAGTTTAATTCTTTACAATGTTTTTATTAAGATTTTGTATTGGATTATTGCTAGGCATGAGTAGCTAAGCTATTCGTGTCCTAGGGTTAGAAAGTAGGGATTTTTATAACAATGTTTTGATTTATGATTTAATCTATTAATTTCGTTCTTTATGTGTTTTATCTCTATGTTTATGCTTAAACTGAATTTAGCTTGATCACCTAGATTTAGTAATTTAGTTTAACAATTCCGCTTCGAGAGGAGCGAATTGTTATCAGACTTAGAACATAGAGCGCAGTTGTCTATGACTGTGTAGGCCGTGGCTTAAGATCGTTTGGGATTTATTAGGTTTAATTGACTCGAGAGGGTAATTAGCTTAATTAATCAACGGTTTAATCGCTTCGAGAGAAGGATTAGATTATTGTCGTGCCGCCTAATAAACATTAGAATTGGTAAATTAATAGGTTAATCATATTCCACATTGAAATAATATCCTGAAATCGAAGCCCTAGGATACTTTTTCTCTTTGATTGTTAGTTTTCGTGTTTCCTAAGTTTGAAGTTATATTTAATTGAGTAGTTTAATTAGTAAAATCAACCTTTAAAACTTAGTATCTAGTTAGGACATTCCTAGAGTATTAGGGTATCAAACTACCTAAAACTATTCCTTGTGGGATCGACCTTGACAATAGTACTACACCTACATCCGTACACTTGCGGAACACTAGGTTAGAAACCGACGTGTCAGCTAACAACGTACTTTTGTATTACAAAAATTACTACAATAAAATCTATCCGAAAATAATTTGATGTTTTGAGGATACATTTTTATTGCTTTTGAGAAGTTACGGTGAAAAAATGGTTCTCATGCACAGTAATTAATCTATCATTTTATGCTTTGTTGTAAAAATCTTCGTATAACTTCAACTATGTCCAATCTAGGCACTAGACATCCATTGACGTTCTCATTTTCTTTCGACTCCTTTCCGTCTAATCATGTATAGCCTCCAATCTACCCCATCTAAGTCTCGATTAGGTGTTGAGTATGGAGCCTGAATCCGTTGTCAGTATCGCGGCCGCGACAGGGCAAGTCGCGATTATGACAAAAGTGTTAGTGTTAGTGCTGATATCGCGGCCGCGGCAGTTGAAGCGGAGGGTTTTTCTTGGGTCAAGTTCTGGCCCATTAGGCTATTATAAATAGTTGTTCTCTCATTATTGTTGTGGCTGTTAGTTTAATCATAAATTAGTGAAATTCATGGCTTGGTATCGCCCCCAGATGTAGTTACACATCATAACGAATTGGGTAATCAATATTGTATGTTATTTTCTCCTTCGTGTTTATTTCGTTTTCATGATCGTGTGTTGGTCAATTCCTAACATTAGGCACTAGGTCTCAATGTGTCGTCTAACCAACATTGATTCTATCAAACTATAGAAATATACTTAAACTAATTATTATAATTTAACCAATATTATAGAATTCCTTAGGTATTAATCAGGCGATAAACTAAGACCCAACGACTAGGCAAAGCTAAGCAGGACATAAGCGTAGTTAGACGGGCCAATAAAAACCTAGTGTATAGACGGGGACTAATTGATGCTAGTGGCGAATTTCTACAATAGAGAATCTAACCCTATGGATACATCCAAAATAATAAGAGTTTATAAATTGTAAATTTCAGTTAAGAATGTAATTTAATTTGTGACACCAAAAATTTTACTGACGAGTACTTGGCACTAAATAGAACAAACATTTAAATATGTGAATATCCCCAAAATTAGCAATTTGTGTACTGAACATATTAATTCTATTAACTTTGTAAAAAAGGCATATTAATCTAGTCATTCTTGTCTTTTTGTGACTCATCTCACTCTCAACCCCTCCCACCCCTTCTGCAATTTTGACAAATTTATATCTTCTTAGTGTGCAAATTTTCACCTTTTTATCTTTCCTCATTTATCTTTTTATACGTTTACTTTACCTCTTTTTCTTGCTTGTTAGAGATTCAATTTTCACCTTATTTTTTAAGTCTCACACTTAAGATCTTCTTCTCCGATACACCATGGGAACAACATCGGATACAATTAGTGGCACACCATATTTTACATGGCACAATGGCTTCGGCACGATGTGAAAATATTATATTACTTCGAGAAGAAATTTTTGTGTGTACTTTTTCGACAAATGGCCCTCGTGCCATGATAAATATATCTCGTGCCATAAATTAGCACAGCAAAAAATTGCACGTGTGGTTTTGGCACGAGGTGAAAATATTATATTACTTTCGAGAAGAATTTTTATGTGTGTACTCGTGCCATGACAAATAGCCCTCATGCCATGAATTAGTACAGAAAAAAAAAAAAAAAAAAAAAAAAAAAAAAAAAGGGGCACACGTAGAAATATTCTTTTGTGTACTCGTGCCATGACAAATGTACATCGTGTCATTATAAATATACATCGTGCCCAAATCTCTATAAGTCATGCTCACTAAATACACATTACTTCTTCTTCTCCGTTCAATTTGTCTTCTTCGTTCGGATTTGAACACATCGAAGTTGTAGCAGCAATGGAGGTATGGTTGTGTGCAGTATCCACTGATGCCAACATCAATCCCTTGTTGGAAACTCCACCAACACCCTCTTATGTCGCTTTACCGGAGTCGCCACCTGTTAGCAGATCCATCGCTGTTTGTCAGATCTATTCCTCCCCTGGCCACCAATTGTTTTCACCATCTTCCAAAAAAATCACTGTGAATGAAGCTTGAAAAAATGGAGAGTAATAGATTTTGATATCTGTATTTATTTTTGTGGAAATTTCTCCATCACATAGATAGAGGGAGAAATGGAGCTTCAGAGAAATGGTGAGTTTTGAAATGAGAGAGAGAGAGAGAGACGTGTTCTGAATGGGGAGGAGATAGAAAATATCTGACATATCTATATCTATACACTACAACATAAAGGGCCTATTGTAACACATGTTTGTAACACTTTTTTACATAAATTCTTTATGTAACACATCTTTGTAACACTTTAAAATTATAAGTTTTTTGTAACACTTTTGTGACATTTTATTATTTTGTAACACTTATATGTAACATTATTAAACTATGTAACATTATTAAGTAACACTTATTTAAATTCTAGTTTTAGTAACACTAACAGGTAACATTTTACTTATATATTAATTTTTTGTAACACGACTTAGTAACACTTTATTGGATTACACATTCCAAACAATCTTTTTAGCTAATTGTGGCAAGTTTGGCTTCTCATATATCCTATTTCTTTTTTAATTTAAATTTCTATGGACCGACCTACCTCATTCGATTTTTAGATGAATTTGGTTATAGTCTTGGTCGAAGTACTGGGCCCAATACGTTGACTAGCCCAATCCAATGTTTGTTGTTGCCTAATAGGTTGGGTTGAGCTGGTTGGACAAGTCGGACCGCCCGAATTACCACCTTAATAACTAAAAAAATATTATTATTCTTGGAATTCAAGAATATTCTTCATAAATTTCTATAATACAAATGAAAGAAAAAAATATTTTTTATGATAAAAATATATAATGTAAATGAAAAAAAAAAGATACTATTCTTATTATTAAAATCTATGATATAATTGAAAGAAAAAGTAATGTTTTCATTGTAAAAATCTAAACCGAAAAAGAAAGAAAATAATAATATTTTTATTTATATTAAAGTCAAATATAAATAAAGAATAATTTTTATGAAAGTTCATAAATACGAAGTATGAATCTATATTATTTACAAGGTTCAAATCAATTTAGGCAATTTGCTTACTCATTCTAAAAATAAAAGAATTAAAAAGAAAAAAGGTAACTCTGCTGGGATTCGAAAGCTGGTGTGGTTGATAAAAGGGCCAGTCTTGTACCACCAGGCCACATCACTATTGGTAACATCATTCCTATTCTTTTTTTTTCTACTATAGCAACGACGAGGAGTTCTTAAAGTAGGGTAAGTAATTTGCAGAAAAAACAAATCTGCTAATACCAGCCCTTATCGTTAAAACGTCAGCCCCCCACCCTTCAATTTGTTTTCCTTCTCAAATTTCAATCAGTTTCTCAAGTAATTACGACAGATTTATCCCTCAAAGTTTTAGTGTTTCTTTGAAGGACGATATTGCTCAAGATTCATTGTTGGCGAATATTGAGCGTTTCTTTGAAGGAAAAAATTGCTCGCGCTTCAGCTTTGGTTTTTTGCTGGCGAGATTCAGTGTTACTTTGAAGGATGAAATTGCTCAAGAATTAGGGCCGAGCAAATATCGGTTGGGACCGAAAAAACCGACAAAAATCGATCGAATTTTCACGATCGATTCGATTTTGTAAGTGTATAGTCGGTTTTCAATTTCTAGAAAATTGGTTTTTTGGGTCGATCTCGATTTCAAAAATTAGGATTCGAAATAACCGAAAGAAAATATAAGAATATAAAATTCAAACCCTAATCCCCCATTTGCAGCCGCTCTAGCCTCTCTCCTCTCTCACTCAATGCCCTCACACTTCGTCACCTCCGTAACTCCATCTCCGTCTCCGTCTCCGTCAGCCTAACCCAATCCATCGGCACCACCTACTTCACCGCCGGCGCCACCTAGTTGCTGCATCCACGAAGTCGGCCCGCCGCCCGCTATCATCCCCACCTCCAATCTTTCATGTAATTATTTACTTTTCTTGCTAATTGCTGTTCCGAATTTGCGATTTGCAAGATGCTGATCCATGGGTTAATTGATATAAAACTATTGCAAATTTGGTGTTCTTGTTGCTGTAAAATTGTTTTGAAATATAAATAACAAATATTATCTGCTTGAATTTCTAGTTTTGCAGCATTCATTTAAGAATATGTGTTGAATTTCTCTTCTTTTGCCTTTTGTACTCTTATATGAATGCGATTATTCTTTCTTTAATTTGGTGTCGCTTAACCGATCAACACCGATCGAAAATTTCGGTTCGGTTATGATTCGGTTGTAATGATTTTTTCGGTCGGTTCGATCCCATTTTCCCCTCTGTCGGTTGCGGTCGGTTTCAGGAATTCGGTCGGTTCGGTCACCGAAACCGACCGATGCACAGGCCTATCAAAAATAGAGTTTGGAGCTAAATAGCTAGCTGGTCTTGATGTAGGAAGGATTAACATATTCCCAAAACTTTTGATTTTAAGTGAAATTTGAGTTTCAAGTTTCAGCAGAGAAATTAGTTCAATAGCAGGTATACATTTCGTATAATTTTCAGTTAATCTTCCTGTACTAGCCTAAGTAATTGTTCAAATAATGATACATAATATCGGTCAACACTTCTTCTGATAGTTGTTCCTCTAGTTTTGTTTCATGAACTCTAGTTATTTGTGAAAGAGTTGTCTTGGTTTGAATAAAAACTTTTGTTATATTGATTGTATATACTGTATTAAACTTCTTATACTCTTCACGATTTGAATTTATATGGTCTCGGTATCGTTATTGATATGAAATATGAGTTTAATAGGGTGCTTTTGCGCGATTTATGAATTTTCTCGTATGGAAGTACTTGGGAATTCCATTTCAATATATGTATAGTGTCCAAGAGTTGTCTTTTTTCATGAAAGATATGTCACCAAATTCTCATAAACTCTATTACTCGATCAGAAAATTTACACAACTTCAAGGATTATCAAATTGAAAATGGTGGGAATATATAGTAGGAGACGACAGTCTAAAATTAGAATTAGATTGTCTATTTGTGAACTTCTGGAGTGTTTGAGAAAAAAAGAGTTAAATCATACCTATAATTAAAAATTGGCAAATGGGGGCACTGTTACTTGATTACATTACATGAATGATAAAGTAGTGCATAGAATTGAAGAGGAAAAATGGTCCTTGATTTCTTCATTTTGATGTTTCTTCCATCATGGCAATTCATATGAAAATAAAATATAAATTGACAAAAATACAAGGAAACACATTCTTTCACGGAGGAGAAGAAATGCAAAAATTGGATAGTTCTAATATGTAACACTTTTGAAGTGTTACTATAAAGTGTTACAATTGATCAAACATATAATAAGTGATACAAAAAGTCATTAAAAGTGTTACATTAGACTTTAGGTAGCACGGGCAAATGCGACGCTGATAAAGTGTTACCTATTGTCTATAGTAACACTTTATGATTATTATGTAACATTCTTTTGGTGTTACAATAGGCCCTTTATGTTGTAGTGATATATATATAAAAGTAAAATGGAGGGTAGTAGTGTCATTTTAGTTTTCCCTCCAAAAATTTTAGCTTATAATTAGTAACTTTTCCTATTTTTGGTATGTTCATAACTTTCTTTTATTTATTTTTAAATACAAATAATTTTTTCATCTTAAATCCGATTTTTATGCATAATATACCAAATTATTCATCTTTTCACGAGCTTCGATTTGACATCCATATCACATACGTTATAATGAGATATTTGGTTTGAATAAACGGATTGTTTGTTGGTTAATTTTTGTGCTATAATTGATGGTCATTGTGAGTTGTACTATAATATTTTGGTTTTGGTTGCAACTAAAATTAGTAAAATAATTTCTTTAAAAAAATCATGAGTATTCTTTTATAATTATTTTTAATTACCTATTTATTTTTTTAATAATGTGTATTTTGTTAAAATTACTCTTTTAAGGAAATTTATTCTTTGCAGCCTAAATGATGACATTTGTAAATTTTTGCAATCTTTTTAATTTTTTTACTTTTACTAATATTCAATTATATATTTTTAAACTTTGTAAGCTAAATAATACTTTGTCGCACTAATCAACATCAATTGTATTTTTTACTCTTAACAATCTAAATAGCTTTTCCCACATTAATTAATTTTTATCTTCAAATAAATAAATTATTTGTAAGAAAAATATAACATTTATATAAATAATTTACATTACCATATAATATACGAAAATATCTAAATATTTTGAAGAACTCATAGACTTTAATTTGTTATTTGAATTATTAAATAACTTTTGAATTTTATTTTGTTAAAATAATAATTTATTAAATAAAATTATTTAAGTATATTTGAAATCACCAGATGAAATCTCAAAAGTTGCAAATAAAAATCTAACTTTATAATTAGAACTTGAAATAGGGACATAAAGAAAAATAATATTAAACTTTACATTACGTATGAACTATCCAAATAAAATATCATTGTTCCGTTTATTATATATTTTATGGATATTTTAAATTATTTATAGTTAGAATTTAAAAATTATTTTATAAATTAAAAAATCTATATATATTTATACATATAAGCCACGGTTGGGACACTTCTGTAAGTAACACTTTTCAGCCTAAAATTTCAGACTGTGATTGATAAGTTGTTATCACATTTGGTAAGAATCAAAATTAATTTTACTTTCTAAAGTTACAAATATCTTTTTTTTTTTCATTTTTAATATATTTATTATGGATACTATATCAAATTAATCATTTTTTGACGATATTCGATTTGACATCCATATGTTATATATATATATATATATATATATAATTATAAAATATTCTATTTAAAATATTATATTATTTGTTCGTTGATTTTTTAAGTAAGATTCCAGTATTTATTGTAGCTTGCAAAACAAATATAGCATTGATTCGGAACAAAATTAAAAATCATTCAAATAATTCTCTTTTACAAATTATATTACTTAATTATTTCATTAAAACGACAATTAATCAGTTTTATTTATTTGACTTGAACTATCTCAAGTTTTCTTCATTTATTGCATTGAGAGAAAAATCATTGTATATACAATTGAACACATACTTTATCGAATTAAAAGTGATAGTTAATATTTGATTTATAATCATCTTATTAAATTATTAAATTTGCTAATGTTTATTTATTATAATAATTATTTTTGTTGATAAATCACAAAACTATGACTTTCGCTCATATAAATAACTTTATATATGGTATTTAATCTTAAAAAAATATTACTTTTTTATATTTTCATATATTAATGTTACTTTTCGATAAATAATTACCACTTTGCAACCTAAATTATGCTATTATACAATCTCAATCTTAAACTATATATATTTTTTAGACTTTGCAACCTAAACAATACTTGGTCACATTAACCAATCTCAATTATGTTCTTTTTTTTTTTTTTTTTTAACATTTTGCAACCTAAGCAATTTTTTTACATTAACCAATGTGTATCTTTAGATGAATCTACTATTTACAATATAAACGTATAATTTTATTGAAACTTTTCAACATATATATATATATATATATATATATATATATGAAAGTATTAAGAAATATTGAAGAACTCATATGTTTTATTTTGTCATTCGAACTATTGAAAAAACAAAAGATGTTTTATTTTGTTATTCCAACTATTGAATAACTTTAGAATCTTATTTTGTTATTTTTTTATTTTTTTATTCTTTCTATATCTAAAATACAAAGTAAGGTATTAAAACTTGCAACTAATTTTTTCAAAAGTAAATAGTTATAATTAGAATTAAAACTTTATTTAGATAAATTTAAATATTCAAAGTAGAATGAAAAAAATGAAAGAAAAATCATTTTCTTATAACATTATTCAGTTTATTTTATTTAATAATATGAGTTGATAGTTAGGTATTTATATTTGTTTTAACATTCATAATTAATTAAGCTATAATTCATATAGGTGAAGAATGAAACAAACACACTAAATATGTGTTTGGATGTCAAAGATAAGAAATGAACATGTTGAAAAAGATATTTATCTTAATATTAATTTTTATATATATAAATATACTCCCTCATTCCCAAATGAACTTGCACAGGGGGGTCGACACACATATTACGAAAAGTTATTTTTTGAGGATTTTGTTGACTTTTCAAATATGGATTGAGGGTGGAGATTGAGGGTGAAGATTTTGAGGGTGGAGATTGTATTATAACTTTCCTTATTAAGAAGTGTGCAAGTTTGATTGGGACAAACGAAAACGAAAAGTTTGCAAGTTCATTCGGGACGGAGGGGTGCAAGTTCATTTGGGACGGAGGGAGTATAATATACCTATATATAAAGTGAGTTATATTAAATTCATGTATAACATGCGAGAAACTTATATTCACATTACTTATAATTTTATTTATATATTATTCTACATTCAAAAAAATATTTTATTTGGGTAAAACGATCTCATATTTAAATGTTAGCCTATATCATATTTAATTTTATTAAAAATCATTACTTTTTAAATAAACTTCCGTGCATCGCACGGGAACAGTACTAGTATATATAAAAGTAGAATGGAGGGCTTTTATGCCATTTTACTTTTCCTGCCTAAAAGTTTAACATTAATTTAGTAAGGTTTTGTCAATTTTGGTAAGTAATCATTTTCTTTTTTATTTTGTAAAATGCAAATAACTTTTTTTTATTTTTAATCCATTTTTTATACATAATATATCAAGTTATTCATCTTTTCACGATCTTCAATTTGACATTCATATCACATATATTTGATTTAAAAATAAATTATTTTGGTTAGATTCTGGTTAGTTGAGTTCTTTTAAACTACAAGAAATTTATTTATTTTATATGACATGAATTTTTAATATATTTTCTTTACCTAAGTTACTGTTTAAATAATGAAACTCTTATTTTATTAAGTTAGAGAAAAAATTAATATTTTACAAACAATTTATTAAATAATTACTTACATCTACTAATATACTCCCTCTATTTCTTTTCTTAATTGATTTTGTAGAAAAAAGTGGAAAAATTAAGAATTCAATTTTTTTTCAAATATATCCCCAGTAATCTCCTCTCTCTCTCACATCTATCTCAAATTTAGGTTGAAAAGTAAGAAATATTTTGCGATTGACAGAGGAAAAAAATTGAGAGAAATTATAAAAAATAGCTAAAAGATCAATTAATTCGAAAAATCATCAAGAAGCTAAAAGATCAAATAAAAAGGAAAGGAGTATATTATTTATAATAACAATGTTTGTTTGAGTAGTCATTGGAGTATGAGAACTTAGAACAAATGCATATTTATATATCATAATTATTATTCAGGTTATTCTTTTATTACTAATTCATATTTTCATAATATGTATTTCGTTAAAATTATTTTGTTAAGTGAGTTACACTTTGCAACCTACGTTATGATATTTGCTACATCTTTCAATTTTTCTTTTTAATTGATTTTTTACGTGACTAACCTCAACTATATTTGTTTTACACTTTTTAATTTGTAAAGTACTTTATCGCACTAGCTAAATTCAATTGCTTTTTCCTTTTTTTTTTTTATTACTTTTTACAACCAAAGCAATAGTATTTTCATTAATCAATTTTATATTTAGATAGATATAATAATTGCATTATAAATATAAAATTTATTTGAATAAATTACGGTACCAAATAAAATATAAATATATTTAAGTATTTTTTAGAATTCACACACTTTATATTGTTATTTGAATTATGAATAACTTTTGAATTTTATTTTGTTAATGTTAGGATTTATTTAGAAAATTTTTGGGTATATCTGATATCATCAAGTAAAATATTATAAGTTGCAATTGATAATCTAATTTTAGAAAGAAACAAGTAAATATTTATAGTTAGAACTTGAAAGTTTATATAGACATATTACAAAATCTACACATATACAAAGTTATAAGAAAGTTAAGATTGTAAATTGCATTTCCCAACCATTATATGTGTTATATATGGTTATTTGTACAAATGCGAACTTTTTATTTTTTGTTCCTTCTTTCTAAAGAAGTTATTTTCCCAAATTTTTAATACAAATTGTATTTTGTATCATAACCATTTTTTACATATTATATATAAAATTAATTATCTTTTCGTGATATTTAATTTGAAATACATACCATATAAATAAAGGTGTGATATTTAATAAAATAAAGACAATTTTATATTGATTGGTTATTTGATTAGATCTTAGTACGTATTGTGCATTTTTATTGGTGTCAAATTTAGGTTGTAAGAATTAGTTGAATATTTTTTATAAAAAATCTATTTTTTATAAATACGGTAATTAATTAATTTATTTTATGTATCTTTCTATCTTAGTTTTATTCGGTAAATTAATTTATATATATATATATATATATATACTTATATACATATAAATATGCATTTTTGTCAAATTAAATAAAATGGAGTCAAATATGTAATAAAGAAAATTATTTTCCCCTCCAATTGTAAGTTGGAAATTTTCAAGTGTATTCATGTATTTGTCCCTAAAGAGTTACTGTTGTACTATCACTATTCTGTCAGTTTGTTTCTTTCTCATTTTTTTTTTTTTTTAATAATAACAAGTCTTTTGTTTTTTCTAATCTATTTTTACATATAGTATATGAAATTAATAAATTTCCACCTACGTTAAGTTGAAGTAAGTTTTGACTTTTTATTGTGGATTAGACTATTTAATCAATTGACTATTTTTAACAATAACAAATATGAGATTATTTAAAAGAAAAATATTTTTTTTATAAATTATTCAATTTATTTTTTATTATTTTATAATTATTATTTTAATTTATTATATTTATGTTTATTTTATCACATGTAATTAATGTGATTATTTGTGATTATTCGCATAGGTTAAGAAGGATACAAATTGCATACAATAACATTTGAGTTAAAAAAAAATAATATATATATATATATATATACTTGTCATATTTAATATTTATTTTAATTTTATTTCGTAATAATAATTTTTTTATAATAATAAGTATATATTCAATCCATAAATTTCACAGGAGAAACGGATATTTACGCTATTTAAAATTTTACTATATGATAATTCACATTTTGAATTATTTATTTAATCGAGTGTACAAGGTTCATATTTTTAAAAACAACATTATATAGTATTTAATTTTGTTAAAATATACTATAATGTTAACATACTTCCGTGCACCGCACGGGAATAATACTAGTATATATAAAAGTAAAATGAGGGGTATTGGTGTCATTTTACCTTTCCCTCCAAAACTTTTACACTATATAATTGGTAACTCATAACTTTCTTTTTTTTTTTAAATGCAAATAGTTTTTTCATTTTTAATCCGATTTTTATGCATAATATACCAAATTATTCATCTTTTCACGATCTTCGATTTGACATCCATATCACATATATTATAATGAGATATTTGATTTGAATAAACGGATTGTTTGTTGGTTAATTATTTATGTTAAAGTCTGTTTATGTGAATCGGAATACTATTTTGGTTTGAGTTGCAACTAAAATTACTAAAATAATTTTTTTATAAAAAATATGAATATTTTTTTATAAAAATAAAACTAATCAATTTATTTTAATTTACGTGAATTTTTAAATATTTTTGTTATTTAAGTTATGCAAGGAGGAAAACCATTGTTTAAATAATGAAGCCCTTCTTTATTAAATCAAAGGCAAAAAAAATAATATCTATTTTATAGTCAACTTATTAAATCATCAAATTGGCTAATATATTTTTGTATCACGAAAGTACATAAGCTTTGAGTATATATATAATTATATATTAAATTTGTTATTGAAATTATTTTTAATTACCTTATATATTTTTAATAATGTGTATTTTGTTAAAATGACTTTTTTTAAGCAAATTTATTCTTTGCAGCCTGAATTGTGACATTTGTTACAATTTGAAATATTTTTTAATTTTTTGCTTTTACTAAAATTTCAGTTATATATTTTTACACTTTGTAAGCTAAATTATACTTTGACACGCTAATCAACATCAAATGTCTTTTTTACTCTTAACAATTTAAATTACTTTGTTCGCATTGATCAATTTCTATCTTCAATAAATAACTATTTATAAGAAAAATATAACACTTATACAAACAATTTACAATACCAAATTAAATAAGAAAATATTCAAATTTTGAGAACTCACATAATTTAATTTGTTATTCAAATTATTAGATAACTTTTGAATTTATTTTGTTAAAATAAGAATTTATTAAATGAAAAATATTTAAATATATTTGAAATTATCAAATGAAATGTTAAAAGTTGCAAATAAAAATCTAACTTTACAAAGATAAAATTAAACATATATATATATATATATATATATAATTAGAACTTGAAAGTTTATTTAGATAAATTAAAAAGATATAAAATAAAAGCAAAGACATAAAGAAAAAATATTAAGTTTTACATTACATATGAAATATCCAAATAAAATATCATTGTACCTTTTATTATATATTTCATGGTTATTTTAGTTATTTATAGTTAGAATTTAAAAATTATTTTAAAAATAAAAAAATCTATATATATATATATATATATATATATATATGTATATATAAGCCACAGTATGTATAACTCTGTAAGTTACACTTTGTAGCCTAAAATTTTAGACTATTATTGGTAAGTTGTCACATTTGGTAAGAATCAAAATCTATTTTACTTTTTAAAGTTGCAAATATCTTTTTTCATTTCTAATCTATTTATTATGTACTACCTCCGTTTTTTTAAATGTTCTTTTAACTTTTGTGTTTTGTTTATAATTAAATGTTCTTTTAGCTTCTTTTTTTTTCACAAATCCTATACTACCCCTTTTATTATCCCTAAAAAATTCTCACATTATGTAACCTACCATATAATTAGATAAAAATAGTAAGGAAATATAGAGAAAATTAAGGGATTTAAGGGAAGAGAGAAAAATCTAAAAATGAGTTTATTTGTCCACTCCCTCTACTCCATAATTTTTTTATCCAAGTCTAAAAAATGGAGGTAGTATACTCTATTAAATTAATCATTTTTTGACGATATTTGATTTGACATCCATATGATATATATATATATATATATATATATATATATAAAATAAGGTATTCTATTTAAAATATTAGATTATTTGTTCATTGATTATTTGAGTTAAGATTTTAGTGTTTATTGTGGGTTGTACATTAAATATAGATTTGGTTCGCAATACAATAAAAAATCATTCAAATAATTATCTTTTTAGTATAATTTCACTTAATTATTTCATAAAAATAAAAACTAATCAATTTGTTTTATCTGACAGGAATTGTCTAAAGTTCTCTTCATTTATTACATTGAGAGAAAAATCAATGAATATATAACTGAACACATAATTAATCGAATTAAAAGCGATGGTTAATATTTGATTTTTAACCAGCGTATTAAATTATTAAATTGGCCAATGTTTATTTGTTATAATAATTATTTTTGTTGATAAATCACAAAACTATGACTTTTGTTCATATATATATATATATATATAACAATTAATCTTAATTTTTTTACTACTTCTTTTTTTTTTACATGTATTATTGTTATTTGTCTATAAATAATTACACTTTGCATCCTAAACTATAATATTATACAAGTTGCAACTAAATTTCTTTTAATAAGCAAAATTAACCAACTTGATTATGTTGTTTGTTTTTTTTTTCACATTAATCAATTTCAATTATATTTTTTTTTTCACATTTTGCAACTTAAATATTTTTTTTACATTAACCAATGTGTATCTTTAAATAAATCTATTATTTACAATACAAATGTGTAATTTAATTGAAATTTTTCAACATATATATGAAAGTATTAAGAAATATCGAAGAACTCATATGTTTTATTTTATTATTCCAACTATTGAATAACTTTTGAATTTTATTTTGTTATTCTTCATATATCTAAAATACCAAGTAAAGTATTAAAACTTGCAAATAAGATTTTTTAAAAGTAAATAGTTATAGTTAGAATTTAAAACTTTATTTAGATAAATTTAAATATTTAAAGTAAAATGAAAAAAATAAAGAAAATTAAATTTCTTATGACATTATTCAATTTATTTTATTTAATAATATGAGTTTATATTTAGCTATTTATGTTAGTTTTAACACTCATAATTAATTAAGATATTATGCATATAGGTGAAAAATGATACAGACACACTAAATGTGTGCTTGGATTTCAAAGATAAGAAATGATCATTTCGAAAAAGATTTTTTTTATATTTGATATTAATCTATTATATATATACATATATATATATACACATACACACACCTATATATAAAATAAGTTATATTAAATTCACATATAATGTGC